>CM065717.1:98519869-98574869 GCA_033310375.1 Conus canariensis
CTCATTGTTCCCTCCTTTCCCCTTCCCCTCAGTGCTTTCATGGCTCCTCATTGTTCCCTCCTTTCCCTTCCCTCAGTGCTTTCATGGCTCCTCATTGTTCCCTCCTTTCCCTCAGTGCTTTCATGGCTCCTCATTTTTCCCTCCTTTCCCCTTCCCCTCAGTGCTTTCATGGCTCCTCATTGTTCCCTCCCTTTCCCTCCCCTCAGTGCTTTATGGCTCCTCATTGTTCCCTCCTTTCCCCTTCCCCTCAGTGCTTTCATGGCTCCTCATTGTTCCCTCCTTTCCCTTCCCCTCAGTGCTTTCATGGCTCCTCATTGTTCCCTCCTTTCCCCTTCCCCTCAGTGCTTTCATGGCTCCTCATTGTTCCCTCCTTTCCCTTCCCCTAAGTGCTTTCATGGCTCCTCATTGTTCCCTCCCTTTCCCCTCAGTGCTTTCATGGCTCCTCATTGTCCCCCTTTCTCCTCCTTCCCCTTCCCCTCAGTGCTTTCATGGCTCCTCATTGTTCCCTCCTTTCCCCTTCCCCTCAGTGCTTTCATGGCTCCTCATTGTTCCCTCCTTTCCCTTCCCCTCAGTGCTTTCATGGCTCCTCATTGTTCCCTCCTTTCCCTTCCCCTCAGTGCTTTCATGGCTCCTCATTGTTCCCTCCTTTCCCTTCCCCTCAGTGCTTTCATGGCTCCTCATTGTTCCCTCCTTTCCCTTCCCCTCAGTGCTTTCATGGCTCCTCATTGTTCCCTCCTTTCCCTTCCCTCAGTGCTTTCATGGCTCCTCATTGTTCCCTCCCTTTCCCCTTCCCCTCAGTGCTTTCATGGCTCCTCATTGTTCCCTCCTTTCCCTTCCCCTCAGTGCTTTCATGGCTCCTCATTGTCCCTTTCCTTCCTCGTGCTTTCATGCTCCTCTGTTCCCCCTTCCCCTTCCCCTCAGTGCTTTCATGGCTCCCTCATTGTTCCTCCTCCCCTTCCCCTCAGAGCTTTCATGGCTCCTCATTGTTCCCTCCTTCCCCACAGTGCTTTCATGGCTCCTCATTGTTCCCTCCCTTCCCCTCAGTGCTTTCATGGCCCCTCATTGTTCCCTCCCTTCCCATCAGTGCTTTCATGGCTCCTCATTGTTCCCTCCCTTTCCCCTTCCCCTCAGTGCTTTCATGGCTCCTCATTGTTCCCTCTTTTCCCCTCAGTGCTTTCATGGCTCCTCATTGTTCCCTCCCTTTCCCCTTCCTCTCAGTGCTTTCTTGGCTCCTCATTGTTCCCTCCCTTTCCCCTTCCCCTCAGTGCTTTCATGGCTCCTCATTGTTCCCTCCCTTTCCCCTCTGTGCTTTCTTGGCTCCTCATTGTTCCCTCCTTTTCCCCTTCCCCTCAGTGCTTTCATGGCTCCTCATTGTTCCCTCCCTTTCCCCTTCCCCTCAGTGCTTTCGTGGCTCCTCATTGTTCCCTCCCTTTCCCCTCAGTGCTGTCATGGCTCCTCATTGTTCCCTCCCTTCCCCTCAGTGCTTTCATGGCTCCTCATTGTTCCCTCCCTTCCCCTCAGAGCTTTCATGGCTCCTCATTGTTCCCTCCTTTCCCTTTCCCCTCAGTGCTTTCATGGCTCCTCATTGTTCCCTCCTTTCCCCTTCCCCTCAGTGCTTTGATGGCTCCTCATTGTTCCCTCCCTTCCCCTCAGAGCTTTCATGGCTCCTCATTGTTCCCTCCTTTCCCTTTCCCCTCAGTGCTTTCATGGCTCCTCATTGTTCTTTCCCTTTCCCCTTCCCCTCAGTGCTTTCTTGGCTCCTCATTCACTGATGCGCTCCCGCTTCTTTTCATTCTATGAGTGAAACGAAAGTTCGCCCATTACTGCGCTAGCTTACATTCTCTGAGTATCCATAAAACAACTTTGCAATGTTGCAAATATGTGGACACAGTTTGTCTGTAAGAAGTTTTGGTATGATACTTTTTCTAAACCTGCTTGACCGACCGTTCCTCTAATGTTTTCATTTTTCCCCTCTTCATCTTGGTCATTCTGTGAGCCAATCTGCAGCACACCTCTCCCCTAGAACTCACCTTGTACAGTGGAAACCCCACGTCAACAAAGGGGCGGAGGGGGGGTAGGGCTGTTTTAGTATAAACTGTGTCCCAGTCTTGTGATATTTTGCCGCTAATTTCCCTTTATTTTCGCTTGAAAAAACTTTTTTGTCTCCGTTTCTTCACCCACTCTCTTTTTTTCCCTCTGTGTCCTATTCTTTAATCTGTTTTGAACACCCTGCATACTTTTTTTTAATTCACCCCAAAGAAATGCAGGGGAGAGAGGGGGAGGTGAGGATCTTTTAGTGTGCCCCTGTCTTCTAGAAATACGGTGCTAATAATTCTTTTGTGTCACCCTTTTTGACCTTGCTTTCTTTTGAATGTATTTGTTATGTACTGTTGCCAAACGCTTGTCTGTATTCGTGGTCTGTTCCTCTTCCTGTCGTCTGCAAAGCATTTTGTTCTTTTTTCTCTTGATAAACCTTGTAGGATGCAAGTAACGGATTTTGTTCTTTTTTCTCTTGATAAACCTTGTAGGATGCAAGTAACCACTATAACCGGAACTTGCTGTCCATTCTGCGGTGCTGTTAATTAATTAGGCATTTTGGTTTATCTTTTTTTGTTGCACTGGAATTATCTCAGAAGGATTGTTTTTTAATCGGAGTTTGAAGAAAGATCTGAGCGAAATGATGAGAGTGGTCGGTGCACTTAGCATGGATTAGTTTCATCCGACTGAAAGACTGCAGCATGGAAGTGTTACGAAGAAGTGTACCTGTAAACCGTGTGTAAATCTGGGGTTTCCCTTGACGGGAGTGACTGCTTAGTTTTGTTGTTTGTTTGTTTGTGTTTTACTTGTTTGTTTGCTTGCGTTTTGTTTGCTTTTTTTGTTTTTGGAACGTGTTGACAGCCCTGGAAATGCTCTCTGTGGTCTGCTCGAGCTGTACTGAAACACTGTCCGTGCCCATCTCCGATACTGCCATCTCAGTTTTGTTTCTGGTAATGCTTTCAGCTTTGAGTTTTTTTTTATTTCTCCTCAAAACACTGACAGTCTTCGCTTGGTGATTGTGGCGCCGGCATCCCAAGACTTTGTTGTTTTTCACCACGTAACCGGGCAAGCTCGGCTGACAAGACCTTCCTTCGTCTTTGTCCAGCCATCCAAAGTCCGATGATGTCTGGAGCCTTTGTTTGCCGTTTGTAAAAGACGCTTTTCTCTAAACTGAAATCTATCACACACACACACACACACACACACACACACACACACACACACACACACACACACACACACCGTTTTCTCCATTCTTCGTTCTACGTGCTATGTTCACTTCTTGCATGACATTTTTGCTTAAGGGTTAACTTCCGTTTAACTCCCTGTACCACAGGTCAAAAGACAGGCTGCCATAAAAGTGACCCCTGTACCACAGGTCAAAAGACAGGCTGCCATAAACGTGCTCCCTGTACCACAGGTCAAAAGACAGGCTGCCATAAAAGTGACCCCTGTACCACAGGTCAAAAGACAGGCTGCCATAAAAGTGCTCCCTGTACCCCAGGTCAAAAGACAGGCTGCCATAAACGTGCTCCCTGTACCACAGGTCAAAAGACAGGCTGCCATAAACGTGCTCCCTGTACCACAGGTCAAAAGACAGGCTGCCATAACAGTGACCCCTGTACCACAGGTCAAAAGACAGGCTGCCATAAACGTGCTCCCTGTACCACAGGTCAAAAGACAGGCTGCCATAAAAGTGACCCCTGTACCACAGGTCAAAAGACAGGCTGCCATAAACGTGCTCCCTGTACCACAGGTCAAAAGACAGGCTGCCATAAAAGTGACCCCTGTACCACAGGTCAAAAGACAGGCTGCCATAAACGTGCTCCCTGTACCACAGGTCAAAAGACAGGCTGCCATAACAGTGACCCCTGTACCACAGGTCAAAAGACAGGCTGCCATAAACGTGCTCCCTGTACCCCAGGTCAAAAGACAGGCTGCCATAAACGTGCTCCCTGTACCACAGGTCAAAAGACAGGCTGCCATAAACGTGCTCCCTGTACCACAGGTCAAAAGACAGGCTGCCATAAACGTGCTCCCTGTACCACAGGTCAAAAGACAGGCTGCCATAAACGTGCTCCCTGTACCACAGGTCAAAAGACAGGCTGCCATAAAAGTGACCCCTGTACCACAGGTCAAAAGACAGGCTGCCATAAACGTGCTCCCTGTACCACAGGTCAAAAGACAGGCTGCCATAACAGTGACCCCTGTACCACAGGTCAAAAGACAGGCTGCCATAAACGTGCTCCCTGTACCCCAGGTCAAAAGACAGGCTGCCATAAACGTGCTCCCTGTACCACAGGTCAAAAGACAGGCTGCCATAAACGTGCTCCCTGTACCACAGGTCAAAAGACAGGCTGCCATAAACGTGCTCCCTGTACCACAGGTCAAAAGACAGGCTGCCATAAACGTGCTCCCTGTACCACAGGTCAAAAGACAGGCTGCCATAAACGTGCTCCCTGTACCACAGGTCAAAAGACAGGCTGCCATAAACGTGCTCCCTGTACCCCAGGTCAAAAGACAGGCTGCCATAAACGTGCTCCCTGTACCACAGGTCAAAAGACAGGCTGCCATAACAGTGACCCCTGTACCACAGGTCAAAAGACAGGCTGCCATAAACGTGCTCCCTGTACCACAGGTCAAAAGACAGGCTGCCATAAACGTGCTTCCTGTACCACAGGTCAAAAGACAGGCTGCCATAAACGTGCTCCCTGTACCACAGGTCAAAAGACAGGCTGCCATAAACGTGCTCCCTGTACCACAGGTCAAAAGACAGGCTGCCATAAACGTGCTCCCTGTACCACAGGTCAAAAGACAGGCTGCCATAAACGTGCTCCCTGTACCACAGGTCAAAAGACAGGCTGCCATAAACGTGCTCCCTGTACCACAGGTCAAAAGACAGGCTGCCATAACAGTGACCCCTGTACCACAGGTCAAAAGACAGGCTGCCATAAACGTGCTCCCTGTACCCCAGGTCAAAAGACAGGCTGCCATAAACGTGCTCCCTGTACCACAGGTCAAAAGACAGGCTGCCATAAACGTGCTCCCTGTACCACAGGTCAAAAGACAGGCTGCCATAAACGTGCTCCCTGTACCACAGGTCAAAAGACAGGCTGCCATAACAGTGACCCCTGTACCACAGGTCAAAAGACAGGCTGCCATAAACGTGCTCCCTGTACCACAGGTCAAAAGACAGGCTGCCATAAACGTGCTCCCTGTACCACAGGTCAAAAGACAGGCTGCCATAAACGTGCTCCCTGTACCACAGGTCAAAAGACAGGCTGCCATAAACGTGCTCCCTGTACCACAGGTCAAAAGACAGGCTGCCATAAACGTGCTCCCTGTACCACAGGTCAAAAGACAGGCTGCCATAAACGTGCTCCCTGTACCACAGGTCAAAAGACAGGCTGCCATAAACGTGCTCCCTGTACCACAGGTCAAAAGACAGGCTGCCATAAACGTGCTCCCTGTACCACAGGTCAAAAGACAGGCTGCCATAACAGTGACCCCTGTACCACAGGTCAAAAGACAGGCTGCCATAAACGTGCTCCCTGTACCCCAGGTCAAAAGACAGGCTGCCATAAACGTGCTCCCTGTACCACAGGTCAAAAGACAGGCTGCCATAAACGTGACCCCTGTACCACAGGTCAAAAGACAGGCTGCCATAACAGTGACCCCTGTACCACAGGTCAAAAGACAGGCTGCCATAAACGTGTTTCCTGATTCCATGTTTCCTGTCTTGAGTCAACACCGTACGCTTTTCTTTTCTTTTTCAGTGACCAAGTTTCTGCACCTGGTTGAATTAGCCTTTGTTTCTGAGTTCTCCAGGTTTTACTGTGTTCACTCTCTCTGAAGGCAACCAAGCTGAAGCTCAATGTTATTTTGTTGCCGTTCCGTGAACCTCTGCTTGTGATACTGGTCTTAGTATTCAACAGTTTTTCATTCCTGCGACTTCTTTTGGATATTACCGCTGGTAATATCCGTCAAACTAGTATTGAAGCTGATTCAGTGTAGACCCTGCGCAGAGAAGTGACACCCGAGCCAGGTTCGGTGTGAGGTCATGTTCAGGTTGGGCGTCAACACTCAGCAAGGTGGTAGGGCAGACGGGATAACCGCAACAGGAAGGCCGGTCGGAGGGCTGGGGGATGGAGGGGAAGAGAGGGATGGTAGAGGGTTTATGCAACACTATGCCGATACCATCAGAACATCAACACATGAAGCTCCACAGTATGTGAACTCGTCTTACATCGGCCTGGGTGCTTTACCCTCAGCTTACTATTTAATGGGGTGGGTATGAGCATTGATGGGAAAGGGTGGGGGTGGGGTTCCTGAAGCAACTATGCTGAATTACGATGATTAAAGAAACCTTAACCTTTTAAACATTTTGATCCATAAGTGTTTTGATTCTGAGTCTGGTATTGCTTTATAAATACTACGGCCCTGACATGGCTTATGTCTGATCCACTCCAAATATACTACGCACAAAAAGTTAAGGATCGGTATGTGAAAACAGGTGCGTAATGAACTCGGTTCGCTACTGTTATTTATTTCTTAGTCCAGCCAAATTGTCATGAATTCTTGTTCAGCTGTAAGTGGGCGATGTTGTGTTAGTGCGAAAATTGCACGGGATTCTCTACTACTGAGCTGGGCCGCAAACGGAAAAGCGGAAACTTGCGAAAAATGACCTTGTTTTGGACCGTTCTGCCTGAACACATTGCACTTGCCAGATGGAAAAACCATTATGCACGTGCAAGCACTGCTGTTTATGTGTGAGATGCTGTCGCTCGCTTGGCTATATAAGAAGACATTCCACCAGTAGTAGGCCTGATCTGACAATGCCTCCACGACGAAAATTAAGCGAGGTGGATAGGGGACGAGCTGTTGCATGGTTCCAAGATGGTGTTCCCAAGCGAGAAGTGGCCAGGTGACTTCATGTGTCCATCTCGGTCATTGTCCGACTGATTCAACGCTTCACAGCCACTGGGATTGTCCATGAAAGACGCAGATCTGGTCGACCGAAGAAGACAACCCCACGTGACGATCGTCTCATCGAACGACAAGCCCTGCAGACAAGAACAGCCTCTTCCAGCATAATTCAAAGGCAGTTCAGGGTGGCTACTAACATCAACATCAGCCAGCAGACCATACGGAACCGCCTACATGGGTTTAATCTCCGTTCTCGTCGCCCAGCAGTACGGCCACGCTTAACTCCAGCCCATAGGGCAGCACGCCGCGCCTTCTGCGTACGTCACGTGAGGTGGACACGTCAGCAATGGTCCCAGGTCCTGTTCAGTGATGAATCACGCTTCACCCTTCACCACAACGACGGCCGACTGAGGGTCTGGAGGCGCCCAGGGCAACGCTTTACTGACCCACTGTCCAAGAATAGGTGGCCTTTGGTGGAGGTTCTGTAATGGTCTGGGGGGCCTTCAGCCTTCACCACAGAACACCCTTGTATCATGTACAGGGTAACCTGACTGGCATCCGATACCGGGATGAGATCCTTCGACCGCTGGCTGTGCCTACACTGCAGCAGATGGGACCGAGGGCTGTCTACCAGGATGACAATGCTCGCCCCCACAGGGCAAGGGTGGTCAACGACTTCCTGCAGCAGTCTGGAGTCAACAGAATGGAGTGGACAGCATGCAGTCCCGATCTCAACCCGATTGAGAACCTCTGGGATGAGCTGGATCGCAAAGTGAGGAGCCACCCCCCTCCCAGGGATGCCCAACACCTCTACCAGATGCTGCAGGCTGAGTGGCAGGCGCTTCCACAGAGGATCTTCACCAACCTGGTCAACTCGATGAGGACTCGCTGCGTCGAGTGCTAGAACAGCCATAGTGGTTACACGCATTACTGAGTTTTTGGGAGCATCAGTATGCCCTGTCTTGTGATTTCAATGACTTTGGGAAATCAAATTTGGATACGTACCCACTTTAATCAAATGTACACACCAAACGATTGCTCGAGATTGAAGGCAATTGTGTATCGTTATCACTAAAGAATGGAATTAAATGTTGGCCAAACTTCAACGCATTGACTTTCTTATTTTGACAGTTATGAATGTTTGTGAAAGTGATCCTTAACTTTTTGTGTGTAGCTTATATCAGTTCAGATAGATGCCGCTTATAACTCTTTAGAAACATCCCACTTTTCCCCAATTCCCTCTGACGTAGGATTTATATAGCTCATCACAACACCCCCCCCCCCCCCCCCTTTTTTTTTAACTTCCTTTCCTGTGCTTCTCACTTGCATTCTTTCACACCAGGACATATGTACTTTTCAGTCCAGTTTTCTCTCCACTCCCTACTTTCCAAGTTCACTTCATGACGTTCTCCAGAGACCCTTCGCTTTATCATATAAACATGTTGTGGACATGCTGAAAGGATTGGGCACACAGCCACTAGTTCCCATCTGTGTCCAGTGGCAATTTCTCGCTTTTCCACTGCAGTTGTCTTCTTTTAATATTCCTTGGATTTGAACTAGAGGTCCTTCAGTCCCCCCCCCCCCCCAACTTAAAAAAAATTCTTTAGCCCTTCCATTACCACTCATATCCAGTGATGTACATTTTTCATTTTTCAGTATTCCCCATTCTCTTTTGTCATATCTGGTCTTTTCTCACTACACCTCCAACCTTTGAAGTCCTGCAGACTCCACCCCCCCCCCCCTTCCATTTTACTCTGCCACAAACAGTTCCTTTTATACACTGCTGACCTGCGTTTCTGATTTGCTACGAACTTACGATACAGTCATTTCCATTGTTACTCTTGTACTTTTCTTTCTGTGGTATTGAACAGAAGGATGGACGTACCGTTTTCAACTCATCCATTCTCCCCTTGTCATCCTGCCCGTTATTTATCATTCTTATGTTCTTCTCCCATCTGTCGTTCATTCTCTAAAACTCCTTTCCTCCCATTCATCAGTTTCAAGTTATCTCCTCTCATCCATTGATCTTCGCCTTGATATGGCCCTTGCGTCGGCTGGGCTATAATCAAGCATTATCTTACCATTGATCTTCGTTCTCCTTTTCTTCACTCGTTGATTATTCATCCTTCTCACATTCCCCAGTAACTGTTCCGTCTCTCAGTTATTCTCATGTTCTCTTCTTCTCATCTTGTTCTTCATTTACTATTGTCATGTTTTGCCCCCGTCCTACACTCAGCATTTTCATGTTCTCTTTGTCTCATTCATGTCAGCCATTCATTATCAACGCGTTCCTGTCCCCTCATTCCGTCTCATTCTGTGCTGATTGTGCCCCATGACTCTGTCGCTGTCCTGGTTTCATTCTGTGCTGATTGTGCCCAATGACTCTGTCGCTGTCCTGGTCTCATTCTGTGCTGATTGTGCCCCATGACTCTGTCGCTGTCCTGGTTTCATTCTGTGCTGATTGTGCCCCATGACTCTGTCGCTATTCTGTTTTCATTATGACCATCATTCTCACGCTCTTCTCTTTCCTTCGCTTTCCTATCCGTCCTTCGTTCATCAGCGTCGCACCACACTTTGATCTATAGTTTATCTTTCCTGCGCTCTTCTCTTCTCTTCCCGTCCAGTATTCACCATTCTCGCGTTTCAGCCTCACCCCTCCCGCCGCTTCCACCTCTCAAGTCCTCCCAAACAACATTTATCATTGTTGCCTTTTCCCCCAGTCCAACATTCCTCATTTTCACGTTTCCCCCAGTTCAACATGTATTGTTCTTATCTTTACCTCCGGCCCAACAATGGTCATTCTCCTGTTTGCCCCCAGTCCAATATCCATCATTTTCAGTCTCCCCCTCCTTGCTCCTTCCTACACACACACACACACACACACATACACACACACACACACACACACACACACACACACACACACACACACACACACACACACACACACGAATTCACAATTGGCATGTTTTACCACACTCCATCATTCATCCTTCTCACCTTTTCATGCTGTCCAACATTCACCATTCTTACATTTTCCTCGGTCCAGCATCATTAATTGTCACACCCCCTTTCCCCCGCCCACCTGTTCGACATTCATGTTTATGCCTTTTTAACCATTCGTGATTCTCACATTCCCCAACTTCAACATTCATCGTTCTCACGTTTTCCCCAGTCCAACGCTCATCATTTTCAAGTTTTTTTTTTACCTGTCCTACATTCATCATTCTCATGTTTCCCCCCATTGCTTCATTCTCAGATTTTACCCCAGTCTAGAATTCATCATTGTCATGTTTCCCCTCACTGCTTCATTCATCATTCTCAGATTTTACCCCAGTCTGGAATTCATCATTGTCATGTTTATCGCAACTCCAAAATGTTTTATTTTCACGTTTCCTCCATCCACCAGTCATCATTCTCACGTTTCCCCTCTCCCAACATTCATCATTCTCACGTTTCCCCCTCCCAACATACATCTTTCTCACGTTTCCCCTCTCCCAACATTCATCATTCTCACGTTTCCTCCATCCAACAGTCATCATTCTCACGTTTCCCCCTCCTCCCAACATACATCTTTCTCACGTTTCCCCCTCCCAACATACATCTTTCTCACGTTTCTCCCCTCCCAACATTCATCTTTCTCACGTTTCCCCCTCCCAACATTCATCTTTCTCACGTTCCCCTTTCTCCCCCCCTCCCAACATTCATCTTTCTCACGTTTCCCCTCTCCCAACATTCATCATTCTCACGTTTTCCCCCCTCCCAACATTCATCATTCTCACGTTTTCCCTCTCCCCAACATTCATCTTCTCACTGTTTCCCCCTCCCAACATTCATCATTCTCATGTTTTCCCCCTCCCAACATTCATCATTCTCATGTTTCCCCCTCTCCCAACATTCATCATTCTCACGTTTCCCCCTCCCAACATTCATCTTTCTCATGTTTCCCCCTCCCAACATTCATCATTCTCATGTTTTCCCCCTCCCAACATTCATCATTCTCATGTTTTCCCCCTCCCAACATTCATCATTCTCACGTTTCCCCCTCCCAACATTCATCTTTCTCAGTTTCCCCCTCCCAACATTCATTATTCTCATGTTTCCCCTCTCCCAACATTCATCATTCTCATGTTTCCCCTCTCCCAACATTCATCATTCTCATGTTTCCCCTCTCCAACATTCATCATTCTCATTTCCCCTCTCCCAACATTCATCATTCTCATTTTCCCCTCTCCCAACATTCATCATTCTCATGTTTCCCCTCTCCCAACATTCATCATTCTCATGTTTCCCCTGTCCCAACATTCATCATTCTCATGTTCCCCCCTCCCAACATTCATCATTCTCATGTTCCCTCTCCCAACATTCATCATTCTCATGTTTCCCCTGTCCCAACATTCATCATTCTCATGTTCCCCCCCCCTCTCCCAACATTCATCATTCTCATGTTTCCCCTCTCCCAACATTCATCATTCTCATGTTTCCCCTCTCCCAACATTCATCATTCTCACGTTTCCCCTCTCCCAACATTCATCATTCTCATGTTTCCCCCCTCCCAACATTCATCATTCTCAGATTTTACCCCAGTCTGACATTCATCACTATTATGTTTCCCCCTGTCCTACATTCATTATTCTCATGTTTCCCCCTGTCCTACATACATCATTCTCATGTTTCCCCTCTCCCAACATTCATCATTCTCACGTTTCCCATCTCCCAACATTCATCATTCTCACGTTTCCCCCTCCCAACATTCATCTTTCTCATGTTTCCCCCCTCCCAACATTCATCATTCTCACGTTTCCCCTCTCCCAACATTCATCATTCTCACGTTTCCCCTCTCCCAACATTCATCATTCTCACGCTTCCCCCCTCCCAACATTCATCATTCTCACGTTTCCCCTCTCCCAACATTCATCATTCTCATGTTTCCCTCTCCCAACATTCATCATTCTCATGTTTTCCCCCTCCCAACATTCATCATTCTCACGTTTCCCCCTCCCAACATTCATCATTCTCACGTTTCCCCTTCCCAACATTCATCTTTCTCATGTTTCCCCTCTCCCAACATTCATCATTCTCACGTTTCCCCTCTCCCAACATTCATCATTCTCACGTTTCTCCCCTCCCAACATTCATCATTCTCACGTTTTTCGCAACTCCAAAATGTTTTGTTTTCACGTTTCCTCCATCCACCAGTCATCATACTCACGTTTGCCTCTGCCAACATTTCTCACTTCACCTTTCCCCCATCTGACATTTATCATTTTCACCATTTCCCCCATCTGACATTTATCATTTTCACCATTTCCCCCATCTGACATTTATCATTTTCACCATTTCCCCATGCAAACGTCCATTATACTCACGTTTCTTCTGCTCAGACATTCAATGTTCTTATATTGTCCGCCGTCCAACATTCATCATTGTCACATTTCCCCCTTCTCCAAAATGCTTTATTACCAAGTGTTCTCCGTCCGATATTCATCATTCACAACTTTCCCGCAAGTCCAACATCATCATTTTCACGTTTCCCTTCGTGCAACATACATCATTGTTGCCTCATCCTCTTCATCACGTGCGTCATTCACCATCCCCACTTTCTCTTCTCTGATTTCGTCTGTCATTGTCATTCTGTCGTTTGTCTGTTCTGATCGCATCCACCTTCTTTCTTCCATCGTTCCCTTCTCATTCCATTCATCACTGGATTGCTCTGACGATGTCCGGTTTTCATGTACTCCACGATTCCCACATTCTTCCCTGTGATCTTACTTTTCTCCGAGTTCTCCATTCATCATTCTCACCTCCTGTTCTCTGTTTGCAAACACTCATCATTCCTTTGTTTCCTTTGTTTTATTCTGGTCATCGCTGGACCATTCCAACGCTGTCTAGTGTTCATTGAACCATTGGTCTCTTACTCCTCTCTCCTGTTCTTTCTTGTCGTCAACTTTCTCACGTCATTTTCCCATCCGAAATGATGTCCGTCACCTTTCATGCATCATCGTTCTCACATTCTTCTATTTCACCTCTCGTTCTTAGATCTCGCTTTCTGTGTTCATCCCACCCCTCAGTCATGATTCTGACGCTTTAATCGTCTCGATCAGTGCTCGTTTTATGTTCTCCTCTCTTCCATCCGTCTGTCATAATCGTGCTTGCCTGTTCTCCTCCAGTCGGGGCCGTATGCGTCTTCCTAAATTTCTTGCCTTCTTACCCGATCTGCCCCTCATCACTCGCACGTTAGTCTCCCATTTCTTTTTCATCATTTTCACGTTCATTTCCCATCTCTCTTTCATCATTTTCACGTTCATTTCCCATCTCTCTTTCATCATTTTCACGTTCATTCCCCATCTCTCTTTCATTATTTTCACGTTCATTTCCCATCTCTCTTTCATTATTTTCACGTTCATTCCCCATCTCTCTTTCATCATTTTCACGTTCATTTCCCATCTCTCTTTCATTATTTTCACGTTCATTTCCCATCTCTCTTTCATCATTTTCACGTTCATTTCCCATCTCTCTTTCATCATTTTCACGTTCATTTCCCATCTCTCTTTCATCATTTTCACGTTCATTTCCCATCTCTCTTTCATCATTTTCACGTTCATTTCCCATCTCTCTTTCATCATTTTCACGTTCATTTCCCATCTCTCTTTCATTACTTTCACGTTCATTTCCCATCTCTCTTTCATCATTTTCACGTTCATTTCCCATCTCTCTTTCATCATTTTCACGTTCATTTCCCATCTCTCTTTCATTATTTTCACGTTCATTTCCCATCTCTCTTTCATCATTTTCACGTTCATTTCCCATCTCTCTTTCATCATTTTCACGTTCATTTCCCATCTCTCTTTCATCATTTTCATGTTCATTTCCCATCTCTCTTTCATCATTTTCACGTTCATTTCCCATCTCTCTTTCATTACTTTCACGTTCATTTCCCATCTCTCTTTCATCATTTTCACGTTCATTTCCCATCTCTCTTTCATCATTTTCACGTTCATTTCCCATCTCTCTTTCATCATTTTCACGTTCATTTCCCATCTCTCTTTCAACATTTTCACGTTCATTTCCCATCTCTCTTTCATCATTTTCACGTTCATTTCCATCCCTCTTTCATCATTTTCACGTTCATTTCCCATCTCTCTTTCATCATTTTCACGTTCATTTCCATCTCTCTTTCATCATTTTCACGTTCATTTCCCATCTCTCTTTCATCATTTTCACGTTCATTTCCATCTCTCTTTCATCATTTTCACGTTCATTTCCCATCTCTCTTTCATCATTTTCACGTTCATTTCCCATCTCTCTTTCATCATTTTCACGTTCATTTCCCATCTCTCTTTCATCATTTTCGCGTTCATTTCCCATCTCTCTTTCATCGTTTTCGCGTTCATTTCCCATCTCTCTTTCATCATTTTCGGGTTCATTTCCCATCTCTCTTTCATTATTTTCACGTTCATTTCCCATCTCTCTTTCATCATTTTCACGTTCATTTCCCATCTCTCTTTCATTATTTTCACGTTCATTTCCCATCTCTCTTTCATTATTTTCACGTTCATTTCCCATCTCTCTTTCATCATTTTCACGTTCATTTCCCATCTCTCTTTCATTACTTTCACGTTCATTTCCCATCTCTCTTTCATCATTTTCACGTTCATTTCCCATCTCTCTTTCATCATTTTCACGTTCATTTCCCATCTCTCTTTCATCATTTTCACGTTCATTTCCCATCTCTCTTTCATCATTTTCACGTTCATTTCCCATCTCTCTTTCATTACTTTCACGTTCATTTCCCATCTCTCTTTCATCATTTTCACGTTCATTTCCCATCTCTCTTTCATCATTTTCACGTTCATTTCCCATCTCTCTTTCATCATTTTCACGTTCATTTCCCATCTCTCTTTCATCATTTTCACGTTCATTTCCCATCTCTCTTTCATCATTTTCACGTTCATTTCCCATCTCTCTTTCATCATTTTCACGTTCATTTCCCATCTCTCTTTCATCATTTTCACGTTCATTTCCCATCTCTCTTTCATCATTTTCACGTTCATTTCCCATCTCTCTTTCATCATTTTCACGTTCATTTCCCATCTCTCTTTCATATTTCACGTTCATTTCCCATCTCTCTTTCATCATTTTCACGTTCATTTCCCATCTCTCTTTCATCATTTTCACGTTCATTTCCCATCTCTCTTTCATCATTTTCGCGTTCATTTCCCATCTCTCTTTCATTGTTTTCGCGTTCATTTCCCATCTCTCTTTCATTATTTTCGCGTTCATTTCCCATCTCTCTTTCATTATTTTCACGTTCATTTCCCATCTCTCTTTCATCATTTTCACGTTCATTTCCCATCTCTCTTTCATTATTTTCACGTTCATTTCCCATCTCTCTTTCATTATTTTCACGTTCATTTCCCATCTGTCTTTCATTATTTTCGCGTTCTCCATTTCTCCTTTTTCCCCACCATTCTTCAGTTTTTCTTCCGTCCATTATTCTCGTTATTGTCAATCAATCGGAATCTTGCTTCCGTTAACGTCTTCTCATTTTTCTAATCCATTCTGTCATTCGCTACTTCTAGTCCTATACATTACTGAAAGTTCTCCCGTTCTTCCCCCACCCATTATTCATTATTTTCACGTTGTTCTCTATTCATCTCGCCCATTTCGCGTTTTTCTCTCCTCACTGCGTCTGTCATTCATCATTCTCATCATCACTTTATCAGTTTCTTCCTTTATTGGATTATTCTGACAATGTTGTTATCGTTGTATCTATTTCTTCCTTTATTTAATTTTCTGACAATATCGACATCACTTTATCAGTTTCTTCCTTTATTGAATGATACTGACAGTATCTTACTTTTATGTAGGTCATCGACCGGACGCTCTGTTCTCTCTTGCTCTCTTCTTGTCCCGTCTCTGTTCATCTTGTTCACCTTTTCTTCTTTTTCATTCTCTCGTTTCATTTCCCCCAGTTTATCCGATAGTGGATCATTCTCACTCTGTTCTGTTTTCATGTAATCTATCATTCTCATGCTGTTCTCAACTATTCTCCTGAACCCATGTGTTGTCAACCTCATGCTACTGTCCTGTCCACCGCAGATCGTTTCCACGTTCTCCTCTTCGCCTCTCCTTCGTGGATATTATGTCATCTCATCCCACCTCGCATTTATAATATCATGTCATCTCATCCCACCTCTCGTTTATAATATCATGTCATCTCTTTCCCACCTCTCCGTTTATAATATCATGTCATCTCATCCCACCTCTCGTTTATAATATCATGTCATCTCATCCCACCTCTCGTTTATAATTATGTCATCTCATCCCACCTCTCGTTTATAATCGTCTGTTATTCATCATCCACTTTTTCTCCTTTCGTATTCCATTCACTATTTTTACGTTCCGCTTTTATCCCGTCCACTATTCGTTCTTAATATCTCATCCGAACTATTTTTGCATCATTCTATCGTTCTTCTCCCATTCCTTCTTCATCTTCCTCTCCTTTTCCCGTCACTTCGTCATCATTTTCCCTTTTATGTCATTCTCATATGTCTTCAGTCCGTTCATCATTCATCATTCCATATTGTCTTCACGTCCCGTTCATCATTCATCATTCTCATATTGTCTTCACGTCCCGTTCATCATTCATCATTCTCATATTGTCTTCACGTCCCGTTCATCGTTCATCATTCTCGCATGTCTTCACTCCGTTCATCTCATCATTTCATATTGTCTTCACGTCCCGTTCATCATTCATCATTCTCATGCTCTAGTCCCGCCAGTCGTTCGTTGTGGTGACATTCTCCTCCAGTCCGTTAGTCATTGTTTTCACGTTCATCTCCAGTCAGTCATTCATCGCTTTCAAGTTCTTCTCATTCATTCGTTGTTTTCAAATTCTTCTCCAGTCCTTTATTCATCATGTTCATGTTCTTTTCCAGTCAGTCACTTATCATTTTAACACTCTTCTCCAGTCTTTCATTTGTTCTTTGACGTTCTTCTGCAATCTGTCATTCTTCCTTTCCTCGTTCTTCTCCCGCTAGTCACGCATCATTTTCACGTTCTTCTATCGTCAGTCATTCTTCATTTTCACGCTCATCTTCCATCACTTATTCATCATTTTCACATTCTCCCTTTTTGTCATTCATCATTTTTTGACGTTAAATCATAGAAAGAGTCGTTGCTAAAATCAAAATTGAATTATTCTGTGATTGTTGTCATTCTGAAATACCTGAATCCGAAAATGTGGACAACGTGTGGAACAAAATAAAAGAATTTAAGAATAATTATAAACCCCCATTGTATCCTGTTGAATTAGGAAGCATTGTTGTCATAAGATCTTTTGAAAAAACACAGCGGTTTGTGAGGCATTCTCGGAGAAGAATTTATCTTCAAGCCTTACTTCTGATATCAAAAGTTAAAGAGAGAAAGATGAGACTATATCAGTTGATCAAAAGCCTAATTCTTCTTTTACCTACACGGAACATAAAGAACAGATCCCGTCTTTCTTTTCGGTAAAAGTGTTGTTTGTATATTATTTTTTGTAAAACAATGCCAGAAGATCGTTTTAGAAATCCTCTGAAAAAAAAGCAAAATACAGTCCTAGAACATCAGGCAGCTTAAGCAAAAGTTTGATGCAAATAGTACGCTTGAAGAAAAAAAATAGATTACCAATTAAAAAAAAATTCATGAAGTCCAATCAATTCAAAATCATGCTGCAAGACTCGAACAAAGAGCAAGCGGCGATGTGCCAGTGAGCTGCTTAACACTATGTACTGGCTTCCGTCGGGACACGCGCGCGCACATGTGCGTGCGTGCGTGCGTACATCTTGCGTGCTCGCGCGCATTGATGAGTATGTATGTGTGCGTGCTCATGCGCATGGTTGTATATGTAGATTGCGTGCTGCGTGCGTGCGTGCTTGCGTGCGTGCGTGCTTGCGTGCGTGCGTGCGTGCGTGCGTGCGTGCGTGCGTGTGTGTGTGTGTGTGTGTGTGTGTGTGTGTGTGTGTATGTGCGCGTGCGTGCGTGCGTGCTTACTTATGCGCGCGTTGTGTGTGTGTGTGTGTGTAATAACAATAACAACAATAACAAAAAATTTTATTCAGTTTTTGCAGGCCTTTTGGCCCATATGAACAACAGAATATTTTTTTTATCAAAATTAGTTAATAGATGAGAGGTGAACATTGCTATTTCTTAAGTGTAGACATTTAGTAAGATATAACCCAATTTTGTAGATAAGGTTTCCACAGGTGGTCGTACAAAGTAGTCGAAGTTTGACAATTGTCGGAAATCTGTAATAATACAAAGGAATAAACTTTCTGCGAAGGGTGGAGTATTTCGGGCATACAAACACAAAATGAAAAATATCTTCAATATGCTGACCATCACATTGCAAACAGAGAGGGCTGGACATTGGGTTCCCATAACGAGATACCCCGTTTAAAGGTAATTTGTTTGTTCGTAGCAAACAAACAACTCTACGAAGTTCACTTGATTTCATTTCATCTACGTAACTTGCACTGCATATGTTTGGATGGTAGTCTAAATATTCAGGCTGATTTGTGAGGGAATCGTGCCATTTCTGATTGTGAATATCATGTAATCGCATCTTAAATGTATTTAGAAATGACAAAATATCTCCACAATTCTGCATTGCCCAAACATACCCAAAACCATGGGTACATAAAAGTTTTCGAATGTGTGTTGCCCAGTTCGTCCTGCCTGAAGTATCATGAGCATGTAGCATCATATAACATTGTTTTGGGTACCTATGATGAGGCATGTCAATCAATTTGATCCAATACTTAATTAATCGAATGAAAGCATCAATGTAAATCGGAAATCTACCACATTCACCCAGAGCTATATCATTCTTTATATCCCTACCAACCCCTAGGATCATTTTGCAGATCTTGACCTGGACCCTTTCAACATCATCATACTGCTGATAGCCCAGACTTCAGATCCATACAAGAGAATGGGTTTAACTTTTGCATCAAAGATATTAAAAACTGTAGAGGCAGGAATACATTGTAGTCTAAAGTATGGTCTTTTAATCCCTGCAACAGCTCTCAATGCTTTTCCTGATAAATTTTCAACACATTTTGACCAGTTAAGAGTTGAACCAAAAATAACTCCTAAGTAATTATAACTAGATTCTACAATTATCTCTTTTCCTGTATAGTACCATTTCTCACAATTTTTAACAAAACCACCATTTTTGAATACTATCACTTTAGTTTTGTCCATATTGACCATGAGACCCCATTTTTTACAATAATGTTCTAAACAATTTATCTTCTTCTGTAAATCTGCCACTGAATCTGAGACAAGAGCAATGTCGTCTGCATACATTTAGTAAGAATATATCAAATGGATGAGCAAACACGTCTATTCCTCTAGTACCAAAATTATTAAGTTCTTGTTCCAGTTCTGAAAGAAAAATTGAAAATAACATGGGACTCAAAATGCATCCTTGTCTAACACCAGAAACACAATCAAAATACTCTGTTATATTTGTTCCAATTTTCACAGCTGCTTTTACACTTTTGTACATGCTTTGTAATGATAAGAATAGTTTACCATGGATACCCCTTTGCAACAGTAAATACAACAACTTCATTCTATCAACACAGTCAAACGCCTTTGAAAAGTCAACAAAAAGAGTATAGAAACGGCCACCTTTTCTTGTGAGGTACTTTTGTATGAGAGATTGCAGAGAAAAAATGTTGTCAATTGTACTGTAACCTTTACGAAAACCTGCCTGGGCTTCCAGGATCAAATCTGCTTGACTGCAGAATTTTGTTAACCTTTCTTTCAATATGATATATAATTTACCGATAATGTTTAACAGTGATATGCCCCTGTAATTCTCAACTTGTTCAGTGCTACCTTTCTTGTGCAGTGGAAAGATTACCGCCTTAGACCAACATTCGGGGTAAATCCCAGTTGTAAAAACTTTGTTAAACAGAGGCAACAAAAATTTGGCATGGATATCAGTAGCATGACGGAAAAAGTCTGAAGATAGACCATCCGGACCTGGTGTTTTGCCACTTTTGATATTATTCAGGGCATTTAAAACTTCACTTTCACTTATCTCCTCATTCATGCAAGAATCAATGCAATTCTCACAACTGTTTGGGTCATGCGTAGTTACTGTGTCTTGAACGGCCTCATTAAATTCTGAACAAAAAGAAGACATTTCTAAGTGAAATAATGATTTAAAGTAGTCAAACCATGTGCGTGGTAGAATTTCATTTGACCTATTCATCTTTGATGAGGTAAGATTTTTCAGTTTTTGCCAGAATGCCTTTGAATCTTTATTGCTACAAGAAACATTAAGCTCATTCAGAAGTTTTTCATTATATTCAGTCTGTTTCCTTTTGCATAAATCCTTGAAACTTTTCTTGAGACTAAGATAATTTTCCAAAATCGGTTGTGAGTTTGTATATCTAAAAGTGTTCAGTACGCTATATTTTATTTGTTTACTAACTTCACATTCAGCATCCCACCATGGTGGCTGCAATGGAGAAACTAAGTTTTTTTTCTTTGTCAATTTCATTTTCCCTGCGGCACTTTGAAGAAAAGAGACATAAATCTGACATGCTACATCAATGTTTTGATCCAATGCTAGAATGAATTTTTCAAATTCAGACTCTACCTTGTCACGTAATTTAGAGTAAAAGCTGTCTCTTAAGTTTTCTTTCCAAACATATTTGGGCATTTCCTCCAAGACAATACTTTCTTCTTCTCTAATCTCTTCAACATATCTTAAAGGGATGGAGATAGCAATTGGAAAATGGTCAGATTCAGATCTATTCGCAACATACATATCTGTGATCAGTTCAAATAAGGAAAACAAGCAAATAAAATAATCCACAATACTTTTACCTCTGTTTGCTGTACATGTGATCTCACCTTCTTTGTCACTGTTGGATCTTCCATTTACAATGATCAGTTCAAATTCTCTGCATAATTCTATCAATTTTCTACCAAAATTATTTACTGCTGTATCTTTAGACTTGCGACTGGTTAAAAAACTGATCATTTATCAATTCATTCAAGTCATCAAACATTTGAATATGTCGGTTACTGTTATCAATATCCACATCTGAAAGGCCGGAAGTGCGAGCATTAAAATCTCCACATAACAGCCATGGTAAATCAGGATAAGTAGTCATTATTTGCGTCATGTAGCTCTCAAGAATGTCAAAACCTTCAATATTGTCATCATTGTATATAACCGAACGTTCAGGTGCAATATAAACAAAACATGCAAGAATATCAGTGGACAAGTGCAAAAGAGACTGACTTACTTTCAGAATGACACAGTCCTGAGCCGTTTCCAGTAACCTTTCCACATAACACGAAATATCCTTTTGAAACACAACAACGACACCTCCTTCATTCGTTTCTTGCGTGGGCAGAAAAAAACTGTATAGTTAGGGAATGCAAGTTCAATGTCACATTTTTTAAAGACCACATTTCAAAGAGTGCGAAGGTTTTGAATTGAGTACAAAAAGATTTGAAAGATGGACATCTTAGTTTTCCAAAAAGACCTTGAATGTTCCAAGACATTATCTGAAACTCAGAGAATATATGTGGAGAATGCGGATGCGTTGGATGAACGACAGGATCCTCAAAACTTGTTGCTGACAAGGCCAAAGAAGAAGGGGGTCGTTCGGGACTCTTTCTTGCCTGGGAAGTGGGCCGGCCTGATCTTCATCTTCGTGGTCGTCCTTTCAGTCCCTGGGTGGCTCTGTCGTAGTCAAACGTCTTGCCGTCAATCATGAGTGAGTCAAACTTCAAGAATGCCTGTTTCTTTTCCGATTTTGCCTTTTTCAGAAAAGGCAAGAGCAGACGGCGGGTATCTCGCACTCTCTTTGAAAAATCTTCACCAATGAAGATCGATTTTCCCGTCTGACTTTCTTTTAAGTTCTTCTTTTCTTTCAGAACTCGTTGCTTGTCCTTGAAGTTTGAAAAACATGCGATGATGGGTGAATCAGGGCCACTACTCAATCGGTGAACGCGTTCAAATGTGTGTGTGTGTGTGTGTGTGTGTGTGTGTGTGTGTGTGTGTGTGTGTGTGTGGCAAGCGCGCATACACGGTCGAATCTCTCTGTCTCTCTTCTCTCTCTCTCTCTCTCTCTCTCTCTCTCTCTCTCTCTCTCTCTCTCTCTCTCTATTTGTATATGCGCGTGCGCGCGCGCGCGTAGTCGTATATGTGTGCGTGCGCGAGCGCGCTTGTGCTTGTGTGTGTAAGTGTGTGCGTGCGTACATGCGCGCGCGTGTGCGCGCGCGAGCGTGTGTGTGCGTATGTGTGTGTGTGTGTGTGTGTGTGTGTGTGTGTGTGTGTGTGTGTTCGCGCGTGCGCACGCGTTATGTGTGTATGTGTATATGTGTGTTCGCGCGTGCGCACGCGTTGTGTGTGTGTTGTGTGTGTGTGTGTGTGTGTGTGTGTGTGTGTGTGATTTTGCGCGCGCTCATGTTTTTAAGTATGAGTAGAGGGGAGGGGTGGGTGTCGCATGAGTCGATATTGTCGCGCAGCCTTGTAAATTGATGTGTTTTGTGGAGTAGAGACAGGACAGGGGAAAAGATGGGGATGGAGGGGTTCGAGGAAGGGGGCGTGGAGAGCATGTATATAGAACTCTACACATGGAAGATGGTTGTGTCGTTTAGACGAATTGTACTGTTTCTGGATCATCTTTTGCCAAACATGTCATAACACAGATTTCTTATAGGTTTTTGCACAATACTAGGAAAACGGCTTACTTTGGTGTTAGTCGCGGTGTTATCTCTCTCTCTCTCTCTCTCTCTCTCTCTTCTCTCTCTCTCTCTCTCTCTCTCTCTCTCTCTTCTCCACTCACGTCCTTTTCTTTTGTGTTTACTGTTCTTCTTCTTTGATGCTTTAATATTTTATAGAATTGACTGTGAAGGCCATGAAGCTTACTTTTAGTATTTTTCGTACTGTGCTATAAAGAAATATTGTCGTATGATTATCATTAAAAGCTTACATTAACAGCTACTGGCAACACTGCTGTAAAATGTGAACATTAGTAGAATAAGCGAAGTTTTATGTCAGCAGTTATTAATCTGGAGAGTCGGCAAAATCTAGTCAGCTTTTCAGAATATCCATATCCTTCAGTATATCATTCCTGCGTCTCTTGTGTGTGCTACTCCTACTTATGACCTACCTAAGGTATCATCAAAAGACATGAATACGGTATAATTTTCAGACGATGTTTCCATCTAGACAGGTGCAAATCTGAGAGGACGAGGGTAATAAATTATGCACAAATATCCTTCAACTGGAGTTAGATTCCATTAAACATGCACTTGAAATAAAATGGTTGGCACATTTGGGAGAGAAGATACTAATAATGATTTTTTTTTTGATAATGGGGAGAATCCGACATTATCGCTACAGCATCAAGTATTAGATGTCAAAACTTTACAATATTCACGAAACGAAGTTTTTAATACTAGTAATTACATGAGCCAGTTTCGTTCTGAGAATTTGATGATGACAGCAATTGTTGCTTAACCATGGGATCAAGATACAACAATAACAATAAACCTCTGTTACCCCATTCACCAGCTTCGTCCGATCAAAATTGATTTATCAATAAGAAGTTTATTTTTTCAACCCTGCAAAGCTTGTTGAATAAGATACAATCTACAGATAGTAGGGCTATTGAATTAGGTCTTGGCAATCGGTACCTACAAACAGACTGAATTTATGCCAGAAAGGTGGCGTACTTGGCAGTCGGTACCTACAAACAGATTGAATTTATGCCAGAAAGGTGGCGTACTGTCTCTTTCAGAATAAAGTAAGTTGTCAAAAGCGAATCGTTTTTGTTCGAAGTCTTTTTGCCTTGAATTCAGAAACAAACGGAATGTTTTTAGACCTTGGCAACGAGTGTCTGAAAAGAGCTGCACACACGCTATTTCTGTCCAACCAGTTAGAAATTATACAAATGAATCATACAAAAAATGCAATTTTGTTCTTTCATCTGTTTCATCAGGTCCAACAGTGCCTGTCATGCCTCACTGAGAGAACCAACCGGTGAAATTGATAATGATTATATTGTACTGAAGACACGTGGAAACATTAACATGTTATCATCTGAGAAAGAAACTGAAATAAACACTTTTTTTCTGAGACTCAAGGACATATTAAAGCCATGTATCCAGATTATTTAAGAAATTATAAATAGATGGCTTAATATTAGAATCACGCACACGTTCTGCATTAAAAATCATTTAAAAGTACACGAATAATTTTGTCTTGGTATTACTAATATCGACTTCTTTTTCCTAGGTCCGTGTGAAGTCACTGGGGCATCGCACTGAAGAATTGTTCACCAGATTCCTCCAGTTCTATGGGCTGTGTTCCGAGGCCTTGGGTTCTACAGACGGTTTCTCTGTACATTCTACAATATTGTCAGTTCAATTTTTCCTACCTTTTCCTTAATCTTGCTCCTTCAAGTTTCCTGGATGATTGCTTTAGCGGGGCCGTTGGATATTCATGACAATGACAACTTGGTTTCTTTGCTTTGCTGGTGTCAGCAGATCTTCGTATGGCCCGATGTGCTGTTTGATGGTTTGGCGCACTTGTTCAATAGTGATAATTATGATCAGTATATCTATGTACTAGCAGGGGCACCCGGCGTTGCCCGGGATATGAACATTCTTTGCGATACTCACGTGACGGCAAACATGTATTAATTGTTTTGATTTACAATCAATCCCCTCCCTCCTCCCAACATCTTCCCACCCCCTCCGCCCACACAAATACACATTCTTCTCTCTCTCTCTCTCTCTCTCTCTCTCTCTCTCTCTCTCTCTCTCTCTCTCTCTTATACATTCTATTGTTTTCCGCCTGCCTCTGGCCCCTTTCCTCTGGATCTTCCCTAGCACGTCGAGATGCTTTTCTCGCTCGATTTTCCGCCTGCACTCACTGTTCCCATTCCCATTCTTCTGATTGCCCTTAATTTTGTAGGAATAGACTTTGTGCAGAAGTAGTTTATTTCAACGGGTCTGTGTCTAATGTAAAAATAGTGTATCAGGCTTTGCACTGTACAGTCATTTTTCTGGCCCCTCTCATTCCTCCCTTTTCATCCCCCTACCCTGTCCCATCCATGTTGCAAAATTACTTACCGTTACTGGACATACGCATACTGAATTTTATCAATAGCGGTGTAAATTTAGAAAATAACGGTTTTTAACGGTCAATGTTAAGTTTTGGTTCGTAAAATTTGCATAACATTGTTCAGCGCTTAAAACTGTACGTGCATACGGAATGTTATTAAGAACGGTGAAAATTTAGAAATTCAGAAAATAACGGTTTTTAACGGTCAATGTTAAGTTTCGGATCTTGAAAATTGTATATCATTGTTTAGCGTTCAAAACTGCGCATGTATATCGAATTTCTTCAAGAATACTCTAAGTTTATGAAAATAACGTTTTTTAACGGTCAGTTTTAAATTTCGTTTCGTAAAAGCTGTATATCATTTTTCGGCATTTAAAACTGCACATGTATACCGAATTTCATCAAGAACAACCTAAATTTTGAAAATAACGGTTTTTAACGGTCAAATGTAATGGTCATAATGACTATCTAATGACCCTATGTTACCCGCTGGATGTTCCTGTAGGCTTATGTCAAGTTTGGTGGCGATCCGATGACTGTCGTGGCCGCCAACCTCAGAAGATCGGGTTTTAAACAGTTTTCATAGGGTTTGGTGTTTTCAACGGTTTTTAACTGTTATAAATAACGTTTCTTAACTGCCAAATAACAGTTCTAATTTTCGAGAAGTAGCCCTGTACCTGTGCAATGTCACAACGGCTATTTGATGAAAAGCAGAGGAAAAAGATGTCTTTGAAACCATTATAACAGTTTTTTTAACGGTTTTTAACGGTTTTTATTTTTTTTAGAGATTAGCCCCAAACCATCATCGGGTCACAACAGACGTACCTGCTAAATTTCAAGAAGATCGGGTTTTAACAGTTTCTTTTATAGGGTTTGGTGTTTTTAACGGTTTTTAACTGTTATAAATAACGTTTTTTAACTGCCAAATAACGGTTCTAATTTTAGAGAAGTAGTCCTGTACCTGTGCAATGTCACAACGGCTATTTGAAGAAAAGCAGAGGAAAAAGATGTCTTTGAAACCGTTATAACAGTTTTTAAAGGTTTTTAACGGTTTTATTTTTTTAGAGATAAGCCCAAAACCATCCTCGGGTCACAACAGACGTACCTGCCAAATTTCATGACAATCGGTTGAGCCGTTTTTGAGTCTATAGCGTACACAGACACACACACACACACACACACACACACACACACACACACACCACACACACACACACACAGAATTTGCCATTTATATATTAGATAGTATCTTGCAACGACACCTCATTTCTATGGTTAGGTTCTTCCTTCCAGGTCCATGTCGCGTCTGTGTATAGGAAATTGAAATACACCCGTGCATGCAGGAGCCAGGTTTGTGTTTCACTGAGATGTTACTGTCTTTCCACACAGGGTTCAGTCTGGACAGAACTAATATCTTTGCTGCTCTTGAGAGGATATCTGATTTAAATCCCCCATCGCTGAAAATAACTATCAGATATTTGAACTGTTCAACAGTTCCTAGCTTCTATCCATGGTTATATCAGTACTGAGGTGGTGTTGTGGGCGGTTATTAGCTGGTCTTAACGGTGTTGATAGCCACACTGTCTCGTAGATCTTTCATCCAGTGTTTTAACCAGTTTAGCCAGTTTCTTGTTCAGAGCCCCCAGGTCATCGAAGTTGTTAACAAAGTGAAGGCTGGTGATAGTTCTTCTTGCAGTGCTGATTTTGTTGACTGATCTTCAAGTGGATCATTCATGATGCATTCCAGGACTATGGTGAAAAGTATTGGAGAGTAAAGGGGTCCTGACGATTCCTAACTGATATGTGGACCGCTTTCCAGTCGCGCTCTTTGTGAGTACTGTACTGGTCACTTTGGCGTACACTTGCTGGATGTTGTTGATCAACTTTATCCTGATATCAGATTTCTTCATAGCACATCTGGACTGACTCTGCAGGTGTTTTTGGCAAAGGGTTAAAGATTTGTTTGATGATCCTTCAACTTTTAAGATACAACGGTGTCTGTAACTGTGATCTGTTCAGAATGATTTTGAACATTACGTTGCTTACATTGCTGATCTAACTGATCTTGCCTTGCTCTGGCAGTGTTCATGATTTCCTCTGTCAACAGGAGTGACGGTCAGTGGTCGAGTCTCTTTGACGTTAGTCACTCGCTAGTAGTGTGCTAGATCTGTTGCAGATAACAATCAGTATATCAGTTACTGCCTTTCCGCATATTGAACTGTTCTACAAGGATGTCGTCAATGCTTCAGCAATTTCATTACTACTACGGCTTCTTCGACAGAGTGTTGGAACGTCATCTTCTTGATGAATCTTGAACTTTTAGCACATTTGGATCTCTTTTGCTCTGATTGTTATAGAGCTCAAAGCAACGTTCCTTTGCCTTCTTATGATGTTTTCTTTCTATACTAGACAGTTAACGTTCTTGTCCTGAGTGGTGCTGACTTTAATTTGCGTTGATCTATTTTTTTTTTTCTCACAGATTTAAAGACTTTTTAGTGTAGCTGTCATCCAGGTCTTTCTCAAAGTTTTCACTCTCCTCCTCCTCATTCATCATACTTGCGTTCTCCTTTCCTAAACCGTCTGCCATTCGCAATCACCACGTTCTCCTATTCTCATTTCGTCCATCATTTGCCATGCTTTTTTTTTCTACCGTTAATCATTCATCATTCTCGAGTTCTCTCCATCAGTCATCACTCTCACGGTCCTTCCTTTTCTCCCATCGTTCATTTATCGCTGTGGCGTTCTCTTCTTCCCCTCCGGTCCATCATTGATTCTTCTCCAGTCGTTGTCGTCGTCACCTCTTGACCGTCATTGTTCATGACCCCGTTCTCCTCTTTTTCTCCAGTCGACCGTTCATCGGTTTTACAATTTGCACATCCGTTCCTGTCTGTCATCCTTCTCACGTTCTGCTCATGCCATTTCGTCTATCAGTCATCATTCTCATGGTGTCTTCATTGTTCTCGTAATCGTTCATCAAAATCAATTATCATCGTCATCATCATCAACATCATCATTAACATCATGTCTAACTCTCTCCTACTCTTGAGAGAGAGAGAGAGAGAGAGAGAGAGAGAGAGAGAGAGAGAGGAGAGAGAGAGAGAGAGAGAGAGAGAGAGTACGATGTGATGGAAAAGTATTTAACCGTCACATTTCAACGCATTGAAAAATCATTTTATACGTATTTCACGTATCGTTTTGCTTTTTGTTTTTCATTGATCCCATTCTGTTTCCTGTTACTTTTCATTATTTGTGTGCCTTTTCCTGGTTTATCTCATGCGCAGTTCAGTTTTTTTTAAAAAATTATAATCAGTTATGACTGACATGATCTGACCAACCATTTCATTCAATAAGGACATGGGAACACGCATATGCGCACACATACATGTACATACACGGCTAAATTCACACGCAAGGTCACACTCGCACACACACACACACACACACACACACACACACACACACACACACACACACACACACACACACACATGTACGTATGTTTATTGGATCTATCACACTGTTTTACATTCCACGTCTCTTTCCCGGTACGGGCGGGCCCTTAGACCCGTAACGTATCCATCCTGTGTCGCACGCTCTCACGCGATTACCTCACACCGTACCGGTTTCGATAGGGACGAGTCCACGTACCAAACTCGAGTTATACGTGGCCTTACCCGTAGGTGTTTCACACACAGCACAACTCGGGGTTTCAGGGAATGTAACATTTTGCTGGTCTTAAAAAAAACAACAAACTTTCCTTAGCCTTGGTTGGACGTTTTATTTCATTAATGTGTAAACAGTGTGTGTACAACACTTTCAAAGAAACCACCTATCCACAGGTGAAAAAGCCTGGCGTCCGGGCAGCATGTATCCGCCAGTCAGAATACTCGTCACTGAGAACGAGATTTGAGATTGCGGCCCCACTTCAGGCATTTTATTTCTTTTTTTTTTTAATTCTTATTTTCTATTTATTTGTTTATTCATTTATTTATTCATTTACTTCACCTCTAAGCAATGTTTTGCAGTGTGTATACCCTGTGACATGAAAATCACGGTTTTTCCCATGGAAAGTTAAAAAAAAAAATTTTTTTTTTTTGCTTTTACATCTACAGTTTAAATGTTTTACATAAGAATGAATAGCACATAGGATTGCAACAACAGGTTTTTTTTTCTTTCGCCAACCCCCGCACACCCCTCGCGATCTTTTTGGACGAGTTTGTTTCACAATCGTTTATGTTCTTTTCATACTTCGGTACGCGATTTGTAACTTTTTTTTTTTGTTCTTTCTTCTTTCTTTCTTTGTTTCTTCCTTCCTTTATTTCATACATTCGTTTAATTCTTCATTCGTTTTTTTCTTTTTGTTTTGTTTTTTGTGCGTTTGTTCGGTCGGTTGGTCGATCGATCGCTCGTTCATTCGTTCAGTCAGTCAGTTGGTCGTTCAGTCAGTCATTCGTAGATCAGTTCGGTCGGTCGCTCGCTCAGTTCTTCATTCGTTCAGTCGGTCAATCGGTCGTTCAGACATTTTTTTCGTTTTGTCGGTCAGTCGCTCGTTCAGTCATTCGTTCATAAATCTGTTTGGTCGGTTGTTCCTTCAGTCATTTATTCGGTCAGTCGCTCGTTCAGTCATTCGTTCGTACATTTGTTAGGCCGGTCGCTCGTTCAGTCATTCATTCGTTCAGTCAGTCAGTCATTCAGTCGGTCGCTCGAGTAGTCATTTATTCGGTCAGTCGGTCATTCAGTCATTTAATCGTTCAGTCGGTCGTTTAGTCGTTCATTCGTTGCGTCATTCATTCCGTCAATCGGTCGTTCAGTCATTCATTTGTTCAGTCGGTCGTGCAGTCTTTCATTCATTTATTCAGTCAGTTGGTCGTTCAGTCATTCGTTCGTAAATTTGTTCGGTAGGTCGCTCGTTCAATTATTCATCGGTCAGTCGATCGTTCAGACATTCATTCGTTCAGTCGGTCAGTCGGTTGTCCAGTCATTCGTTCGTGCATTTGTTCGGTCGGTCACTTGTTCAGTCATTCATTCGTTCGGTTGGTCAATTCGTCGTTCAGACACTCGTTCGTGCATTTGTTCGGTCGGTCACTCGTTCAGTCATTCATTTGGTCAGTCAGTCAGTCGGTCGTCCAGTGATCAGTCGCTCGTTCAGTCATTCATCCGTTCAGTCGGTCAGTCGGTCGTTCAGTCATTCATCCGTTCAGTCGGTCGTTCAGTCATTCATCCGTTCAGTCGGTCAGTCGGTCGTTCAGTCATTCATCCGTTCAGTCGGTCAGTCGGTCGTTCAGTCATTCGTTCGTTTAGTCGGTCGGTCAGTCGTTCAGTCATTCATTCGTTCAATCGGTCGTTCAGTCGTTGATTTGTTCAATCGGTCACTCAGTCGTTCATTCGTTCAGTCGGTCAGTCAGTCGTTCAGTCATTGATTTGTTCAGTCGGTCGTTCAGTCGTTGATTCGTTCAGTCGGTCGTTCATTCGTTCCGTCGCTCGTTCAGTCATGCATTCGTTTAGTCGGTCATTTAGTCGTTCAGACATTAATTCGTTCAGTCGGTCGTTCAGTCATTGATTCTGTCAGTCGGTCGTTCAGACATTAATTCGTTCAGTCGGTTAGTCACTCGTTCAGTCATTCATTCGTTCAGTCGGTTAGTCACTCGTTCAGTCATTCATTCGTTCAGTCGGTCAGTCACTCGTTCAGTCATATGTTCGTTCAGTCGGTCAGTCACTTGTTCATTCATTAATTCGGGCAGTCGGTCAGTCACTCGTTCAGTCATTGATTCGGTCAGTCGGTTAGGCACTCGTTCAGTCATTGATTCGGTCAGTCGGTTAGGCACTCGTTCAGTCATTGATGCGGTCAGTCGGTTAGGCACTCGTTCAGTCATTGATGCGGTCAGTCGGTTAGGCACTCGTTCAGTCATTGATGCGGTCAGTCGGTTAGGCACTCGTTCAGTCATAATTATGTTCGTTCAGTCTTCGGGCCAACAGTGAGACACAGACGCAGGGCGTGACATGGGTGGAGGTACGTGGAAAGGGGTGGGGGAGAAGCGAACACAGGGTGTGACGTGTGGGGATACATGGGACGCGGATGCAGGATACGCTATGGGTACAGGGTAGCAAATGCAGCGTACAACATGACTGCGGGTATAAAGGACGGTGATACAGCGTATGACATGGGCAGGGGTATGGCGGTTGCAATTGCTGGGCGTGACAAGGGTGGGTGACGGGAGAGGGGTGCAGATGCAGGGCGCAATACGGGTGGGGTATTGGGAGCGTGGATTTCAGGGCTTGACATAGGTGGGGGTAAGGGGGAGGGGAGGGGATGAAGATGCAGAGTGTGGCATGGGTGGGAGTACAGGGAATGGGGGTTTCAGAACTTGGCATGGATGGTGGTGGTAGGGTGTGCGGATTTCTGATCATGGGGATTTCAGAACTTGGCATGGATGGTGGTGGTAGGGTGTGCGGATTTCTGATCATGGGGGTTTCAGAACTTGGCATGGATGGTGGTGGTAGGGTGTGCGGATTTCTGATCATGGGGTTTCAGAACTTGGCATGGATGGTGGTGGTAGGGTGTGCGGATTTCTGATCATGGGGGTTTCAGAACTTGGCATGGATGGTGGTGGTAGGGTGTGCGGATTTCTGATCATGGGGGTTTCAGAACTTGGCATGGATGGTGGTGGTAGGGTGTGCGGATTTCTGATCATGGGATTTCAGAACTTGGCATGGATGGTGGTGGTAGGGTGTGCGGATTTCTGATCATGGGGATTTCAGAACTTGGCATGGATGGTGGTGGTAGGGTGTGCGGATTTCTGATCATGGGATTTCAGAACTTGGCATGGATGGTGGTGGTAGGGTGTGCGGATTTCTGATCATGGGGATTTCAGAACTTGGCATGGATGGTGGTGGTAGGGTGTGCGGATTTCTGATCATGGGGATTTCAGAACTCGGCATGGATGGTGGTGGTAGGGTGTGCGGATTTCTGATCATGGGGGTTTCAGAACTCGGCATGGATGGTGGTGGTAGGGTGTGCGGATTTCTGATCATGGGGTTTCAGAACTCGGCATGGATGGTGGTGGTAGGGTGTGCGGATTTCTGATCATGGGGGTTTCAGAACTCGGCATGGATGGTGGTGGTAGGGTGTGCGGATTTCTGATCATGGGGGTTTCAGAACTCGGCATGGATGGTGGTGGTAGGGTGTGCGGATTTCTGATCATGGGGGTTTCAGAACTTGGCATGGATGGTGGTGGTAGGGTGTGCGGATTTCTGATCATGGGGGTTTCAGAACTTGGCATGGATGGTGGTGGTAGGGTGTGCGGATTTCTGATCATGGGGGTTTCAGAACTTGGCATGGATGGTGGTGGTAGGGTGTGCGGATTTCTGATCATGGGGGTTTCAGAACTTGGCATGGATGGTGGTGGTAGGGTGTGCGGATTTCTGATCATGGGGTTTCAGAACTTGGCATGGATGGTGGTGGTAGGGTGTGCGGATTTCTGATCATGGGGCTTTCAGAACTTGGCATGGATGGTGGTGGTAGGGTGTGCGGATTTCTGATCATGGGGCTTTCAGAACTTGGCATGGATGGTGGTGGTAGGGTGTGCGGATTTCTGATCATGGGGCTTTCAGAACTTGGCATGGATGGTGGTGGTAGGGTGTGCGGATTTCTGATCATGGGATTTCAGAACTTGGCATGGATGGTGGTGGTAGGGTGTGCGGATTTCTGATCATGGGCTTTCAGAACTTGGCATGGATGGTGGTGGTAGGGTGTGCGGATTTCTGATCATGGGGATTTCAGAACTCGGCATGGATGGTGGTGGTAGGGTGTGCGGATTTCTGATCATGGGGATTTCAGAACTTGGCATGGATGGTGGTGGTAGGGTGTGCGGATTTCTGATCATGGGGCTTTCAGAACTTGGCATGGATGGTGGTGGTAGGGTGTGCGGATTTCTGATCATGGGGCTTTCAGAACTTGGCATGGATGGTGGTGGTAGGGTGTGCGGATTTCTGATCATGGGGCTTTCAGAACTTGGCATGGATGGTGGTGGTAGGGTGTGCGGATTTCTGATCATGGGGCTTTCAGAACTTGGCATGGATGGTGGTGGTAGGGTGTGCGGATTTCTGATCATGGGGATTTCAGAACTTGGCATGGATGGTGGTGGTAGGGTGTGCGATTTCTGATCATGGGCTTTCAGAACTTGGCATGGATGGTGGTGGTAGGGTGTGCGGATTTCTGATCATGGGGTTTCAGAACTTGCATGGATGGTGGTGGTAGGGTGTGCGGATTTCTGATCATGGGGGCTTTCAGAACTTGGCATGGATGGTGGTGGTAGGGTGTGCGGATTTCTGATCATGGGTTTCAGAACTTGGCATGGATGGTGGTGGTAGGGTGTGCGGATTTCTGATCATGGGGTTTCAGAACTTGGCATGGATGGTGGTGGTAGGGTGTGCGGATTTCTGATCATGGGGATTTCAGAACTTGGCATGGATGGTGGTGGTAGGGTGTGCGGATTCTGATCATGGGGATTTCAGAACTTGGCATGATGGTGGTGGTAGGGTGTGCGGATTTCTGATCATGGGATTTCAGAACTTGGCATGGATGGTGGTGGTAGGGTGTGCGGATTTCTGATCATGGGGATTTCAGAACTTGGCATGGATGTGGTGGTAGGGTGTGTCGGATTTCTGATCATGGGGTTTCAGAACTTGGCATGGATGGGGTGGTAGGGTGTGCGGATTTCTGATCATGGGGTTTCAGAACTTGGCATGGATGGTGGTGGTAGGGTGTGCGGATTTCTGATCATGGGGTTTCAGAACTTGGCATGGATGGTGGTGGTAGGGTGTGCGGATTTCTGATCATGGGGATTTCAGAACTTGGCATGGATGGTGGTGGTAGGGTGTGCGGATTTCTGATCATGGGGTTTCAGAACTTGGCATGGATGGTGGTAGGTGTCGATTCTGATCAGGTTCGACTGGCATGGGGTAGTTGCGTTCTGATCATGGGGATTTCAGAACTGGCATGGATGGTGGTGGTAGGGTGTGCGGATTTCTGATCATGGGGATTTCAGAACTTGGCATGGATGGTGGTGGTAGGGTGTGCGGATTTCTGATCATGGGGTTTCAGAACTTGGCATGGATGGTGGTGGTAGGGTGTGCGGATTTCTGATCATGGGGATTTCAGAACTTGGCATGGATGGTGGTGTAGGGTGTGCGGATTTCTGATCATGGGGTTTCAGAACTTGGCATGGATGGTGGTGGTAGGGTGTGCGGATTTCTGATCATGGGGTTTCAGAACTGGCATGGATGGTGGTGGTTAGGGTGTGCGGATTTCTGATCATGGGGATTTCAGAACTTGGCATGGATGGTGGTGGTAGGGTGTGCGGATTTCTGATCATGGGGATTTCAGAACTGGCATGGATGGTGGTGGTAGGGTGTGCGGATTTCTGATCATGGGGATTTCAGAACTGGCATGGATGGTGGTGGTAGGGTGTGCGGATTTCTGATCATGGGGATTTCAGAACTGGCATGGATGGTGGTGGTAGGGTGTGCGGATTTCTGATCATGGGGATTTCAGAACTTGGCATGGATGGTGGTGGTAGGGTGTGCGGATTTCTGATCAGGGGATTTCAGAACTGGCATGGATGGTGGTGGTAGGGTGTGCGGATTTCTGATCATGGGGATTTCAGAACTGGCATGGATGGTGGTGGTAGGGTGTGCGGATTTCTGATCATGGGGATTTCAGAACTGGCATGGATGGTGGTGGTAGGGTGTGCGGATTTCTGATCATGGGGATTTCAGAACTGGCATGGATGGTGGTGGTAGGGTGTGCGGATTTCTGATCATGGGATTTCAGAACTTGGCATGGATGGTGTGGTAGGGTGTGCGGATTTCTGATCATGGGATTTCAGAACTGGCATGGATGTGGTGGAGGTGTGCGATTTCTGATCATGGGATTTCAGAACTCGCATGGATGTGGGAGGGTGTGCGGATTCTGATCATGGATTTCAGAACTGGCATGGATGGTGGGGTAGGGTGTGCGATTTCTGATCATGGGGATTTCAGACTGGCCATGGATGGGTGGTAGGGTGTGCGGATTCTGACATGGGGATTTCAGAACTGCATGGATGGTGGTGGTAGGGTGTGCGGATTTCTGATCATGGATTCAGAACTTGGCATGGATGGTGTGGTAGGGTGTGCGGATTCTGATCATGGGGATTTCAGAACTTGCATGGATGGTGTGGTAGGTGTGCGGATTTCTGATCATGGGGATTTCAGAACTTGGCATGGATGGTGTGGTAGGGTGGCGGATTCTGATCATGGGATTTCAACTGCAAGGTGGGAGGGTGTGCGATTTCTGATCAGGGGATTTCAGAACTTGGCATGGATGTGGGGAGGTGTGCGGATTTCTGATCAGGGATTTCAGACTTGCATGGATGGGTGGTAGGTGTGCGATTCTGATCATGGGGATTTCAGAACTGGCATGGGTGGGGTAGGTGTCGGATTTCTGATCATGGATTTCAGAACTTGCATGATGGGGTAGGTGTGCGGATTCTGATCATGGGATTTCAGACTTGGCATGGTGGTGGTGAGGTGCGGATTCTGACATGGGGATTTCAGAACTGCAGGATGTGGTGGAGGTGTCGGATTCTGATCAGGATTTCAGAACTGGCATGGATGTGTGGTAGGGTGTGCGATTTCGATCAGGGATTTCAGAACTGCATGGATGGTGGTAGGGTGTGGGATTCTATCAGGGGATTTCAGAACTTGGCAGGATGGTGTGTAGGTGGCGATTCGACATGGGATTTCAGAACTGGCATAGTGGTGTAGGTGTGCGGATTCTGATCAGGGGATTTCAGAATGCAGGTGGTAGGTGGATTTCTGATCAGGATTCAAACTGCATATGTGGTGTAGGTGCGGATTCTGATCATGGATTCGAACTGGCATGTGGTGGTGTAGGTGCATTTCTGTCAGGTTCAGATGCATGAGTGGTGGTAGGTGTGTGCGGATTTCTGATCATGGGGATTTCAGAACTGGCATGGATGGTGGTGGTAGGGTGTGCGGATTTCTGATCATGGGGATTTCAGAACTGGCATGGATGGGTGGTAGGTGTGCGGATTTCTGATCATGGGGATTTCAGAACTGGCATGGATGGTGGTGGTAGGGTGTGCGGATTTCTGATCATGGGGATTTCAGAACTCGGCATGGATGGTGGTGGTAGGGTGTGCGGATTTCTGATCATGGGGATTCAGAACTCGGCATGGATGGTGGTGGTAGGGTGTGCGGATTTCTGATCATGGGGATTTCAGAACTGGCATGGATGGTGGTGGTAGGGTGTGCGATTTCTGATCATGGGATTTCAGAACTCGGCATGGATGGTGGTGGTAGGGTGTGCGGATTTCTGATCATGGGGATTTCAGAACTGGCATGGATGGTGGGTAGGGTGTGCGGATTTCTGATCATGGGATTTCAGAACTGGCATGGATGGTGGTGGTAGGTGTGCGGATTTCTGATCATGGGATTCAGAACTGGCATGGATGGTGGTGGTAGGTGTGCGGATTTCTGATCATGGGGATTTCAGAACTTGGCATGGATGGTGGTGTAGGTGTGCGGATTTCTGATCATGGGATTTCAGAACTGGCATGGATGGTGGTGTAGGGTGTGCGGATTTCTGATCATGGGGATTCAGAACTTGGCATGGATGGTGGTGGTAGGGTGTGCGGATTTCTGATCATGGGGATTTCAGAACTGGCATGGATGGTGGTGGAGGGTGTGCGGATTTCTGATCATGGGGATTTCAGAACTGGCATGGATGGTGGTGGTAGGTGTGCGGATTTCTGATCATGGGGATTTCAGAACTGGCATGGATGGTGGTGGTAGGGTGTGCGGATTTCTGATCATGGGATTTCAGAACTGGCATGGATGGTGGTGGTAGGGTGTGCGGATTTCTGATCATGGGGATTTCAGAACTTGGCATGGATGGTGGTGTAGGGTGTGCGGATTTCTGATCATGGGATTTCAGAACTGGCATGGATGGTGGGTAGGTGTGCGGATTTCTGATCATGGGGTTTCAGAACTGGCATGGATGGTGGTGGTAGGGTGTGCGGATTTCTGATCATGGGATTTCAGAACTGGCATGGATGGTGGTGGTAGGGTGTGCGGATTTCTGATCATGGGGATTCAGAACTGGCATGGATGGGTGTAGGGTGTGCGGATTTCTGATCATGGGATTTCAGAACTTGGCATGGATGGTGGTGGTAGGGTGTGCGGATTTCTGATCATGGGGATTTCAGAACTGGCATGATGGTGGTGGTAGGGTGTGCGGATTCTGATCATGGGGATTTCAGAACTGGCATGGATGGTGGTGGTAGGGTGTGCGATTTCTGATCATGGGATTTCAGAACTTGGCATGGATGGTGGTGGTAGGTGTGCGGATTTCTGATCATGGGATTTCAGAACTGGCATGGATGTGGGTAGGGTGTGCGGATTTCTGATCATGGGGATTTCAGAACTTGGCATGGATGGTGGTGGTAGGGTGTGCGGATTTCTGATCATGGGATTTCAGAACTTGGCATGGATGGTGGTGGTAGGGTGTGCGGATTTCTGATCATGGGGATTTCAGAACTTGGCATGGATGGTGGTGGTAGGGTGTGCGGATTTCTGATCATGGGGATTTCAGAACTTGGCATGGATGGTGGTGGTAGGGTGTGCGGATTTCTGATCATGGGGATTTCAGAACTTGGCATGGATGGTGGTGGTAGGGTGTGCGGATTTCTGATCATGGGGATTTCAGAACTTGGCATGGATGGTGGTGGTAGGGTGTGCGGATTTCTGATCATGGGGATTTCAGAACTTGGCATGGATGGTGGTGGTAGGGTGTGCGGATTTCTGATCATGGGGATTTCAGAACTTGGCATGGATGGTGGTGGTAGGGTGTGCGGATTTCTGATCATGGGGATTTCAGAACTTGGCATGGATGGTGGTGGTAGGGTGTGCGGATTTCTGATCATGGGGATTTCAGAACTTGGCATGGATGGTGGTGGTAGGGTGTGCGGATTTCTGATCATGGGGATTTCAGAACTTGGCATGGATGGTGGTGGTAGGGTGTGCGGATTTCTGATCATGGGGATTTCAGAACTTGGCATGGATGGTGGTGGTAGGGTGTGCGGATTTCTGATCATGGGGATTTCAGAACTTGGCATGGATGGTGGTGGTAGGGTGTGCGGATTTCTGATCATGGGGATTTCAGAACTCGGCATGGATGGTGGTGGTAGGGTGTGCGGATTTCTGATCATGGGGATTTCAGAACTTGGCATGGATGGTGGTGGTAGGGTGTGCGGATTTCTGATCATGGGGATTTCAGAACTTGGCATGGATGGTGGTGGTAGGGTGTGCGGATTTCTGATCATGGGGATTTCAGAACTTGGCATGGATGGTGGTGGTAGGGTGTGCGGATTTCTGATCATGGGGATTTCAGAACTTGGCATGGATGGTGGTGGTAGGGTGTGCGGATTTCTGATCATGGGGATTTCAGAACTTGGCATGGATGGTGGTGGTAGGGTGTGCGGATTTCTGATCATGGGGATTTCAGAACTTGGCATGGATGGTGGTGGTAGGGTGTGCGGATTTCTGATCATGGGGTTTCAGAACTTGGCATGGATGGTGGTGGTAGGGTGTGCGGATTTCTGATCATGGGGTTTCAGAACTTGGCATGGATGGTGGTGGTAGGGTGTGCGGATTTCTGATCATGGGGATTTCAGAACTTGGCATGGATGGTGGTGGTAGGGTGTGCGGATTTCTGATCATGACATGGGTTGGGGTACGGGGGGCAGGAGCGGCGTATAATTCAGGGCGTGACATGGGTGGGAATATAGATGGCGCGGATGTCTGCGTCTTACCTGAGTGGGGGTAAAAGAAGGGGTGGGGGGAGGGTGCGGGTTTCAGGGTGTGACTTGGATCTGGGCACGGGCGGATTTTAGAGCATGATTTTGGGCTTGGGGATAGGGTAGGCGTGACATGAGTAAGCGTACAAGGTGATTAGATTTCAGGGCCTGGCATGGGTTAAGGTATAGGGGGCGCGGATTTCAGGGCCTGACATGGGTTAAGGTATAGGGGGCGCGGATTTCAGGGCCTGGCATGGGTTAAGGTATAGGGGGCGCGGATTTCAGGGCCTGACATGGGGTAAGGTATAGAGGGCGCGGATTCAGGGCCTGACATGGAGTAAGGTATAGAGGGCGCGGACTCAGGGCCTGACACGGGGTAAGGTATAGAGGGCCCGGATTTCAGGGCCTGACATGGGGTAAGGTATAGGGGGCGCGGATTTCAGGGCCTGACATGGGATAAGGTATAGGGGGCCCGGATTTCAGGGCCTGACATGGGGTAAGGTATAGGGGGCGCGGATTTCAGGGCCTGACATGGGTTAAGGTATAGAAGGCGCGAATTTCAGGGCGTGACAGAGTGGGCACACAGGGAGCGCCGATGAAGGGCGTGACGGGGTGGGCATTTTGGGGCAAATGTGGCGCGGATACACGGCGTGACACGCGTGGGCGTTTTGGGCAGAGGCGTCTCGGATGAAGACCAAGGCGTGGATGGGCGTATTGGAGCAGATGTGCCACAGAGTCAGAGCGAGTGGGCGTATAGGGGCAGAGGGTGGAGGATAAAGGCCGTGACATGGTAGGCTTGTTAGGCAGAAGGGGCGCGGATGAAGGACGTGACTTTCGTGGGCATAGTGGGGTGGATGGGGCGAGGATGAAGGGAGTGACGTGGATGGGTGTATTGGGGCGGAGGGTGGGGAGCAGCAGATTAAGGGCGTGACATGGTGGGTGTTTTATTGGAACAGAAGGGCGCAGGTGAAGGGCGTGACATGGTGGTGTTTAATTGGGGCAGAAGGGCGCAGGTGAAGGGCGTGACATGGTGGGTGTTTTATTGGGGCAGAGGGGGCGTTGTTGAAGAGCATGACATGGTGGGTGTTTTATTGGGGCAGAGGGGGCGTTGTTGAAGGGCGTGACATGGTGGGTGTTTTATTGGGGCAGAGGGGCGTTGTTGAAGGACGTGACATGGTGGGTGTTTTATTGGGGCAGAGGGGGCGCAGGTGAAGGGCGTGGCAAGGTGGGCACAGGGGCGTTGTTGAAGGGCGTGACATGGTGGATGTTTTATTGGGGCACAGGGGCGTTGTTGAAGGGCGTGACATGGTGGGTGTTTTATTGGGGCAGAGGGCGTTGTTGAAGGGCGTGACGTGGTGGGTGTTTTATTGGGGCACAGGTGCGTTGTTGAAGGGCGTGACATGGTGGGTGTTTTATTGGGGCAGAGGGCGTTGTTGAAGGGCGTGACATGGTGGGTGTTTTATTGGGGCAGAGGGACGTTGTTGAAGGGCGTGACATGGTGGGTGTTTTATTGGGGCAGAGGGGTGGTGTTGAAGGGCGTGACATGGTGGGTGTTTTATTGGGGCAGAGGGGCGTTGTTGAAGGGCGTGACATGTGGATGTTTCATTGGGGCAGAGGAGGCGCACATGAAGGGCGTGAATTGGTAAGGTGTATGTTAGGGCAGAGGGGATGTGGATTGAAGCGCGTGACATGGCGGGCGTTATTGGGCAGAGATCGGCGCAGATACAGTGCGTGACGTGGATGGAAAAACTGGATGGGGAACGGATGCGAGCACGGTGACATGGATTGGGGAACGGGATGCAGCACGTGACATGGGATGGGGGAGAACGGACGCAGCACGTCGTGACATGGATGGGGAACGGATGCAGCACGTGACACGGAGGGCAAACGGATGCAGCACGTGACATGGATGGGGGAACGGATGCAGCACGTGGAATGGATGGGGGAACGGATGCAGCACGTGAATGGATAGGGAACGGATGCAGCACGTGACATGGATGGGGGAACGGATGCAGCACGTGGAATGGATGGGGGAACGGATGCAGCACGTGGAATGGATAGGGGAACGGATGCAGCACGTGGACATAATGGGGAACGGATGCAGCACCTGACATGGATGGGGGAACGGATGCAGCACCTGACATGGATGGGGGAACGGATGCAGCACGTGGCACGGATGGGCGTAAGGGGGGAAAGTGTGGATGCACATGTGTGGGTGTAATGGGGAGGAAGGAGCGTGTTGGCTAGGTGTGACATGGATGGGTGTATGGGGGTGGGGGGAAGGGGTAGGGTGGGAAGTGTAGATGCATGTGACGAGGATGGGCGAACGGAGGAAGGAGTGGTGGTTGGGGGGGGGGGGGGGCGGGGACCGCATGTGGAGAGGTTGGGGAGGAGCGAATACAGGGTATGGGGGTATGGGAGACGTGGATGCAGGGTATACCATGTGTACGGCTTCGTGGATGCAGGGTGTGACTTGGATGGGGTTAAGGGGGTCGCAGATGCAGTGTGCGACATAGTGGCGGGTATGGAAGATGTGTGGAGACAGTGGGGGAGTCGCGGAGACAGGGCATGTCAAGGGTGGGGAAAAGGGAAGGTGCAAATACAGGGCATTTCATGGGAGTTAGAAGGGAATGGGGGGGGGGGGGGGGTGTCGACGGGGATGCTTGGCGTAACATGGGTGAGGGAAGAGGGCACGGATTTCAGATCATGATATAGATTGGGGTATGGGGAAGGGGGGTCGGGTCGATTTCAGCGCCAGACATGGGTGGGATGGTGGAAGACTGCGGAGAGGTTTCCAGAGCGTGACATGGGGTAGGATACAGAGGATGCAGGGTATGACATGGGTGCGCAGATTTCAGGGCGTGACATAGGTGAGGGTATAGGACGACATGAGGGGGGGAACAGGAAGGAAAGATTCAGGTGCTGGCGTGTGGGCGTACGGGGGGTGGGTGGGGGGGGGAGGGGGGAGGGGTGGATGTCGACGTACTTGGGAAGAAAGGGGGCAGATGAAGAGCGTGACGTGGGTTGGCGTATTGGGGCAGAGGGGGTGCAGATGAAGGGTGTGAGTTGGTGGGTGTATTGGGGCAGAGGGGGTGCAGATGAAGGGTGTGAGTTGGTGGGTGTATTGGGGCAGAGGGGGTGCAGATGAAGGGTGTGAGTTGGTGGGTGTATTGGGGCAGAGGGGGTGCAGATGAAGGGTGTGAGTTGGTAGGTGTATTGGGGCAGACGGGGTGCGGATGAAGGATATGAGTTGGTGGGCGTATTGGGGCAGACGGGGTGCAGATGAAGAGCGTGACGTGGTGGGTGTATTGGGGCAGAGGGGTGCAGATGAAGGGTGTGAGTTGGTGGGCGTATTGGGGCAGAGGGGGTGCAGATGAAGGGTGTGAGTTGGTAGGTGTATTGGGGCAGAGGGGTGCAGATGAAGGGTGCGAGTTGGTGGGTGTATTGGGGCAGAGGGGGTGCAGATGAAGGGTGTGAGTTGGTGGGTGTATTGGGGCAGAGGGGGTGCGGATGAAGGATATGAGTTGGTGGGCGTATTGGGGCAGACGGGGTGCAGATGAAGAGCGTGACGTGGGTGGGTGTATTGGGGCAGAGGGGTGCAGATGAAGGGTGTGAGTTGGTGGGCGTATTGGGGCAGAGGGGATGCGGATAAAGGGGGTGACGTGGGTGGGTGTATTGGGGCAGAGGGGATGCAGATGAAGGGTGTGAGTTGGTGGGCATGTTGGGGCAGAGGGAATGCGGATGAAGGGGTGACGTGGGTGGGTGTATTGGGGCAGAGGGGATGCAGATGAAGGGTGTGAGTTGGTGGGCATATTGGGGCAGAGGGAATGCGGATGAAGGGGGTGACGTGGTGGGTGATTTGGCGGGAGAGATGGATGAAGGGTAGTTGGTGGGTGTGTTGGGCAGAGGAGTGGCGTGATAGAAGGGTGGTGACGTGGGTGGGTGTATTGGGGCAGGAGAAGATGGCAGGGCATACAGGTGGGTGTATTGGGGGAGGGCATTTGGGGAACATGGTAGGGGTATTGGGCGGAGAAGATGGTGAAGGTACATGGGTGGGTGTATTTGGGCGGAGAAGATGGTATGAAGGCATAAATGGTGGGTGTATTGGGGCAGAAGATGGGTGAGGGATAGCAATGGTGGTGTACTGGGTGGGTGTATTGGGGCGGAGAAGATGGTTGAAGGGCATCACATGGTGGGTGTATTGGGGCGGGAAGATGGTTGAAGGGCATCACATGGTGGGTGTATTGGGGCGGAGGAAGATGGTTGAAGGGCATACACATGGTGGGTGTACTGGGGCGGAGAAGATGGTTGAAGGGCATCACATGGTGGGTGTATTGGGGCGGGGAAGATGGTTGAAGGGCATCACATGGTGGGTGTTATGGGGCGGAGGAAGATGGTTGAAGGGCATCACATGGTGGGTGTATTGGGGCAGGAAGATGGTTGAAGGGCATCACATGGTGGGTGTACTGGGGCGAGAAGATGGTTGAAGGGCATCACATGGTGGGTGTATTGGGGCGGAGAAGAGGTTGAAGGGCATCACATGGTGGGTGTATGGGGGGAGAATGGTTGAAGGGCATCACATGGTGGGTGTATTGGGCAGAGAAGATGGTTGAAGGGCATCACATGGTGGGTGTATGGGGCAGAGAAGATGGTTGAAGGGCATCACATGGTGGGTGTATTGGGGCGGAGGAGATGGTTGAAGGGCATCATATGGTGGGTGTATTGGGGCAGAGAAAATGGTTGAAGGGCATCACATGGTGGGTGTATTGGGGCAGAGAAGATGGTTGAAGGGCATCACATGGTGGGTGTATTGGGGTGGAGAAGATGGTTGAAGGGCATCACATGGTGGGTGTATTGGGCCGGAGAAGATGGTTGAAGGGCATCACATGGTGGCTGTACTGGGGCAGAGAAAATGGTTGAAGGGGATCACATGGTGGGTGTACTGGGGCGGAGGAGATGGTTGAAGGGCATCACATGGTGGGTGTATTGGGGCGGAGGAGATGGTTGAAGGGCATCACATGGTGGGTGTATTGGGGCGGAGGAGATGGTTGAAGTGCATCATATGGTGGGTGTATTGGGGCAGAGAAGATGGTTGAAGGGCATCACATGGTGGGTGTATTCGGCAGAGAGGACATGGACGAAGGCCGTGAGGTGGGTGGGTGTACTGGGGGCAGAGGGGATGCGGATAAAGAGCACGACATGGTAGACGTATTGGGGCAAAGAAGGCGTAGATGACGGGCGTGACAGAGGTGTTTTATTGGGACACAGGGGTGCAGATGCAGGACTTGACATGGCTGGGTCAGGAGGGGGGGAGCGTGGAGACATGTGACAAGGACGGGCGAACGTTGGGGGAGGGGGGGGGAGGGAGGAGAGGCACGGACGCAGTGCTCGACTTGTAAGGACATACGTGGGAGGGGGAGGAGCGAATGCAGGCTATGACGTATGACGGCGAGGGGGATGCGGATGCAGGTATGCCACAGGTACTGACACGTCGTGGACGCGAGGTGTGATCAGGATGGAGGTAAGGGTTCCGTGGATGCAGTGTACGACATAGTGGTGGGTATGGAGGACGTGGATACAGCGTATGACGTTAGCGGGGGTTCGGCGGTCGCGGAGGCGTGACATGGATGGGGGGGATGGGGGAAGGCGAGGTGCAAACAGGGGGCATGACATGGTTAGGGGATGGGGGTGGGAACGTGAATGCGGGACGTAACATGGGGGGGGGGGGGGGGGGGGTGGTGCAGGGGCGCGGATGCAGGATGTGACATTGATGAGAGTATGGGGAGTGCAGATTTGGGGGCTTCACACGGGTTGGGGTAGGGTGCGTGGATTTCAGATCATAGTATATAGGTTGGTGTATGGGAAACGGCGGGAGGTGGGGAGGAGGGGGGGGGGAATTTCGTCAAGTTCAGGGTGTGACACGGGTGGGACTGGGGGGGGGGGATTCAGTGCCTGAGATGGATTGGGTAGCAGAAGGGTTGGTGGAGACTGATGCCAGGGTGTGACGTGGATTTGGGCACGGGGGTGGGGGTGGGGCATGACATAGATGTGGATAAGATGGGGAGGAAGTGACATGGATTTGGGCACGGGGGTAAGGGTGGGGCATGACATAGATGTGGATAGGATAGGGAGGATGTGACATGGATTTGGGCACGGGGGTGAGGGTGGGGCATGACATAGATGTGGATAGGATAGGGAGGATGTGACATGGATTTGGGCACGGCGGGGGGGTGGGGGCATGACACAGATGTGGGTAGGATAGGGAGGATGTGACATGGATTTGGGCACGGCGGTGGGGTGGGGCATGACACAGATGTGGGTAGGATAGGGAGGATGTGACATGGATTTGGGCACGGCGGTGGGGGTGGGGCATGACACAGATGTGGGTAGGATAGGGGAGATGTGACATGGATTTGGGCATGGGGGTGAGGGTGGGGCATGACATAGATGTGGATAGGATAGGGAGGATGTGACATGGATTTGGGCATGGGGTGAGGGTGGGGCATGACATAGATGTGGATAGGATAGGGAGGATGTGACATGGATTTGGGCACGGCGGTGGGGGTAGGGCATGACATAGATGTGGACAGGATAGGGAGGATGCAGGGCCTACTGTGGGTGGACGTACAAGAAGCACAGATTTCAGGGCGTGACATGAGCGAGGGAACAGGACATGAAGCTTCAGGGCCTGACGTGTGGGCTATGGGAGTCATCGATGCAGGGTGTGAAATGGGTAGGCTGACGTGGGAAGAGGGGCAGCGGGTGAAGGGCGTGACTGGAGGGATATTGGGGCAGAGGCTGTACAGGGTGTGAAATGGGTAGGCTGACGTGGGAATAGGGGCAGCGGGTGAAGGGCGTGACTGGAGGGATATTGGGGCAGAGGCTGTACAGGGTGTGAAATGGGTAGGCTGACGTGGGAATAGGGGCAGCGGGTGAAGGGCGTGACTGGAGGGATATTGGGGCAGAGGCTGTACAGATGAAGGGCTTGACATGGTGGAGGGAGCGTGTAGGCAGGGCGTGATAAGGGTGGGGGTGTACAGAGTGGGGTGGTAGGGGGAAGCACAGATGCATTTGACAAGGATGGTGAACGGATGTGGAGGGAGGGGAGGGTGGGTGGGCAGGGAGGAGAGGCAAAGACGCAGGTGGCGACTTGTACGGGCATACTGCAGGAGGCGAATGGGGAGGAGCGAATGCAGGGTATGACGTATGGCGGTACGGGTGACGTGGATGCAGGGTATGACGTATGGCGGTACGGGTGACGTGGATGCAGGGTATGACGTATGGCGGTACGGGTGACGTGGATGCAGGGTATGACGTATGGCGGTACGGGTGACGTGGATGCAGGGTATGACGTATGGCGGTACGGGTGACGTGGATGCAGGGCTATAACGTATGGCGGTACGGGTGACGTGGATGCAGTATAACGTATGGCGGCACGGGTGACGTGGATGCAGGGTATAACGTATGGCGGTACGGGTGACGTGGATGCAGGGTATAACATATAGCGGTACGGGTGACGTGGATGCAGGGTATGACGTACGGCGGTACGGGTGACGTGGATGCAGGGTATAACGTATGTCGGTACGGGTGACGTGGATGCAGGGTATGACGTATGGCGGTACGGGTGACGTGGATGCAGGGCAGGGTATGACGTATGGCGGTACGGGTGACGTGGATGCAGGGTATGACGTATGTCGGTACGGGTGACGTGGATGCAGGGTATGACGTATGGCGGTACGGGTGACGTGGATGCAGTATAACGTATGGCGGTACGGGTGACGTGGATGCAGTATAACGTATGGCGGTACGGGTGACGTGGATGCAGGGTATGACGTATGGCGGTACGGGTGACGCGGATGCAGGTATGACGTATGGCGGTACGGGTGACGTAGATGCAGGGTATAACGTATGGCGGTACGGGTGACGTGGATGCAGGGTATCACGTATGGCGGTACGGGTGACGCGGATGCAGGGTATGACGTATGTCGGTACGGGTGACGTGGATGCAGGGTATAACGTATGGCGGTACGGGTGACGTGGATGCAGGGCAGGGTAATGACGGTATGGCGGTCGGGTGACGTGGATGCAGGGTATAACGTATGGCGGTACGTGACGTGGATGCAGGGTATAACGTATGGCGGTACGTGACGTGGATGCAGGGTATGACGTATGGCGGTACGGGTGACGTGGATGCAGGGTATGACGTATGTCGGTACGGGTGACGTGGATGCAGGGTATAACGTATGGCGGTACGGGTGACGTGGGTGCATGGAAGGGTATGACGTATGGCGGTACGGGTGACGTGGATGCAGGGTATGACGTATGGTGGTACGGGTGACGTGGATGCATGGCAGGGTATGACGTATGGCGGTACGGGTAACGTGGATGCATGGCAGGGTATGACGTATGGCGGTACGGGTGACGTGGATGCATGGCAGGGTATGACGTATGGTGGTACGGGTGACGTGGATGCATGGCAGGGTATGACGTATGGCGGTACTGGTGACGTGGATGCAGGGCAGGGTATGATGTATGGCGGTGCGGGTGACGTGGATGCAGGGTATAACGTATGGCGGTACGGGTGACGTGGATGCAGGGTATAACGTAAGGCGGTATGTGACGTGGATGCATGGTAGAGTATGACGTATGTCGGTACGGGTGACGTGGATGCAGGGTATAACGTATGGTGGTACGGGTGACGTGGATGCAGGGCAGGGTATGACGTATGGCGGTACGGGTAACGTGGATGCAGGGTAAGCCATGGGTATGGGTCTGGGATGCAGGGTGTGACTTGGATGGGGATTAAGGGGTCGCGGATGCAGTGTACGATATAGTTGGCTTCACATGGGTGGGGCTAGGGTCGTGGATGTAGTGTACGACATAGTTGGCTTCACATGGGTGGGGCTAGGGTCGTGGATGTAGTGTACGACATAGTTGGCTTCACATGGGTGGGGCTAGGGTCGTGGATGTAGTGTACGACATAGTTGGCTTCACATGGGTGGGGCTAGGGTCGTGGATGCAGTGTACGACATAGTTGGCTTCACATGGGTGGGGCTAGGGTCGTGGATGTAGTGTACGACATAGTTGGCTTCACATGGGTGGGGCTAGGGTCGTGGATGCAGTGCACGACATAGTTGCGGCTGTGGAGGAGGCAGATACAGTGCATGACATCGGCAAGGACACGGCGGTCGCGGATGTAAGGCGTGACGTGAGTGGGGGGACGGGGGGAAAGGGAGGTTCAAATACAGGAAGGAATTGGAGGAGGGAGGGGGGGGGATGGGCGGCTGTTTACAGGGCGTGACATGGATTTGGGTACGGGGGAGGGAGGGGGGCGCTGATTTTAGAGCAAGACATTGATTGGAGTAGGATAAGGAGGATTAGTAGGGCGTGACCTGGGTGGGCGTACAGAATGCATAGACTTCAGGGCGTGACCTGGGTGGGGGTACAGAATGCATAGACTTCAGGGCGTGACCTGGGTGGGCGTACAGAATGCATAGACTTCAGGGCGTGACCTGGGTGGGCGTACAGAATGCATAGACTTCAGGGCGTGACCTGGGTGGGCGTACAGAATGCATAGACTTCAGGGCGTGACTGGCTGGGGGTACAGAATGCATAGACTTGAGGGCGTGACCCTGGCTGGGGGTACAGAATGCATAGACTTGAGGGCGTGACATGGCTGGGGTACAGAATGCATAGACTTCAGGGCGTGACATGGCTGGGGTACAGAATGCATAGACTTCAGGGCGTGACATGGCTGGGGGTACAGAATGCATAGACTTCAGGGCGTGACATGGCTGGGGGTACAGAATGCATAGACTTCAGGGCGTGACATGGGTGGGCGTACAGAATGCATAGACTTCAGGGCGTGACATGGGTGGGCGTACAGAATGCATAGACTTCAGGGCGTGACATGGGTGGGCGTACAGAATGCATAGACTTCAGGGCGTGACATGGGTGGGGTACAGAATGCATAGACTTCAGGGCGTGACCTGGGTGGGCGTACAGAATGCATAGACTTCAGGGCGTGACATGGGTGGGCGTACAGATGCATAGACTCAGGGCGTGACATGGGTGGGGGTACAGAATGCATAGACTTCAGGGCGTGACATGGCTGGGGGTACAAGAGCGACATGAGAGGGGAACAGAAAGTGAGATTCAGGGCCTGACATGTGGGCGTATATGAGAGCGTGGATGTAGGGGTGACTTGGGTGATGGGAGTGTGGATGCAGGGTGTGACTTGGGTGATGGGAGCGTGGATGCAGGGTGTGACTTGGGTGATGGGAGCGTGGATGCAGGGTGGGACTTGGGTGGGCTGCACTCCACGGGGAGTTGTTTGAGGTTTCCTGGGTATCTTCATCCTCCTTGTCATCTGTAACATCACCAAGCATCTCTCTGTCTGTCTGTTTATCTATCTGTCTGTCTGTCGGTCGGTCGGTCACTCTATCTCTCTCCCTCCTCTCTCTCTCTCTCTCTCTCTCTCTCTCTCTCTCTCTCTCTCCCTCTCTCCCTCTCTCACTGTCTGTCTGTTTCCGTCTCTCTGTCTCTCTCTCCTTCTCCCCCCATCTCTCTCTACCTGCCCTCTCTCTGTCTCGCTCTCGCGCTTCTTTCTCTATTTCTCTCTACCCCCTTCTCTCTGTTTCTGTCTCCTTCCTCCCTCTCTCTTTCTCTCTTTCTCTTCCTCTCCCCCTCCATGTCTGTCTGTTTGTCTCTCTTGCACATACATACATACACACACACACGCGCACGCGCGCACGCACGCACGCACGCACTATCTGACTCTTGTCTCTCTCTCTCTCCCACCATCTCTCTCTCTTTCTCTCTATCTCTCTTCATCACAATTACATCTTCGTGAGTTCTCCCTGAAGTACTGGTAGTGCTCCGCCCATCTCTCCATCTGTTTGCTGCGGTCGGTGATGACATACCCCGAGGTTAATTTTAGAGGAGCGATCTTGATGGCGTCAGGGCCAAATGCTTTCTTAATGCCTTCGTAGAAGGCGCTGATGTTGCCGCAATCGGCGGAGATCTGGATGCCCTGGCACATGTTGGCCAGTACTCATTGGCGCATTTACGGGCGATCCGCCGGGTGTTGTTCGAGCTTAAAGGAGTGTATCCAATGTCTTTGCAGAGGGCTCTCTTGTGACTGAGGAGTGCTGCTTGTTTAACAGCAATGGCAGGCTCCATCTCCACGATTCCTGCTTCAAACCAGTCTTCATTCTTCCTCACTCTCTTCCCATAGGTATCCGAAGTGGATTGGTGGGTGGCATCGTGGATGTGGTTCCACCGTATTGAAGCGCTGTCTGTTGGGCAGTCCTCTAGGGCCTTGTCAATGGCTCTGGCAAAGCATTCGCGAAGTTCGGGCACTGATGTCATGGCTGTGTTGATTCAAGAACGTCCCTGCTGCTTGGGGTGGTGGATTCGCTTGGGTTGAAGACGCACCTTGCTGCCAGCCAGAGAGTGGTCAGTGTTGCAGTCAGCACTGTAATAGCGGCGGGTGTGTTTGAGCAAGGGTCTTCGGGTGATCACGAAATCCAACTGATGCCAGTGACGGGAACTAGGGTGCCTCCAGGTCACTCTGTGGTGTTGCTTGGTGGGGAAGAAGGTGATACAGAGGTCGTGGAAGGAGCAAACCCCAAGTAGCCACTGTCCATTCTCGTTGAGCTTGCCCATGCCGAAGTGGCCGATGCAGCGCGGCCAGGAGCTGTGGTCTGCCTCAATCCGGGCGTTGAAGTCCCCGAGCAAGAACAGGTATTCCTTTGCAGGTACCTCTCTGATCTGGGCTTCCAGCTCTTCATACAATTCATCCTGAGCCTCAGCTGCAGAGCAGAGTGTGGGGGCGTGGATGCTAAGGGTGTTTGTTGGTCCTCAAGAGGTTGTGAGCCGGAGAGAGAGGATTCGCACTGTCTCTTTCGAAGGAGGTTCAATGGCAGGAGAGAGGTTCACACTGCGAATCCGACGCCATCCAGTCGGTGCTCCTCTCGCTCCAGTCCTCGCCAAAAGAACGGGTAGTCCTTCTCCCTGAGACTGCCGCTGGATGGGGAGCCTTGACTCATGCAGTGCAGTGTATTAGTATGTGAATTGTACCTGTGTATACATCTGTATTAGTTTGAGTGCGTGCGCGCGCGCGCGTGTCTGTGTGTGTGTGTGTGTGTGTGTGTGTGTGTGCGTGTGTGTGTGTGTGTGTGTGTGTGTGTGTGTGTGTGTGTGTGTGTGTGCGTGTGTGTATGTGTGTATGTATGTGTGTGTGTGGTGTGTGTGTGTGTGTGTGTGTGTGTGTGTGTACATGAGTATTTACAAACGTGGAAACATTTCATTACAGACTGGAATAACTTCTGCTCCCTCACGCTGAGGGCAAATTCAGCTGACACTGGGTGCGTGCCATGAGCAGAAGATCATGGAACTGGCGGCAGACGATTGCACGTGCACAGCTGCTGCCAGATAATTGGCCATGCGATACTGTAAACAGGCTTCAGAATAGTTTGACTGAAGTAGTATCGCCGTTACGCCCCTCTCTCTCTCTCTCTCTCTCTCTCTCTCTCTCTCTCCTCTCTCACTCTCTCTCTCTCTCTCTGTCTCTCTCACACACACACACACATGAACACACTTGAACACACACAAATACTCACATACACACGCATGCACCCACCCACGCACGTACGCACACACGCATGCATACACACACACATTCGCGCGCACGCGCGCACACACACACACACACACACACACACACACACACACACACACACACACACACACACACACATACACGCACATGCGGACGTACGCAGGTGTTCTTTAAGTTAATAGGTTATTTCCTTTCCCGAAAGCATACACTGAAAACAATAGATAAATTAGTTTGAGGGTGTCGGCCAACGGGATCTTTCTCGCATGTTATAATGTCTCTGGGTGCTTCTCTACACAACAACTGAGACATATTTCAAGGTAAAAACCTGGTAACTTGTTTCATAGTTGATGTCTTCTCTTCTCCCTCATTGCTCTGCCCGTTGATCAGAACTGCTGACAATGACTGGAATGTATTGAAACGTGTGTCCGTGCTGTGTTGAGAGATATCCGTGCTGTGTTGAGAGATATCCGTGCTGTGTTGAGAGATATCCGTGCTGTGTTGAGAAGAAGACAAAACAAATAAAGAAACAAACGAGTAAAGCAGAACAATACAAAACAAAACAAACCGCTGTGTCGATGTGGTTAGCATCACGGACTGTCGGTTTGGAGGTCATGGGTTCAAATTCCATCAAAGCCATTTATTTGAGGTTTTTTTCTGCCTTAATCAGTTCGGCTTACCCTGACTTGTGTTATGGGGTCATCATGGGGTCAGTTGGAAAGACTGGGACCACACAGTCTCCTCCATTTTATAGATGCGGCTCTGACAATGTTGCTCAAATTTCCCAGCTAACACAGCAGGTGTCTGTATTCCTCAGGCCTGGTTGACGCGAGGATATGTTATGAAAGGAGAAGTACAGCACTGTCACTGTCATGCAGTCTCAGAAATCCTTAGCATCATCTTCATCATACTCATTCTCATTGACCAACACAGAACAGTTTCAAACTCTGTGGCCCCCTCATGTCCTGCTTCCATGGTGATCTCAGCTTCCAATTCTGTCTGCGTCTATCCCTTAATTTGGTTCTGCCATGGACACTGGTATCGGCAAACTGATGGCAATTGTCGATGGACGGACGTGGTGGTGCCCTCCGGAGGGAGAGCTCACTCACGCCGGCTCAGTAACTACGCAATCATTGTCATCAGTAAGGGGGGGGGGGGGGGGGGGGGGGGGGGGGGGTGTTAGTAGGAGGTGCCCTGCATTTGTTGGATCAGAACAGGCAGCAGTGAACACCACCGAAGTGACTCGGCAACAGCGCAGCGTTCTTCCGCTCATTTCTTACACCTCGCCCCCACATCTTCTCTCCCCTCTCTCTTCCTCCCTCGCCTTTCCTGTGTTCACTTCCCCACCCCTCATTGTCATTGTTGATCTATCTGCTGTCAGGGGAGTATTGTGTTCACCTCCCAACCCCTCATTGTCATTGTTGATCTATCTGCTGTCAGGGGAGTATTGTGTTCACTTCCCCACCCCTCATTGCCATTGTTGATCTATCTGCTATCATGGGAGTATTGTGTTCACTTCCCAACCCCTCATTGTCATTGTTGATCTATCTGCTATCATGGGAGCATTGTGTTCACTCCCCAACCCCTCATTGTCATTGTCGATCTATCTGCTGTCAGGGGAGATTGTTTTGTGAATAATGTCCCTTGTTTGACACGTCTGAAGAAGCCATACCTGTGAAAAATTCACTTTCCTGTTTTGTATCGTATATAGCATCTGTGATACTTTGCGCCTCGCTCTGTGAATTCATTTCCATTTCGCCTTGTTTTCAGTTCTCCTGTGGTCTGTTTCAGCTTTGTTTCCTTGGCAGGTGCAGTTCACCCTCAACTCTCAATCTAACGTGACCCTGGCAATCTTTCACATCGCTGTCTTCAGCCCGGACAATGTGATCAGGACACGATAAATCGTCAGAACACGTAGATCCAGACCAGATGCCCCCCGTTTCTCTCCACTTCTTCGCACAGTGGATGCAGTAGTAACCAACAGCGACGCGTGCCGAGTATCTGGCAAAAAAGGCAAATGCGGATAGGATCAGAGGGTGGACTCACTTGCCACCCGACTATCTCTGTTCCGGACAGAAAACGTGGATTGGGCTCGGCACGGGTCTTGACGTCATCGTCGCCGATGAAGGAAATTCCTGAGGGGCGGCAGGAATGGGGAGGAGGAGGAAAAAGGTCTGTGACTGTTGTTCATGTTGGTCTGGACCCCCCCCCCCCTCCCCCCTCCCCCCCCCCCCCAGCCAGGTCTGTGATTGTCTGACTGCGAACAGTCCATAAAACATGCACCCAGGACTTCTGCTTTACAGCCAGTGCCACATTTTCTCTGAGGTTAGAAGACTTATGTACCAGGGGATGAAGTGCATCGCTTGTTCTCTCTTTTACAGCTGAAGACTGGAATACTTCGGATATCTGTATAGTAGGTTTGGTCTTCGTATAGATCAAGTTTATGTTTCTGGAAAAAAACACACCCCAACAACAAAAGGTTTATATTCAAGTATTTCTAACGTAAATTCACGTTCACAAGTCGTCCTAGGATAAGTGTTACTATTTGTTGAGGCTATGTGTGTATCCATAACTCTCTCTCTCTCTCTCTCTCTCTCTCTCTCACTCTCTCTCTCTCCAACCTACCCCTCTCACATATGCATCACAACACACACAAAGGTACAGACACACACACACACACACACACACACACACACACACACACACACACACACACACACACACACCACACGCACACACACACACACACACACTTGCACGCACACACACACATGCACGCACGCACACACACACACACACACACACACACACACACACACACACACACACACACACACACACACACATGCTGTCGATGGGGGTGAACATTCTGTTCCTCTCTCTTTCCAACAACTCCTTGCAGAGAAGCAGAGTTATGAAAAAAAAGGTCTGGCGTGATCAATGGGTCTGGAGAAGTGAGAGAGTAAGGTGAAGAGCCAGGCACTGTGGTCGTCCCGTGACCTGTGCCCTGCAGTGAAGAGGTCGTCCCGTGACCTGTGCCCTGCAGTGAAGAGGTCGTCCCGTGACGTGTGCCCTGCAGTGAAGAGGTCGTCCCGTGACGTGTGCCCTGCAGTGAAGAGCGAGGCACCGTGGTCGTCCCGTGACCTGTGCCCTGCAGTGAAGAGCCAGGCACTGTGGTCGTCCCGTGACGTGTGCCCTGCAGTGAAGAGCCAGGCACCGTGGTCGTCCTATGACGTGTGCCCTGCAGTGAAGAGGTGGTGATGGGGTGTCAGACTGTGGAGAGGAGAGCAGGGCAGACACACAGCCATCCCACACTACGTAATCAACGCCCATAGCAACGCTCCACACGGCCTCCCCCCACCCCCACAAGAGAGAGAGAGAGAGAGAGAGAGAGAGAGAGAGAGAGAG
>CM065717.1:98579869-98584869 GCA_033310375.1 Conus canariensis
TTTGTGAGAGGTTGAACGCCCTTGACAAATACACACACACGCACACACACACACACACACACACACGCACGCACACACACACACACACACACACACACACACACACACACACACACACACACACACACACACACACACAAACAGCGGCAACGGCAACACACACACACGTGAGGCACACACTCGCGCCTATTCACACAAGCACACGTACGCACGCACGCACCTCGAAGTTTTAGTTTTACTTCCGTCAGTAAGGCACGCTTGGTGCGGATGTGTCCATATGCGCTACAGTACATCTGTCGAGCCCTGTGGTCATAGTGCACAGTTAGATAAACAAGACAGGCAGGCAGGAGAAACGCAGACCTTCGCCACGTGGAGTCAGATGGATTGAGGATCCTCCCTTTGTTCTGATTCTGCACCAAAGCTAGCGGACTAAACTATCGCCGCAAGTAGATCTACTATCGTCATGTTTGTTATTGTTGTTGTTGTTGTTGTTGTTGTGGCTTACTTTTCCAGCCTCCAGTGCACATACACATGCACATATACATACATAAAAACGTACACACACACACACACACGTATGTGTATATATATATATATATATGTATATATATGTATGCATGTATGTATATATGTATGGATGCATGTATGTATGTATGTATCTATGCATCTATGTATGTATAGATATATAGATAAATCGCTCGGGCAGTATTTGCTTAGTGTGATTTGCATGTAAAACTTTTAAATTAAAAAAAAAAACAGGAAAACAGTGACCATCTGTCGGGTAGCACAGGTGGAGGTAACACAGGTAGACTAGTTGGACTAAAGTCAAAGTAGAACAGGTAGACTAGTTGGACTAAAGTCAAAGTAGAACAGGTAGACTAGTTGGACTAAAGTCAAAGTAGAACAGGTAGACTAGTTGGGCCAAAATCAAGATAGCATTAGTAGACAAGTTGGGCCAAAGTCAAGACAGCACTTGTAGACTATTTGGACTAAAGTCAAGATAGCACTTGTAGACTAGTTGGACTAAAGTCAAGATAGCACTTGTAGACTAGTTGGACTAAAGTCAAGATAGCACTTGTAGACTAGTTGGACCAAAGTCAAGATAGTACTGGTAGACTAGTTGGACTAAAGTCAAGGTAACACAGATAGACTAGTTGGACTAAAGTCAAGATAACACTTGTAGACTAGTTGGACTAAAGTCAAGGTAACACAGATAGACTAGTTGGACTAAAGCCAAGGTAACACAGGTAGACTAGTTGGACTAAAGCCAAGGTAACACAGGTAGACTAGTTGGACTAAAGCCAAGGTAACACAGGTAGACTAGTTGGACTAAAGCCAAGGTAACACAGGTAGACTAGTTGAACTAAAGTCAAAGTAGCATTGGTGGACTAGTCGGACCAAAGTCAAGATATCATTGGTAGACTAGCTGGACTAAAATCAAGGTATCACAGGTAGACTAGTTGGTCCAAAGTCAAGGTAGCACTGGTAGACTTGCCGAACTTAAGTAAAGGTAGCAAAGGTGGACTCGCTGATTGAAAGTCCAGGTAGCACAGGCGAACCCGGTGGACAACGTCACCATTCAGTGCTCTGATTTGACCTCGGTCAGCCCGGTGCAACGCTTAAAAGCGCTTCCTGCCCGAAGTTCTACCCTGCGGTGTTCATGGTTACATTCCACAGGACGATGATTGAGAAGCAACGATGTGCCTTTGTACAAACAGTTTTCGCCTTTGGTGGGGTGAACAACGACAAGTGGGATATGAATACATGATTCATGTACGGGTGATGTAATTCTAAATGGAGAGAAGAGAGAGAGAGAGAGAGAGAGAGAGAGAGAGAGGAGAGAGAGAGAGACCGTGAGACAGACAGAGACAGACTCACTCTCTCTCTCTCTCTCTCTCTCTCTCTCTCTCTCTCTCTCTCTCTCTCGGCGCGCGCGCGTGTGTTACGCGTATGTATGTGTAAGAGAGAGAGAGAGAGAGAGAGAGAGAGAGAGAGTGAGGGGAGAGAGAGAGAGAGAGAGCGAGAGAGAGAGAGAGAGAGAGAGAGGTGTGCACGCATGTGTATGTGTAAGAGAGAGAGAGGGAGACACACACACACACACACAACACACACACACACACACACACACACACACACACACCACAGAGAGAGAGAGAGAGAGAGAGAGAGATGCTTGGTGACGTTGCAGAGGACGAAGAGGATAGAGGATGGAGCTACCCAATAACCACCACAGAACTCCATGTGAAGGGCAGTCCAGACTGCACTCAGAGAAATATGGTGTGACGAGCGAGTCTGTGAGTGCACCCCTCTCCCCCCTCCCCCTCCAGTTCTGTGGAAATCAGGATAATGTCAATGCTATCAAAGTCTGGAATGTATGGTGACGACCAAAGTCAGCATGTGCCCCACAGTTCTCTCCCCCTCAGAAGATCAGAGGAGTGTCAGTGTGATTACGGTGCAAAATGTATGGTGACGACCAAAGTCAACATGTGCCCCACAGCTCTCTGTCCCCTTCAGAAGATCAGAGCAGTATCAGTGTGATTACAGTGCAAAACGTATGGTGACGACCAAAGTCAGCATGTGCCCCACAGCTCTCTGTCCCCTTCAGAAGATCAGAGCAGTGTCAGTGTGCTTACAGTGCAAAATGTATTGTGACGACCAAGGTTTGTCTGTGCCCCACACCTTCCCCCTCAGAAGATCAGAGCAGTGTCAGTGTGATTACAGTGCAAAATGTATTGTGACGACCAAGGTCTGTCTGTGCCACCCCCTGATTTCTTGGAAGATGTCAGTGGCATTACAGCTGAGAATGTATTGTGTCGACCAAGTCTGTCGGTACCATTCCTTCGTTTCTCTGGAGACAGGCGATGAGGGCAGTGCCAGCGTCATCACAGCGGAGTGTAAGTTGTGACATTCCAGTCTGTTTGTGCCACGCCCTCATTTCTTTCAGAGGATTGAGACGATGTCAGAGTCATTACAGCTGACATGGGTTGGGACGACCAAATCTGTTTGTACCAATACCTCAGTCTGTGAAGACAGAGTCATTACAGCTGAAATGGGTTGTGATGACCAAATCTGTTTGTACCAATACCTCAGTCTGTGAAGACAGAGTCATTACAGCTGAAATGGGTTGTGATGACCAGATCTGTTTGTACCAATACCTCAGTCTGTGGAGACAGTGTTATTTCAGCTGAAATATGCTGTGATGGCTAAGTCTGTGTGACTCTCTCCTTTGTGTGGACACAGAGGACTGGGGCATAGTCACGACGGCTAAGAATGTGTTTGACGACGAAGTCTGTTAGTGTAACCCATAATTTATGTGGAGATCGGATTGAGGCAGTATTATTAAGGCGCAGCCGGCCACACACGGACTTCTCTGGGCTGTTTCCACGTAAAAAACAAAAGAACAATAATTGACTTACACACAGTATGTACATTAACTGCATTTTTTTTTTCAAATACTGCTATCTTTAAAGCAGACGAAACTAGCCGTGTTAAAATCGCCCGCCATCCCGCTTCGTTTATCGCCATTAGATTTTTCAAAGGTGGCAGCAAAATCACAAGTCCAAACCCATTTTAACAGAAAACAAGTCGTACTTGCAATTGGCTCTGCAAGATCGACCAGCAACCGGCCATTTTAGTGGCTAAACTCTCACCACCTTGCCACCACATCGCAACACAATATTAACATGTGAATGAACTGTAATAAGAGAAAAAGACAGACTTTCAAGAACAGAAAACAGGTGAACGGACCACAAATACTGAAACCCCCCCACCCCAAAGCAAACAAAGAGGGGAAAAAAGGCAGAGTCAAAAACAGGGACACAAGTGAATGGGCAAGAACAGCGAAAAGCAATTACTATTCTGCTTCGACTTCCCGGACTATTTCGGTGATAAATGGCGGTAGGTTTATGTCCATGGGTCAAAACAGAACAGGGTAATAAGTCATCCTAGTTCCACGTCAGCTACACCCCCTCCCCCCTCCTCCTGCCCACCCCTCTCCCCTCACACCGTGAGGGTGCACGGTGCAAGGGAGATCAGCGACTGGGTGAACGGGTACTACAGTTGTCTTATCTTGAACGTGTCACGTGGCTGCTGTGGGCCTGTCCAGCACGGTGCATTCTCTGTGCTGCTTCTTTCTATCGCCCGGAAATTGGGTCTCACCTTCACTTCTCCTTATTGACACGCTCCTGAAGTCTGGCCACGCAGCGACGCGTTTATGCACGAGACGCGAGGACTTGGACACGAAAACGGAAGACTTCAACTCCGGAATCACTGGATGACTCTGATCGTTACCCTCACCCTGTCCCCCACCCTACCCCTTGCTCTAAACTACTCTGATCCCTGACGCTAACCTCATCCTTGCAGATCTAGTTGCAAAATGAGACGACTGCAGGCGGAAATCTAAACAAATCTTAAATAAATGTTAGCGAACCGCCCAGAGAAACGTGGACAAACGAGTCACAAGACAAAACACTAGGCGTTTCGACCTCTTAGGTCTTCTTCAGGCAAGATACAAACAAATAAATAACTAACTAAATTTGTTTGTATCTTGCCTGAAGAAGACCTAAGAGGTCGAAACGCGTAGTGTTTTGTCTTGTGACTCGTTTGTCCACGTTTCTCTGGGCGGTTCGCTAACATTTATTTCAGACTCATCCTTGCAGTAGAGAATCTTATTTAACAAACAAACAAACAAAACTTTGACAAATGTGCTCGCAGTGTAGGGGTAGTGGTGTTGAATTCTCCTTTCTCCATCGATATAGGAAACAAGGGGGAGGTGGTGTAGGGGAGGGTCTGAGTGGAACAGCTCAGTTGGTAGAGCGCCCGACTCATATTCTTGTGATCCTGGGGTTGAGGGTTCGAATCTCCGCAGGGTCGTTTGGCCTCAGGGGGATAATTTCCCCCGACTTAACATTGGTTCTGACTCCGTTTTCCGAGAAGTCCTTTTAAAGAGATTATAAGATCGTGCACACAGCATAAAATCTTATAACCAACTTTCGGAGGAG
>CM065717.1:98612369-98624869 GCA_033310375.1 Conus canariensis
ATATGTAATAGGGAGCGTAATCATCTGTGAGAAGGTTCGAGTGAGTGCAGGATGTATGATCTGCGTGGCATAGCTCTGTTTTTTCCTCAGCATTTCCCAAGAACAGATGGGAGAACGTGTTTTTAGTTCGGAAGAAGAAGAATTTGAACAAAAAGAAGAAGAAAAGAAGAAGAAGAAGAAGAAGAAGAAGAAGAAGAAGAAGAAGGAAGAAGATGGAGGAAAGAAGAAGAAGAAGAAGAAGAAGAAGAAGAAGAAGAAGAAGAAGAAGAAGAAGATTGCGGAGAAGAAGATGAAGAAGAAGAAGAGGAGGAAGAAGAATGAATGAATGAATGAATCTTTAATGGGTTGAGAATTAGGCTCATTGAAGGCCTTTTTACAATTCTGCCCAACAACAACTACAATTTAAAAAAGTAAGGTAACATCGAATTACAAAATAACATCAATATAACGATTTCATGCTTAAAATCTCTCTCTCTCTCTCTCTCTCTCTCTCTCTCTCTCTCTCTCTCTCTCTGTCCTCCACGCCCCCCCCCTCTCACACACACACACCACACACACACACACACACACACACACACACACACACATCTCAATCAACTGCATCGTTTATCAGCAGTACACTTTTTTTTGTCTCCGGTAAGTATGTATAGCCAGGCTAATGTCTACGCATAGGTCAGTCATGAGTATCAAAAAGAAGTAACTTTACTTCATTTTTGAAAGCTGATAATTGGGAAATATTCCTGTGTTTTGCTGGAAGTGTGTTCCATTCTTTACAGCCACAGAAGGAGAAACTTGTTTTGAATAAATCTAAATTAGCTTTAGGAATAATGAATCTGAGCGAATCATGATGGTGATGTAAATGTACTATTGATTTTAAATAATCTGGGCATGCGTCATGAACAATTTTGTGCATAAGAATCAGAGTGTTGAATGTTATACATGCGTGAAGAGGCAGTATTCTATTGTACCTAAATACATCACGCATAGAAGGATCGGATTGTTTCTGACAGCTGACCATCTTAATGGCTCGTTTTTGTAATGAACAAAGTGGTTTTAAAGTAGATGGCGCACATTTACCCCAGATAATAGAGCAGTAGTCTAATCGAGCCTGAACAAAAGCAAAATAATACATTTTTCGTGAATGTTCGTTGAGAAAGTGTTTTATCTGTGACAGCTGGAACACACAACACGAGACTTGTTTGATTAGGTTATGGATCTGATCGTGCCAGGAAAGATTTTCATCGATGACGATGCCTAATAATTTGTGTTTTGTAACTTGTTTTATTGTTTTATCTTTGTACATTATTTTTAATTTTGCTTCTTTTATGACTTGTCTTTTTTGACGTGCACATATTAACATAGACTCGGTTTTATGAGGATGAACAAGCATGTCATTTGAATCACACCAGCCTTCCACTGATTTCATGCTTGCATTTAAATGATAATTAATTTCATCGATGCTATGACTAGAGTATTGTAAAGATGTATCATCAGCGAACAAATCACACACTGCATTTTGAATTGATAAAGGGAGATCATTTATATTTATATAGAGGGAGAACAACAGGGGACCTAAGACTGACCCCTGTGGCACGCCTCTTGGCAACAGTCTTTTAGAAGAAATAACACCTCGTGAAAAAACAGATTGCGTACGGTTCGACAAATAAGATCTAAAAAATGATTCCGTATTGTTGTCGACGCCGTAAACATGAAGCTTTTTTAGCAGTACATTGTGATTAATTAAATCAAAAGCCTTTGTTAAATCAATAAAAACTACACCAACTGCTTTCCTGTTGTTGATATCTTTTAGCCACAAATTTGTGATCCGACACAAAGCCGTTTCACATGAATGTAGTTTCCTAAATCCTGACTGATTGATATACAACAGTTTATGTTTCTCAATAAAAGATGATAGATGGTGATGGATATGACGTTCTAATGGCTTTGAGACGGACGATAGCAGCGAAATTGGTCTGTAGTTATTTGGATCATCTAAATTCCCTTTTTTGTGCAGAGGGATAATTTTTGCATGTTTAAATGCTTCTGGAAAGTAATGTTTAGATAAACATAGATTAAAGAGGTATGTAAGAGAATCTACAATATATGGTACAGATAGTTTTAATATCTTGGGACTGATTCCATCAAAGCTGTATGAACTTTTATTTTTCAAAGTTGATAGATATAAAAACACTTCATTAACAGATATTAGGGGGATAGAAAACTTTGCGTGCATATTTCTTGCATCACAAAATTTCTGTAAATTCGCAGTGTCAAAAATGCTAGTTTTATCTTTCCCTATGTTTAGCTTGTTACCAATATTGGCAAAATGATCATTTAGTGTTTCTACTGGAATGGAACATTCCTGTCTTGATGAACACGGTCCGGTAAGTTTATTAATAGCTTTCCAAATAGAGGCTCCATTGTTTTTATTTTGGACCAACTTTCTGAAAGAATCACATTTAGACTTTCTAATCATGTACTTCACAATGTTGCGTTTTCTCTTATACTCTTTGTCAGAGCCTACACTTTTTAAATTGTCCCTCTCGTCCATGGCATTCAGAATATCCTGAGTGAGCCAGACAGGCAGGATATCTGATTTGACTCGCCTCTGGATCAATGGGATGTGTTTGTCGACAATATTCAGAAAGGTTCTCGTCCAAAAGGCAAGGGCATCATCTGGATCGGTGTAGCTATAGATGTTTGCAAAAAGCGAGGAAATGAGATCAGATTGAAAAGCGTGTAAGTTGAAGTTTTTGAATGAACGAAATGTGATTACCAAATGACTTGCTTTTGGAACTTTAAAACCTTTTTTGTTCCAAGTTACGCAAACAGCATTGTGGTCACTTGCACCAGTAGGCGGTACACATATTTCCGTAAGTGCAGCAATGTTCGACGAATATATGTGGTCTATCAGGGTATTAGATTTTGAAGTAACTCTAGTCGGTAAAGAAATGCACTGATGAAGATTATATGAATTAGCAATGTTGGACCATTGAGAACAAGACTGAAACAGATCTATATTGAAATCTCCCAATAATAGTATTTCTGTTTTCAAAAGCCATACTGTGTCCATCATCTCACAAAAATCGTTATACCAGCTGGACTTACTTTTAGGATGTCTGTATACAAATCCGACAAGAATTGACGCTAATGTCTTACTTTTTGACTGAATTTCAAGCCACGTTATTTCAATATTTTTGTGACAAAGATCGTTACGAATTTTGTATGGGACATCTTTTTGGACGTAGACAGCAATACCTGTTTCAAGAATATTTTCAGGATTTCTCCGGACTATTGAGTATCCAGGAATGGATATAGAATTGTCACCAACGCGGCTGTTTGTCCATGCCTCAGAAAATCCAAAGACATGGAAAGGTTTATGATTATTATGAATGATTTTTGATACGTCAGACATTTTGTTTATGAGATGACAAATATTTAGGTGACCTATGCGCAGACCGTCATTGACGGGCCAGTCTGATACATTCACATTGTTGACATTAGTGAATGGAGGGAAGCAGCGCTACCTGGAGATATACAGAATTACCACGTGAAATAGAGAGGATACGGAAATAATCAGTTCAGAATAATTATAGTTCAACTAAGTGCATTGGTCATTTCATGGCTCACAACAGACACTCAAGTTGCAGGGAAGTCCTGATGATTGCTAATGAGTGGAATAGCATGCAATCCGAACCCCTACTAAATAAGAGAATTAATTTGGGGGTGGGGCATCAGAGGGGGAAAGCAGTCTGCTGAGTAACAGAGAGGCAGGCTGGAAAAGGGAGTTGGATGTCCGGGAAACAGGTCAACATTTATATTTTGGTGACCAAGACTTGAATCACAGAACTGATTTACTTGGTCTAAATTGTGACTGTCGTTTCTTCTGTTTGATGACCGCGAGTAGATGTTGTAGCGCCGCCCCACACGGTGAGGGGACGTCTGTTGAAACACACGGTGAGCGGCGGCTGCAGGGTTGTCATGGTGAGCGGCAGCTGGACGGTAATCATGGCGAGGGGCGCCTGCACGGTAGTCATGGCGAGGGGCGCCTGCATGGTGGTCACTGTGAGCGGCGCCTGCACCGTAGTCACAGTGAGCGGCGCCTGCAGGATAGACACAGTGAGCGGCGCCTGCAGGGTAGTTACGGTGAGCGGTGCCTGCAGGGTAGTTACGGTGAACGGCGCCTGCAGGGTAGTTACGGTGAGCGGCGCCTGCAGGGTAGTTACGGTGAGCGGTGCCTGCAGGGTAGTTACGGTGAACGGCGCCTGCAGGGTAGTTACGGTGAGCGGCTGCTGCACGGTAGTTACGGTGAGCGGCCCCTGCAGGGTAGTTACAGTGCGCGGAGGCTGCACGGTAGTCATGGTTGGCTGTAGGGTATTCATGGTGAGCGGCGGCTGCAGGGTAGTTATGACGATCGGAGGCTGCAGGGTATTCAGGATGAGGGGCGGATGCATGATAGTCAGAATGAGGGGCAGATGCATGATAGTCAGGATGAGGGGCAGATGCATAGTAATCATGGTGAATTGCGGATGCAGGATGATCAGGGTGAGCGGCGTTTAGTGGAAGGTCATGACAGGGTACGGTTGATGGGATTTCACTGTAAGACACGGTTTGTGGGAATGAGCGATGATGGAAGGATGGTAAATATACAGAGTTTGAGTGACGATACGCTCTATTGTGTTGACTGGAAAGGTGGAAAGAAGTTGTGTTGTGACTGTCATTCTGAACATTTCTGTGATTTCTGAATGCTGATGACTTTCCAGAGCTTGCTGTGCTTTGAGAACGAGAGCTCTCTAATGAATGTTTTATATCAGCAGCTGTTTTGAGGTCCAGAACCAATTGTGCAGTTCCGGTTTTGTTTAAATGAATATGGTCATGATAGAGGCTCCGTTTTGAGGGGGGTTTGAATGATGGGAAATGATCAATGAAGAGGGTTTCACGGCGTTTGCACACAGCAGACAGATTTTTGTTAGAAGGAAGAATTGTGTTGTTGAGGTTATGATCATCGACAGCAGGAACTATGGAACTCATGTGTATACATGCTTCAGGGAAAGCACGTCGAACACTGGACAGAAGAGTGTCCCATGTATCTTCTGTAATGGCCCCTGACGGACAATCGTTCACACCCACATGAATGGTTACATGGTGAACTTTTTTGTTTTCTTTTAACGTATCAAGCCAGTGCAAAAGATCAGAAATTGTCATCCCAGGTACACAAATTTTATTCAGAAAGTTACCTGTAGTTGTCATTAGTCTGGGGTTTATGTATCTGATCAGTGAGTCCCCGATCAGTACGCTTGTTGCCTTGTCCAGGACTGAGAGGGTTGACAAAATGTCAGAAGGTGATCGTTCAGTATTGACGGCTTTACGAGGTGATCCAGAGGGACTAAGGACCATATCATCAGTATCAGGTTTGAATTTTTTTCTGTTCTTCACGATTTGGAAACGGGATTTACTGGGAGAAGCAGTTTCTTCAATCTTTTTGTCAATGCAGAAACGATTTGAAACAGGAATAGAAATCTCCTCCACAGTATCTTGGGGTGGAATGTTTGTCTGTGTGGAAACTTAAGATGTGGGAGTGTGCTGGCTTTTCAACGTGTTGAGTTCAAACTGTACAGTGGTCAGTTGTGTTTTCATTGATTTATTTTCATTGTAAAGAATTGACATGTTCCTTTCTAGGACAGAGATCTGTTGTTGCAAAAGCATGAAGTTAGCATTTGTAAGTCCAGAAGTATTTCCCTCCATAGGCAAGGAAGAACAGGGCTTAGAACACTCTGGGAGCAATACCTCACAGGTCGAGATATTGTTTTGGGGGACAGAGGGCAATGGTGTAGATAATGGTGTGATGCTATTACTTGGGACAGTGAATGACAATGGTGTGGTCAGTGGTGTGGATGACAAAGGTGTGGTCAATGGTGTGGATGACAATGGTGTGGTCAATGGTGTGGATGACAATGGTGTGGTTAATGGTGCGGACAATGATGGAATGGAGGACAGTGATGTGGAGGACAATGGAATGGAGGACAATGATGAGGAGGACAATGGAATGGAGGACACTGATGAGGAGGACAATGGAATGGAGGACACTGATGAGGAGGACAATGGAATGGAGGACAATGGAATGGAGGACAATGGTGTTGACAAGGGTGTGGGAGACGAAGGTGTGGATAAGGGTGTGGAGGACGAGAGTGCGGGAAGTGTAATCTGTAAGATCTGAGCAGGGAGAGGCACAGATTTGATGGCCTTGATAGAGGCCTCTCGACCCGCGTGCTGATCGTAGAGGGCCTCAACTAGCTCTTTCAGAATTCTGAATTCTTCCCTTATCCACTGCATACAACTTTTCCCCTGTATCAAAACTTTGAATGTGGAATAGTAAACAGTTATTTTCAGTTTTTGTTCATTTTTGAAAAAAATGGTCACCTTTGTGAGCGCAAGCTCCTCACTGTCCGGAAGGCAAATAGGATTTGAGGAGTGGATTTCATCATCAAGTTTTAAATGCAAATCATTTTTCCCACCTTTGTCCTGGTCTTGCCAGATAACATTGAAACCTGGGATGTCTTGGACCTGGCCGTGGTAGCGAAGGAGTAAAGTCCTCCGCCACAGACCCAGGCATCCCCGTCTGCACGTAAAAGTTACTTGCCGGGTTGGATCGAGCGTTTTCTTTATCTTATGTACCGGCGATGATCCCTTTACAATGCACCTTTTTGATGACTTAGTCATAGTTAAAAGAAAGAAAATAGAACACTTGACTGCTCGCTAAAACCTACTAAAATGACGCAACGTTAAGTCTCTGTGTTATTACGTCAGAAGCATACTATCGAAAGTACGTCATCCGGTGATGGAACATATATGTCTTTGGTGCGGCGTTTGAAATAAACAAATGAAATATATAAGAAACCTGTTGACTGATTCATAAAATGAGCAACTGGATTGTGACAAACAGACACCTTACGTGCATACATAACACTCGACTGCTTTGCATATTCCTATTTCAGCATGTGTTCTTAAACATCGTTGGTCAGACGTCTGAGTCCAGAAGTTCTCCGCAGCGATCTAAACATCAAAACACTGGAGCAGAATTCACATAAGACAAAAATCGGAAAACAGTCTACAGAAGCAAAATCCATACCTGCAGACACGCAGAAAAAACTAACTGTTCACAAAAAAAGTTAGATGCATATTTACACGTGATAAAAATGTATAAAACCAGGTAGCTGAGCAATTTAAGGGCCCAGTCCTCGCTGTCTGTTGTCTGTGTCAGCCATCTTAAACCGGAAGAAGAAGAAGAAGAAGAAGGAGATTGTGGAGAAGAAGATGAAGAAGAAGAGGAAGAAGAAGAAGAAGAAGAAGAAATGAAACAGTCATCTGAATGTGTGCCGTGTGTTACAAGTTGTGCAGGACACGTGTTTAATTTTTATGGCATCGTCGTCGCCATAGTCACTGCCGCCATCGTTGTCATCATCACTGTCGCCGTCATAAGTGGCATCGTCATTGTCGTTGACTTCAGTTTTCATGCTGCCTGTTATACAAAGACATTATCAAGCAATTGAAGGCATTCGACAATAATAAAGGCGTGACTGGAATGTAAAATAGTAAGAAGACATAACAGGAATGTTCAAAGTCGGACTGAAGAGGGTGCAAATCACGTAATGTAAAGTAGTAGGAAGAGATAACAGGAATGTTCAAAGTCGGATTGAAAGAGGGTTCAAATCACATAATGTCTGTCCTTTCTTCTGGCCCCGTTTAGTTCCCTCTCCCCTTTCCCTTGTCCTTCAGTGGACTTGTTATCGGCATAATTAAAAGCCTTTCCCTTCCAGAATCCTGTCTTCTTTAGACACAACAGCCGCCGGGATAGGTCCATTGTTTCTTCATAAGCAGGCACAGCTTTTCAATTGAGCCCCCTTTACACACACACACACACACACACACACACACACACACACACACACACACACACACACGCCTGCGCATACACGCCTGCGCACACAGACACATGCACGCACACACACACACACACACACACACACACACACACACACACACACACACACACACACACAGCACACACACATGCACACACACACACACACACACACACACACACACACACACACACACACACATGCGCCCACGCACACACATGGGCCCATGCCCACACCTCATACACACACGTGTACATTCACCACACACACACACACACACACACACACACACACACACACACACACACACACACCCTGCGCATACACGCCTGCGCACACACACACACACATGCACGCACATACACACACACACACACATGCACACATACACACACACACACACACACACACACAACACACACACACACACACACACACACACACACACACACACATGCGCCCACGCACACACATGGGCCCATGCCCACACCTCATACACACACATGTACATTCACTACACACACACACTAAAAAAAGAGAAAAGAAAAGAAAAACATGGTAGGCAGGCACTCAAGGTCTGACCAGCGCGTTGGTCTAATGTGTAGGTCAGACATCCGCTGAGTCGTAGCCACGAGACCCTCTTCTTCTATTGTCTTATCTTAGTTGTTAATTCATTTATCCATCAGCTTCAAATCATGCGTAATGTGGTCTCTAAACTTAGCGGATGTGGTGTAGCGTATATGGACTAGTCCGCACGCAGTGACGCCTCCTTGATGAACCTGAAACTGAAACTGAAACTGGGATGCCACAGCGGCTATGCCAGAGGATCATAGACAAGGCACTACTCCTTTGGTCCACACTCAGGACACGGCAGCTGACCATTGTTTCCATGACACGCTGTTCCGCTTTGGTCTTCTTTGTAAAAGAAAAATAGTAATGGTAATAGCTACACATTATAACTGACTGCTTCGGCTTCTGACAAACTTGTTTCTGTTGGGATTTTCTTTGGGTGATTTGCTCGTAAAAAAGGGGTAAATACATTAATATCTGTGCTCTTGACCTTTTCGTTGATTAAAAACGGTCGCGTTCGTCTTGTTGTGTATAAATCATATTGTGTTTATGCTTCTGTCCTGGGTGTTAGCTAGGTCGGGATTTGTGGGAGTGACGTCTGGCTTACCGTTCGCGACAGAAGAAGAATGCGAAGAAGAAGAAGAATGCGAAGAAGAATGCGAAGAAGAAGAAGAAGAAGAATGCGGAGAAGAATGCGAAGAATGCAAGAAGAAAAAGAGAAGAAGAAGAGGAGAAGAGAAGAAGAAGAGAGAGAAGAAGAAGGAAGAAGAAGAAGAAAGAAGAAGAAGGAAGAAGAAGAATGAGAAGAAGAAGAAGAGAAGAAGAAGAAGAAGAAGAAGAAGAAGAAGAAGAAGAAGAAGAAGAAGAAGAAGAAGCAGAAGAAGAAGAAGAAGAAGAAGAAGGGAGGAGGAGGAGGAGGAGGAGGAGGAGGAGGAGAAGAAGAAGAAGAAGAAGAAGAAGAAGAAGAAGAAGAAGGAGAAGAAGAAGAAGAAGAAGAAGAAGAAGAAGAAGAAGAAGAAGAAGAAGAAGAAGAAGAAGAAGTTCAAGAAGAACCAGAACAAGAGCAAGAAGAACAAGAAGAATAATAATGTAATGAAGACAAAGAAGAAGACGAAAATTTGAATGATTTCCATAATCATAACGATTGTTAAAAGCAATGATGACAATTATGATGTTGAAAGTCTACACCGTCTTCCCCGCGACTGTCTAAAATAAAATATGGTCAAGGGTATTCCATTGTAGTGGTTCATATTCAGAGCGTGTCATTAGCAGTGGCCAGTGAAGTTATTTCATGTAATGGTATTTTATTTTCACTGACTGACAGTCTGTTTGGATGAAAAAGAAGGCACGGAGTGGAACACTAAAGAGTCAAGGAGATGTGACCTCAAGAGACAGAGCACAGAAACAAATACAAACCTTCACACAAAACGTCTGGTAAATTAAACTGTTCAGATATACGCCGTTTCTCCACACACCATTGAGACTGAACACTAAACTGAAAATCATGCACACCCGGCAAAATACTTGAAACTCCAGGTGAAAGTCATGAAAAAAAAAAAAAGAACGCAACACAAAAACAACCCCTTTTGCTGGCTCCGTCAAAAAACAACGAGTCGTGTGGGCAGACATGGGAATCAAAATACGAAGAACAGCTGTGGCAACAACAACATCCATCCTGGAATGTTTGGCACAGGCAGTGGTTGGAAAACAGGCTGTTTAGGCAATGATGTAACTGTACAGCCAAACAGCCGGAACTTGTGGTTAACACCTGCCCTCTACTTCCGTCTTTACCTCCACTGATCAATTAATTAGGTGTTTAATTGACGTCAGATTCTCGCGCGCCTCTCTAATTGATGGAGAACAAGAAGTCAAGGTCTTGCGATGAACAGGAAGAACCGCTTCGACCGCAGTTTTACAGATTAACTGTCAGTAGCTCGGTGGATTCATGACTGCACTTAGCTATTGTTTTAGTTTGACAGTTACACTTAGCTATTGTTTTAGTTTGACAGTTACACTTAGCTATTGTTTTAGTTTGACAGTTACACTTAGCTATTGTTTTGTTTTGACATATACACTTAGCTATTGCTTTGTTTTGACAGCCACACTCAGCTGTTGCTTTTTATGACAGGCACACTCAGCTATTGCTTTGTTTTGACATATACACTTAGCTATTGCTTTGTTTTGACATTTACTCTTAAGTGCTGTATTCTTTTGATAGCTACTGTTAACAACTCTTAGCTACTGCTTCGTTTTGATAGATAAATTGAATGCTTGAAAAATTAAACACTTTTATTCATAGAAATATGCACGCAAGGAAATGCCAAAAGAAGAGAAATCGATCAATCATCAAAAAGAGAAGAGAAACGAGAGAGAGAGAGAGAGAGAGAGAGAGAGAGAGGAGAGAGGAGAGAGAGAGAGAGAGAGAGAGAGAGGGGTTTTCTTAACTTCACAATGGGTATTCGCATGTTCTGACATGAATTTGCTTTACAATTTCCATTGGGTTTGTATCATACTTATAATGGGATAAGGTGCTTTAACGGTTATAATCAAAATAACAATATGATTTACAGAACAGAACGCGTTTATAAAACAATGCACGTCCACAAATAAGTCTCATATGTTGACTTTTGGAAAGAAAGTCTTTATAGACATTTTTTTCAAGCTGGGTATCAGTCTTAGGTTATATTTCTTTTTTCAGTTGATTACAAAAACATTCATTGTTTAGGGGGAACACTTCGCTCTATTTTGCACTGAAATCAACATTGTTTTGCGAATAACATAATAAAATAAAAGTAGGATCAATATGCACGTCAAAAAAAAAAAATTAAATTCAGTTATAGTTCAAAATTCAGATTTTCAATGATCAGACATTCTTTATGAATTAAATTCATTAGTGTTTGCCCTAATCGCTGAATGCCTGACAGTGTCAAATCATGTGCGTAATGTTATTTTTTGACATGGTATAGACAGTAAATGGATCACCGTTTAATCAACATACTGAGGTATTGTTTTTTTTTCCTTTCTTTCTTTGGTTTTAGTCTGCAACACTCAGATGTTGGTTTGTTCTGACTGTATCACTTACCTCTGGCTTTGTTTTGTTTGCGTCACCTGGCTGCTGCTGGGTTCTGACTGTTTCTTCCAGATATCACCATGTTTTGTTATCAGTATGGCTGATTTTGACCACTACGTTTAACTGTTGCTTTGGTTTGCCGGTGACAGTTAGCTGCTGAGTTGCTGCACAGAGTTGTTGCTATGTTTTGGCTTCTACAATCAGCCGTTACTTTGTTTTGGCAGCTACACTTAGCTGTTGTTATATTTCGGCACTAGACTTAGCTGGTGCTTCATTTGGACAGCATCACTTACATTGTGCTTTGTTGTGGCACCAGCACAAGCTGTTGCTTTGACAGGGATACTCTATTTGTTTTGAGAATTACAAGTAAGAGTGTCATCGTGTTGACGGTTACAATCAGCTACTGCTTTGTTTTGATAGCTACAGTAAGTTTAAAAGCTACTACATTTTAGCCATTGCTTTGTTTTATGGCTACGCTTAGCTGTTGCCTTGTTTTGACAGTATGTCATCGCTGTTTGTTTTGTTTTGACAAACGTTTGGCTATTGTTTGGACAACCGCTTGCCTGTTGCTTCGTTTTAAATGCTACACTCAATTGTCGGTTTTTACTACTACTACTACGCTCAATTGTCGGTTTGTACTACTGCTACGCTCATATGATGGTTTGTTTTGATGGCCATACTTAGTTGTAACTTGTGATTAGTACACTTGCATGAGGGTTTGCTTTGACAGTTATACTTCACTGTTACTTTGTTGTTCAATTTTGATGCTGCTCTGTTTTGACGGCTACAGTTGACCACCACACCACGCTGAGGTTTGTTACACCACGCTGATGTTTGTGACACACGATGATGTTTGTTACACCAGGCGGATGCTTGTTACACCACTCTGATGTTTGTGACACCACGCTGAGGTTTGTGACACCACGCTGAGGTTTGTG
>CM065717.1:98629869-98634869 GCA_033310375.1 Conus canariensis
TGATTGCCACTTTCTTCTCTTTCCTCTGTTGGATCTTGCATAGGCTGTCTGCCGAGATCCATTCCTTGTGTTGGTGCTTATTGTGGCCAAGCACTTCCTGGCAAGTTGATGTTACTGCCTCCTTGATCTCCTTCCACTTGTCCTCTAGTGTACCGTCTTCCTCTTCCAGTAGTTCTTGCAGTACTTGAAACTTGTTGCCTAGAGTTGTTCTATATTCTTGGATCTTGTTAGTATCTCTCAGGAGAGCTGTGTTGTACTTGTGTGGTACTGCATGTGCCGTCATCCAATTCTTCTTTAACTTCAATTTGAGCCTGGCCACAACGAGGTGGTGGTCTGAAGCCACGTCTGCTCCTCTCTTTGCCCATCACATCCTGCATGGATCTTCTGAATTTCTTATTGATGCAGATATGGTCAATCTGGTTTTCGGTTGTGTGGTCTGGTGAAACCCAGGTAGCCTTGTGAATGTTCTTGTGGGGGAAAACGCTGCCACCGATGACAAAGTTGTTGAGTGCACATAGGTCTGCCAGTCGTTCACCATTCTCGTTCATGTCCCCCAGTCCATGGCTTCCCATGGTGGTCTCGTACCCAGTGTTGTCCTTTCCAATCTCGGCGTTAAAGTCCCCCATCAGGATGGTGATATCTCTCTCTGGGTACTTTTCTATGATGGACTGCAGTCTATTGTAGAACTATTCCTTGTCAGTTGTTTCATCACTGTCATTTGTAGGAGCAAAGCACTGTATTACATTCATGTTGATCTTCTTCTTCTTGGTACTGAAGGATGCTGTGATGAATCTTGAGCCATGAGTTTCCCACCCAATAAGCGCTCTCTGAGCTGTTGTAGACAACATCAATGCGACTCCTTGAGTATGGGGGCATTGTCCTCTTCATGTCCTGAGTACAGCAACATCTCTCCCGAGGTCAATCGTTTCTGTCCGGACTGTGTCCAGCGGGTTTCACTGACTCCAAGCAGGGTTAGGTTGTAGTTCTTTATCTCTGACGCTACTTGGAATGTCTTTTCTGTCTCATACATGGTCCTGACGTTCCATGTTCCGGTGTTGGCTGCCCTGGTTGAAAGAAAGGCAGTCGGCCTTGTGGCTTCCTGAGATTTCAGGCTTTCACCACATGGCGTCATATATCTTCTTGTCAAAGACCCATCCCTTCCCAGGGCTGAGGTGTCGATTTGATTTTTAGTTGGCGTTTTTGTAGCTGTGGTTTGTTTTACGGGGTGGGGTAGCTGGCCCCAAGCCCAACCCTCCTCCTTTATCCGGGCTTGGGACCGGCATGATTCCCAAAAAGGGTCTCCTGGCGGAGTTATGGGAATTTTCACCATAAGGCAAATCCTTGCCTGCCAGTTTAGGCAAATCCTAAGCACGTAACCAGAGGGGAAGTCCTTTTCGGCCCATTTTGGTGTAGACGTGATGATTGGGCCAAAGGGCAAATTCTTGCCTGTCCATTTCAGTGAATACAGGGAACATTGACCATGGAGAAAATCTGCCCATCCATTTCAATGACCTAAAAACATGAACCGCAAAACAGATCTTTGCTTTTCATTGATCGAACACTGGAACAATAATCACAAGGCAAATCCTTGCCTGTCCATTTCATTGAATATGGGAATATTAATCACAGGGCAAATCCTTGCCTCTTCATTTCAGTGAACACTGGAACAATAATCACAAGACGAATCCTAGCCTTTCCATTTCAGTGAATATGGGAACATTAATCACAGAACAAATCCTTGCCTTTTCATTTCAGTGAACATTGGAACATAAACTACAGGACAAATCCTTGCCTGCTGAAAACTGATCACAGAACAAATCCTTTCCTGTCCATTTTAGTGAACACTGGAACATTAATCACAGGACAGATCCTTGCCTTTTGTGTCAGTGAACACCGAACATGTGTTACAGGACAAATCCTTGTTTATTCATTTTAGTGAACACTGAAACATTTATTACAGGACAAATCCTTGCCTATTCATTTTAGTGAACACTGAAACATTTATTACAGGATAAATCCTTGCCTTTTTATTTCAGTGAACACTGAAACATTTATTAAAGGACAGATCCTTGCCTGTCCATTTCAGTGAACACTGGAACATTAATCACAGGACAAATCCTTGCCTGTGTATTTCAGTGAACACTGGAACATTAATCACAGGACAAATCCTTGCCTGTGTATTTCAGTGAACACTGGAACATTAATCACAGGACAAATCCTTGCCTGTGTATTTCAGTGAACACTGGAACATTAATCACAGGACAAATCCTTGCCTGTCCATTTCAGTGAACACTGGAACATTAATCACAGGACAAATCCTTGCCTGTGTATTTCAGTGAACACTGGAACATTAATCACAGGACAAATCCTTGCCTGTCCATTTCAGTGAACACTGGAACATTAATCACAGGACAAATCCTTGCCTGTGTATTTCAGTGAACACTGGAACATTAATCACAGGACAAATCCTTGCCTGTGTATTTCAGTGAACACTGGAACATTAATCACAGGACAAATCCTTGCCTGTGTATTTCAGTGAACACTGGAACATTAATCACAGGACAAATCCCTGCCTGTCCATATCAGTGAACACTAGAACATCAATTACAGGACAAATCCTTGCCTGTGTATTTCAGTGAACACTGGAACATTAATCACAGGACAAATCCTTGCCTGTGTATTTCAGTGAACACTGGAACATTAATTACAGGACAAATCCTTGCCTTTTTATTTCAGTGAACACTGGAACATTAATCACAGGACAAATCCTTGCCTGTGTATTTCAGTGAACACTGGAACATTAATCACAGGACAAATCCTTGCCTGTCCATTTCAGTGAACACTGGAACATTAATCACAGGACAAATCCTTGCCTGTGTATTTCAGTGAACACTGGAACATTAATCACAGGACAAATCCTTGCCTGTGTATTTCAGTGAACACTGGAACATTAATCACAGGACAAATCCTTGCCTGTGTATTTCAGTGAACACTGGAACATTAATCACAAACAATTCCTTATCTGACCATTTCAGTGAACACTTGATTGTTAACCAAAGGGGAAATCCTTGCCTATCCACTTCAGTGAACATTAGAACATCAATCCCAGGACAAACCCTTGCAAGTCCATTCCAATGAACACAAGAGCATTCACCACAGGTCACCTTTTTGCCTGTTGATTTAAATGAATACTGGAGCGTGAACAGCGGCGAACCTCACGATTACTGTTGGTCTTTTTTTTCGTTCTATTTCCTTGTTTATTTCATTTTTTAACGTGCCCTTCAATATGAAATTATACTTGTTCAGTGGCTAAATTTGAGCTTAAACATTTCTCGTAAATTGAGTTATAACTAAGCAAACAAGAAAATCCGCATGCCCCCTCCTACCCACGATTAATAAAAACAACAACAAAAATGTGCACATTTCAAGTTCATTCAAAGTTCAGTGACACACAAGATGATTCTCGACTATAAACGTGATGTGATCGCAGCATTGAACGACCTAAAATTTGGTGAGAGCTCGTATTACACAAATTCTGGAAAGAAAAGCCACTATCGAGGATACTAGTGATAATGTGTTTCTAGGTTATCGCGTTATCAGCTTAATAACCGTTTAATGGGTTTAGTTTGACGTCTGTTAGGCATGTAGCCATGATAGTGCTGAGTTTTAAAACATGCAAAAAAATGATGGGCTCGTAAGAGGGTGGAGGTGAAGGAGAGATGGGGGGGGGGGGGGGGGGGCGAGGGGGCAGTGGGGGAGGGGGAGGGTCAGATGGATTAATCTCATCATCTTGGCTTTAAAAAGATTGCAAGAGTATTGGCTTTGCTGCAGAGGTTTCTATAAGAAGTATTAAAGTTAATGTTGTGGTCGTTGCTGTGATAGCTCTTGTAGCAGTATTATTTCGTACAATCTTTTTTTCCCGTACACTTAATTCTGGGACCTACTTTGATATTTAAAAAAAAAATTCATCTACAAAAAAAGTGCACCACCTTGCAATATCCTAAACACGAAGAGCTACATGAAGTGTGGAATCGTTCATGTGATGACGTTTGTGCTCTGATTTCTGCTTCTCGAATGACGTAAATGAAAATTAACATACACCTTATCAGATTAGGAAATAATTAAAATCATGAAATAATGTACATTATCAAAACTTTTGCGTCTAAAACAAGACGATCAATGCATATATAAGGATGGTTCCTTCTTTGTTCTGTAACTTTATATGTATAGAGTCATCATTCCGCTAAAGAAATATTCATTTTATCTGTAGTTTATTCATCACTTTGTTTTTAACACTTTGATTGTATCTCTATGAGTTAATCACATTAATTTCAATACCATACATTCATGTGTACTACTTTATCATTATATGTAAGATTTTCACTTTGTATGTACTCTGTTCATCGGCTTGACTTCATACCGTCAGTGCATCTTTACTGTGTTCTCTCTCTCTCTCTCTCTCTCTCCTCTCTCTCTCTCTCTCTCTCTCTCTCTCTCTCTCTCTTTAAATAGAATTTAATATCACAACTTTATCTGTACTGTGTTGAACATTTTGTTTTTAGCACCAGGACTTCATCTGAACCGAGTTCATGACTCGATTTTAAAACCATAACTATGTGTGTGCCGTGTTCATCATCTTATTATTCACACACGCGCACACACACGCAGACACACAGACACACATACCCCCCCACACACACACACACAAACACACACACATACGCACGCACGCATGCACGCACACATGATAAACAGACACACAGACAGACGCACACACACACACACACACACACACACACACACACACACACACACACACACACACTCAGACACACACAGACACACATACTCAAACACACACACACACTCAGACACACACACACACACACACACACACACACACACACACACACACACACACACACACACACAAACACACAAACACACACACACATACACACCCACACGCGCGCCCGCACACACATACACATACACACACG
>CM065717.1:98637369-98639869 GCA_033310375.1 Conus canariensis
ATGCCTATAGTCCCCCCATGGAGTGATGCAGTGACATCCATGCTATAGTCCCCCCCATGGAGTGATACAGCCACATCCATGCCTATAGTCCCTCCATGGAGTGATGCAGTGACATACCATGCCTATAGTCCCCCCATGGAGTGATACAGCGACATACATGCTATAGTCCCCCCATGGAGTGATACAGCCACATCCATGCCTATAGTCCCTCCATGGAGTGATACAGTGACATACATGTCTATAGTCCCCCCATGGAGTGATACAGCCACATCCATGCCTATAGTCCCCCCATGGAGTGACACAGCCACATCCATGCCTATAGTCCCTCCATGGAGTGATACAGTGACATACATGCCTATAGTCCCTCCATGGAGTGATACAGCCACATCCATGCCTACAGTCCCCCATGGAGTGATACAGCCACATCCATGCCTATAGTCCCTCCATGGAGTGATACAGCCACATCCATGCCTATAGTCCCCCCATGGAGTGATACAGCCACATCCATGCCTATAGTCCCTCCATGGAGTGATACAGTGACATACATGCCTATAGTCCCTCCATGGAGTGATACAGTCACATCCATGCCTATTGTCCCCCCATGGAGTGATACAGCCACATCCATGCCTATAGTCCCCCCATGGAGTGACACAGCCAAATCCATGCCTATAGTCCCCCCATGGAGTGACACAGCCACATCCATGCCTATAGTCCCCCCATGGAATGATACAGCCACATCCATGCCTATAGTCCCCCCATGGAGTGATACAGCCACATCCATGCCTATAGTCCCTCCATGGAGTGATACAGCCACATCCATGCCTATAGTCCCCCCATGGAGTGATACAGCCACATCCATGCCTATAGTCCCTCCATGGAGTGACACAGCCACATCCATGTCTATAGTCCCTCCATGGAGTGATACAGTGACATACATGCCTATAGTCCCTCCATGGAGTGATACAGTGACATACATGCCTATAGTTCCTCCATGGAGTGATACAGCCACATCCATGCCTATAGTCCCTATAGTTCCTCCATGGAGTGATACAGCCACATACATGCCTATAGTCAGTCCATGGGATGTTTATGGACCATATCCCAACTCACTCACCAAGGTTTTGGGAAAAGAATAAGGTGAAAATCAGGCTCGGGCTAAGAATCATCCCCCCTTGCTCCACACACCCCCCCCCCCTCCCCCAAATTGGGGCGCAAAGTGCTTTGATTGATGTGTTGTCGTTTGGGACACAATGAAACTTGTAAAGCAGGCCAGTGGTTCTGGAACAAAGAGCAAGGTCTGACTGGAGTCACAGTGGCACAACCAATGTTAGGTAGGTACTCAAGGTCTGACCAGCGCGTTGCGCGAACGCGTAGGTCAGCCATCTGCTATGCCGTAAGTCTAATAATAATAATAATAATGTTAATTTATATAGCGCCTATTCTCCATAATTTGGGGCTCTAAGCGCTTTACATTACCACCACCACCAACAACAACAACAACAATACACACACACACACACACACACACACACACACACACACACACACACACACACACACACACACACACGCACGCACGCGAGCTCACGCATGACCACACACCCACGCTCCCAGACACCTGCACGCACGCATGCAAACACTCACATCAACACGGCCTGCACGCACAAGCAACACAACCACCAGGCACTCACGCGCGCACGCACAAACCCACTCAAGGTGGATTGGGAAGTTGGGGGTGGGGGGGTGGGGGTGGGGGGGGGTGGTTACGACTGGTGAAAGAAGTTAGTTTTGACCGCAGATTCGAAAGAAGAGGGTGAAGGTAGGTGTCTGACACTGATGGGAAGTGTATTCCAGACAGTTGGTCCTTGGAAGGAAAGAGAACGTTGACCAAAAGATTTTGTTCTGACAGAAGGAATGCGCAAGAGGCGACTGTCGGCATTCTCTCATCTTAGTCATTAATTCATTTATCCATCAGTTTTGCGCAGTGTGGTCTCAAAATTTAGAGGATGTGGTGTAACGTATATGGACTAGTCCGCATGCAGTGACACATTGATGAAACTGAAACATTCCCAGGGGCAGGAGGGGGGGGGGGGGATGCGGGAGGGGCGGCCGGGGAGGGGGTGGGGGAGTTTGGGCACGTGCCCTTTCTCAACAGCCGGGGGGAGATTTGGGGCATGGAGTTATTGCTGCTCGTTACACCGTCCTCTATGAACTCAGGGAAGTAATGCCGATTCTTGTATTGTCGTCAACTTGACTCCGAAATTTTCACGGCAAGGTGATAGCTTTAACTCCTTCACAGAGTCCGACGCTCAGACGTTTATGACAACCACTTAATGATATCACCCTTGTCCGCTTCACCTACCACCCCACCCCCTCCCCCTAACCACCACACATCTGATGGCCGCCATCTTTAACCCCAGCCCCTGAACGTTTCCAACAGACTGGGATCCCTCGCGCCAGTCAAGAAAGACAACCGCTGGCAGTGACGTACTTGTCTTGG
>CM065717.1:98644869-98647369 GCA_033310375.1 Conus canariensis
AATGTTAGGATTCAGCAACGATAGCATATTCGCCGTTATATGTTTAATATTATGATTCAGCAACCATGGCATATTCGCCGTTATATGTTTAATGTTAGGATTCAGCAACGATAGCATATTCGCCGTTATATGTTTAATGTTATGATTCAGCAACAATACCATATTCGCCGTTATATGTTTAATGTTAGGATTCAACAACGATAGCATATTCGCCGTTATATGTTTGATGTTATGATTCAGCAACGACAGCATATTCGCCGTTATATGTTTAATGTTAGGATTCAGCAACGATAACATACTCGCCGTTATTTATTTTATGTTAGGATTCAGCATCAACAGCATATTCGCCGTTATATGCTTAATGTCAGGATTCAGCAACGATAGCATAGTCGCCGATATATGTTCAATGTTAGGATTCAGCAACGATAGCATATTCGCCGTTATATGTTTAATGTTAGGATTCAGCAACGATAGCATATTCGCCGTTATATGTTTAATGTTAGGATTCAGCAACGATAGCATATTCGCCGTTATATGTTTGATATTATGATTCAGCAGCGATAGCATATTCGCCGTTATATATTTTATGTTAGGATTCAGCAACGATAGCATATTTGCCGTTATATGTTTAATGTTAGGATTCAGCAACGATAGCACATTCGCTGCTATATGTTTAATGTTATGATTCAGCAACGATAGCATATTCGCCGTTGTATGTTTGACATTATGATTCAACAACGATAGCATATTCGCCGTTATATGTTTAATGTTAGGATTCAGCAACGATAGCATATTCGCTGCTATATGTTTAATGTTAGGATTCAGCAACGATAGCATATTCGCCGTTATATGTTTAATGTCAGGATTCAGCAACGATACCATATTCGCCGTTATATGTTTGATATTATGATTCAGCAACGATAGCATATTCGCCGTTATATATTTTATGTTAGGATTCAGCAACGATAGCATATTCGCCGTTATATGTTTAATGTTAGGATTCAACAACGATAGCATATTCGCTGCTATATGTTTAATGTTAGGATTCAGCAGCGATATAATATTCGCCGTTATATGTTTAATGTTAGGATTCAGCAACGATAGCATATTCGCCGTTATATGTTTAATGTTAGGATTCAGCAGCGATATAATATTCGCCGTTATATGTTTAATGTTAGGATTCAGCAACGATAGCATATTCGCCGTTATATGTTTAATGTTAGGATTCAGCAACGATAGCATATTCGCCGTTATATATTTAATGTTAGGATTCAGCAATGATAGCATATTCGCCGTTATATGTTTAATGTTAGGATTCAGCAACGACAGCATATTCGCATATTCCTTTCTTATCGTGACCGCTTAAAAAAATTTACATTTTGTGAAAAAGGTTTTCACCGAAACGATGTTTAAAGAAAATATTCGAAGAAAACATTTTTGACCGTGTTTTAGAGGCGTTTCAGGGAGAACAAACGAAAGGACGGCAACTACTGGAGGTACTGTTTTGTGGCCAACTCTTCTAGATATTAAAGCAAAGGGCAGTTAATCCCGTTGGCATTAAAAAAAAATAAAGGACAATAAGCAAGAGGAAGATTAGTATTCTCTCACAAACGGCTTACACATTATGATTAATGTATTTCGGAATGGAACATAGTATGTATTTATTCATCTGGTTGCTTTGGTTTTTAAGTTTATGATCACTTCAAACAGACCAAATAAGAACTTGCAAATGATGCGATTGTAGGAAGGGGGGAACTGGAGTACGCCCAGGGAAAGGGAAAGGGAAAAAAAGAGGGGGGGGGGGGGGGGGAGTGTTATCGGAGAAGATTAGCAAAGTGCATGGTACGCATGTTGCAAGGTACAGGTTCTATTCTGTTTCTGTTCATGGTACGCATGTTGCAAGGTACAGGTTCTATTCTGTTTCTGTTCATGGTACGCATGTTGCAAGGTACAGGTTCTATTCTGTTTCTGTTCATGGTACGCATGTTGCAAGGTACAGGTTCTATTCTGTTTCTGTTCATGGTACGCATGTTGCAAGGTACAGGTTCTATTCTGTTTCTGTTCATGGTACGCATGTTGCAAGGTACAGGTTCTATTCTGTTTCTGTTCATGGTACGCATGTTGCAAGGTACAGGTTCTATTCTGTTTCTGTTCATGGTACGCATGTTGCAAGGTACAGGTTCTATTCTGTTTCTGTTCATGGTACGCATGTTGCAAGGTACAGGTTCTATTCTGTTTCTGTTCATGGTACGCATGTTGCAAGGTACAGGTTCTATTCTGTTTCTGTTCATGGTACGCATGTTGCAAGGTACAGGTTCTATTCTGTTTCTGTTCATGGTACGCATGTTGCAAGGTACAGGTTCTATTCTGTTTCTGTTCATGGTACGCATGTTGCAAGGTACAGGTTCTATTCTGTTTCTGTTCATGGTACGCATGTTGCAAGGTACAGGTTCTATTCTGTTTCTGTTCATGGTACGCATGTTGCAAGGTACAGGTTCTA
>CM065717.1:98654869-98657369 GCA_033310375.1 Conus canariensis
TTGTACCATATTTACACTTAAGGCCTTGCTGACCTCAACAGAGACAGAATGATTCGAGTGTTGACACTAGCAGATGACGGGCTGCTTTACAAAAACATCAAAGAATGCTCAGGAAAGAACGAAAAAAGTTCAAGAGCAGTTCAACAACATCGCTCAGTGGAATCAGGAAACTGAATCGTCCATCAACCCTACGAAAAGCCCAGACATTGGTCTGCACTCAACAACAAGACATCAGGACAAGTACCCTCACCTGTGTCCTTCCATGGAATACCTATTGAATCATCTGACAACCTATACTATCTAGGTATAGGCTTTGACAGAGGCTGACTTTTATAAAGGATGTGGAGAATATTGTTCATAAATGCAAAAAAGGGCATGTTTGTCATGACAGCAACAGCTGCAAAAGGCAGTGAAAAGCACCATCTGTACCGACTGTATCACCATTTGTACTCAGTGTGATTGATTATGGATCAGGGCTTACAACACAGTCCAAGTGCAATATGTTTAGATTAGGAATAGTTCCAAATGAAGCAATGAAGACTAATATTGGGAACTACAAACGACACAGCAATTGAAACTATGCGATACCCACTTGACCTTCCTTCAGTTGAGGTCAACACAAGCTAGAGCAGATGTGAAGGCAAATTTTTGAACACTTCAAAATCCCCAAATCTACCACATGCGGCAGTCGAAGAAACAAAAAGTACTCGTCTATGACATGGAGATCAAGGATAGGACAGACAGAAAACAATATGCAGCTTTGGGGAAGTTTCAACAGTTGGGGGTTAGACATATTGCTACCTGAAGTTAGACCTAGTCTCCTAACAAAAGAAAATGCACTACCCACCCGTAGCTTTCGGCGGCCATCCGGCCATCTTCCTCAGCGATGCTGTTGCTGACTGCGTGAACTCGATTCAGATCACGTGACCATGGGACGTACTCAAGTCATGTGACCGAATCAGTGAAGAGTACACCGGGGGCAAGGTGTAGCGGCCCCGGTCCCTGTTGAGCGGGGGGTTGGTAGCTACGATGTAGATGGCCTCCTTGACCCCTCGCTGGAACCACTTGTTTTCTCTGAATCGAGTTCACGCAGTCAGCAACAACATCGCTGAGGAAGACGGCCGGATGGCTGTCGAACGCTACGAGTGAGTAGTGCATTTTCTTTTGTTGGAAGACTAGGTCTAACTTCAGGTAGCAATAAATATGTAGCTTGTGTGCCAGTCATCAGAAGCCGTCGCTCCAGAACTTGGAAGACACTATCGAGAACAGCTAGAAGGCAAAACCAACAGAGAAATTCGGATGCAGGTAAAAGACAATGGCACAAAAGATGATACTGTTATATATACTGACGGTTCTGTCACCAAAGGTAAGTCAGGCTGGGGATACACAGTGAAGCAAAATGGCCGAACTATCCAGGAAGACAATGGCACGCACAGTTTAACAACTTCAAGTCTAACAATGGAGACAGAAGCAGTGACACAGGTACTCCACCGGCTCACATCTACACACCAGTTTGGATCTCAACAAGCCCTGTTACTGACTCACTCTGTGAATCTGCTTCAAAACATGGAGAGCGGAGCGCGAAGCCCAGGTTGGCATGAAGTAATGCACATGGATGTACTGCCCTGGACATGCTGGAGTTAAAGGAAACGAGACAGCAGACACACTGGCTGGCAAGGCAGCGATAAGAACTGGATTACAGCTTGGCGGATCTGATGTGATAAGAAATCTGAAAAATCGCCTCAACAAACAAGATCAAAGCCACTCTACCATAGATTATCTTTCAGAGCTCGTCATCAAGAGAGGAAATGGCTGCACATACACAACAAGAAACATCGCCAACCAAACAAATATTGGAATAATCTTGAGGTCAACACAGCAAAGACGCAGAAAAAGTGGAGCAGACTCGTACTGAGGTTTTCCAGTGGCAGACACAAATGACTAAACACGCGTCAAGCGAAATAACAGACCGAATCTCTCAGGATCTGTTTTGACTGTAAACGTATGTGCACCGCTAAGTGTGCATCAGTGAAGCGATACATGCGTGTATGTACGGGACGGTAAGAGAGAGAGAGAGAGAGAGAGAGAGAGAGAGAGAGAGAGAGAGAGAGAGATGAGTAGCATAGGAGAGATGTGAGATAGAGAGAGAGAGAGAGAGAGAGAGAGAGAGACAGACAGACAGACAGACAGACAGACAGACAGACAGAGACACAGAGAGAGAGTGTGTGCTGGGTACATCTAAGCGCATTTTAAAAACTTTGTTTGATAGATGCAATGATTCTTTTATTTATATATATTTATAGGGTGATGCACTGGTGATACACCATGAAGAAAACATATTCTCGGGTACATAACATTCAAGAAGTCTTTAGCTTTATACCCGTGTGCGTATTGACCTGCGGGTGTGCAGGTGTTGGTGGATGGTGAGATGAGGTGGTAGTCTTCTGCACGACCCAAAGGGCGCGTGCTCCTGTGGGGTGGGAGTGCGAGGGGAGGGGGG
>CM065717.1:98669869-98694869 GCA_033310375.1 Conus canariensis
ACCATGGTCAACAAACTGTAACAAGGTAAACAAACATGGACAACAAACTGTAGTAAGGTAAACAAACATTGTCAACAAACTGTAGTAAGGTAAACAACCATGGTCAACAAACTGTAGCAAGGTAAACAAACATGGTCAACAAACTGTAGTAAGGGAAAACAAACATGGTCAACAAACTGTAGTAAGGTAAACAAACATGGTCAACAAACCGTAGCATGGTAAACAACCATGGTCAACAAACTGTAGTAAGGTAAACCATGGACAACAATCTGTAGCAAGCTAAAAATCCTGGCCAACAAACTGTAGTAAGGTAAACAAACATGGTCGACAAACTGTAGTAAGGTAAACAAACATGGTAAACAAACTGTAGCAAGGTAAACAAACATGGTCAACAAATTGTAGCAAGGTAAGAAACATGGACAGCAAACTGTAGTAAGGTAAACAAACATGGACAAACTGTAGGAAGGTAAACAAACAATCATAGTCAGCAAACAGAAACAATGTAAACAAACAAAGATAGTCAGTAAATTCTAGCAAAATGTAAACAAACATGATCAATAAACTGTAGCAAGGTAAACAAACATGGTCAACAAACTGTAGCAAGGTAAACAACCATGGTCAACAAACTGTAGCAAGGTAAACAAACAATCATGGTCAGCAAACTGTAGCAAGGTAAACAAACAATCATGGTCAGCAAACTGTAGCAAGGTAAACAAACAATCATGGTCAGCAAACCGTAGCAAAGTAAACAAACAATCATGGTCAGCAAACTGTAGCAAGGTAAACAAACAAACATGACCAGCAAACTGTAGCAAGGAAACAAATAATCATGGTCAGCAAAGTAGTAGAAAGGTAAACAAATAATCAAGGTCAGCAAAGTGTAGAAAGGTAAACAAACAATCATGGTCAGCAAAGTGTAGAAAGGTAAACAAACAATCATGGTCAGCAAAGTGTAGAAAGGTAAACAAACAATCATGGTCAGCAAAGTGTAGAAAGGTAAACAAATAATCAAGGTCAGCAAAATGTAGCAAGGTTAACAAACAATCATGTCACCAAAGTGTTGAAAGGTAAACAAACAATCATGGTCAACAAACTGTAGCAAGATAAACAAACAATCATGGTCAACAAACAGTAGCAAGGTAAACAAACATGGTCAACAAACTGTAGCAAGGTAAACAGACAATCATGGTCAGCAAAGTGTAGCAAGGTAAACAAACAATCATGGTCAACAAACAGAAACAAGGTAAACAAACAATCATGGTCAGCAAAGTCTAGCAAGGTAAACAAACAACCATGGTCAGCAAACAGAAACAAAGTAAACAAACAAACTTAGTCAGCGCTTTGTAGCAATGTAAACAAACATGGTCAGCAAACGAAAGCAAGATGAACCAACATAGGTCAAGAAACTGTAGCAAGGAAAACAAACCTGGTCAACAAACAGTAGCAAGCAGTTTAAGAAATGACATTTTGCAAGTATGTCAATTGGGCAGCAGCCCAGCTCACCAAAGACTGGAAGGAGGAGGTTTACCAACAGTCAGCACCGTTTGACAGAATCTTCACTGCGAGTTGACTGCCAAATGACTCATTTGAAGGCACCATACTTAACAACCATAGAGTACAACAGGCGATATCATTTTGTCGTACGGTTCAACTTGTATATCAACCGTTAACATCAAGTTTCTACATTCATGCAATAAGGCAAACACTGCTCTCTGGCTCGTCCAAGCAGAGTTTTTTTCTTACTTTCTTTCCTTCGTTTTCTTTTTTCTTCTATCTATCTATCTATCTATCTATCTATCTATCTATCTATCTATCTATCTATCTATCTATCTATCTATCTATCTATCTGTCCATCCATCCATCTATCCATCCATCTGTCTATCTATCTATCTATTTGTTTCTTTCTTTCCCGCTTTCTTTCTTTCTTCCTTCCTTCCTTCTTTTTTCCCTTTTATTCTTTGATTCTTTCTTTCTTTCTTTCTTTTTTTTTTGAGCAGCTTACATCCAAGTTCCGATTGTTACGCACAAACTCTGGCGATTTTCCTTTACCTTGCCTGTAGTAGAACACTACAACCTTTGTTTTCAAGACACTGACTTTATGATTACTGCGGGCGTAGCAGACATAGAAACACCCATCTCTCCTTCTCTTAAATACATTTGTGGGAGAGGAGAGTCTCCCCTCCTCCCCACCCCCCACCCCATTTTTTTTTAAATTTGGCAGAGGTGAGAGCTCCCTTCCTCTGCTTCTACAGAATTATGAAGAAGGTACCACCCCCCCCCCCCCCCCCGTCCACCTCCCCTCTGGAAACTTCCTCTCTCATGTAAGTGATCTGGTTGTTCTTTGCTGCGTACCTTTTATGCTACACACGTCATCGTATTGTGTGTGGGTCTCTTTGTGAAGCGTCATCGTATTGTGTGTGGGTCTGTTTGTAATGAGCTTATACAGTTTTCATACAGACCATTTCTTTGCTTCTCCCTCTCTTCCGTGTTTCTCCTTCTTTCCTTCGGCGTGGTTGAAGCTGCATTTTGTTTTCCGGTGACTGGTTTTCTTTGAAGGTATAGGGTAAAGGAACTGATATAAACTTCTCCATTTTACTATCATTAACACTTCGTATTACTCTCTCTCTCTCTCTCTCTCAGTGTGTGTGTGTGTGTGTGTGTGTGTGTGTGTGTGTGTGTGTGTGTGTGTGTGTGTGTGTGTGTGTCTGTGTCTGTGTCTGTGTCTGTGTGTGTGTCAGTCCGTCTGTCTGTCTGCCTCTCTGTCTCTGTCTCTCTCTCTCTCTCCCCCCCCCTCTCTCTCTCACCACCCCCATTTTTCTTTCCTTCCCTCCCTCACCTTCTCACCCCCTCACCCCTCCTCCCATCCTCCCCCCCCCCTCTCTCTCTCTCCTCTTTCCTCCTTCTTCTGTGAGGGCGGCAGAGTGTGTTTCCGACACACCGACAGATCCCTCTGCCTGATGTTGGCACCCCCCTCCAACACCTGTCTGCACCCCTCCTGCTTTCCACCCTCACCCCCCATCCCCTACCCCTGACCCACCCACCTCCACCTTTTCCCTGCCTCTGTCTTCCGACCCTTCAACCATCTCCCTGTATCCCCCCCCCCCCCCCCCCCCCTCAGGACGTATGGAGGGACCAGTGTAAAGATTGGTTGTGTGCATGGAAGATGGGTGGGGTGGAGATGGAGAATGGGAGTGTGGAGGGGGTACGGGTGGTCGTGGTGTTGGAAGGGGAGGGGAGGGGGTGGCTTAGTGGATATGATACAGCGGACTGCTGTGGGGTCAGACGTGTTGTGTATGGAAGGGAAGGTTGGGGAAGAGGGGTTTAAAGGGAGAAGAAGAAGAAGAAGAAGAAGAAGAAGAATGTGGAGAAGAAGAAGAAGAAGAAGAAGAAGAAGAAGAGAAGAAGAAGAAGAAGAAGAAGAAGAAGAAGAAGAAGAAGAAGAAGAAGAAGAAGAAGAAGAGGAGAAGAGGAGGAGGAGGAGGAGGAGGAGGAGGAGGAGGAGGAGGAGAAGAAGAAGAAGAAGAAGAAGAAGAAGAAGAAGAAGAAGAAGAAGAAGAGAAGAAGAAGAAGGTAGTGGTGGTGGTTGTGGTGATGATGATGATAATGATGATGATGATGATGATAATGATGAGGATGACGATGACGGTGATGATGATGATGATGATGATGATGATGATGATGATGATGATGACGACGACGACGACGAAGGAGAAGAAGAGAGAAATCTTTGAAATACTTTGTCATAAAAGGGTTTTTTTTTAAATACACTGAATTGACATCACTCTCAGAAATTTCCCCTTTGGAAGTCAGTCTCTAAAATACTACTAGTCGGCGGTAATTTCATTAGTGTTCAAAATATTCCCTGTAGACGCCTCTCTCAGAAGTGCTTAATCTAGACATCAGTCTCTGAAATACCCCCTATAAAAATTAGTCTCTGAATAAAGTACTCCCTCTAGTCATCACCCTCCGAAATACTCCCTTCTGACACCAGTCTCTAAAATGCTCCCACTCGACATTACTCTCATAAACACTCCATTTAGACATTATTCTTTTACAATAATATACCTTATATAGACGTCAGTCTCTGAAATACGTAATCTAGAACAATCGGTCTATGAAATAATAAATCTAAAAACATCAGTCTCTGAAATACTTAATCTAGAAAAATCAATCTCTGAAGTACTTAATCTAGAACAATCAGTCTCTGAAATACTCCCTCTTGCTATTACACTCAGAACAAAATTCTTCTATTAGTTATCAGTTTCTGAAATACTCCCTTGGGACATCAGTCTCTAAAAATACTCCACAGAGACATTAGTCCATGAAAATGACATCCTCCCCCCCCCCCCCCCCCCCGAAATTGGTCTGAAATTCTTTTGAAATTTTGGTCTCTAAAATATTCCCTCTTGACAGTATTCTCTTGAACATTCGCTTCAGACATAAGTCTCTGAAATGCTCCCTAGAGACCAGACTCTACTGTAGTTCCTCTCGAGATTAATCCTAGAAATACTCTCTCTAGTCTCTCAAACGCTCCCTCTTGATATAACTCAATGAACGAATCCATTTTGATGTAAGTCTCTGAGATGTTTCCACTGGATGTTAGTCTCCGAACACACTGTATACACGTTAGTCTCTGAAATATCAAATCTAAATGTTAGTCGCTGGGAAACACAATGTGGAGATTAGCCTCTGAAATAGTCTTCTTAGAAAATGAGTCTCTGTTACACACTGTGTAGATATTGTCCTCTGAAATCTTCTTAGAAAATGAGTCTCTGTTACACACTGTGTAGATATTGTCCTCTGAAATAGTCTTCTTAGAAGTAAGTCTCTGGGATACACGGTGTCGACATCAGTCTGTCAAACACTTCCTCTAGATATTCTACTTCGCCTTCTCCCTGAACACTGTAAAGAACCGCTGGGTCACCGTACAGATGTACTGTTCACCAGGTTCTCCAGCTGTTGGAGTTGTACCAAGGCAGGAGTCCCTGGAAAAGGCTTCCCTGTCCATTCTGCAGTGTTGTCAATCCTTAATGTTTTTCTTTCTTCCTTGTCTTTTCCTCTATCAATCCTTCAGGTCTTTTTTTCATTCTTTTCTCTCTTCCCCTCCGTCTTCGTCCTTCAAAGATAATGTTCTGTCCAAACAGTAGTTTCTGAAATACTCTTAATAAAACCTGGTCTTTGAAACACGTTCTTAGACATGATTATCTCAATAGTTTCACGTTAATGGTCGAAGAATATAGAAAGGTCTAATAGTGAGTCTAAAAGGGAGTTCCCGTTTCCGGTTCAATTTTCTGCAGATACGCCAGATTTCGATGAGCTTTTGATGCAGAGTGAATTGCTGTGAATGATTTCCCTTGACACAAGCGATCTGCACTTCCAGCCGTGGTGCATAGGAACTGACATGTGCACTTCTGGCCGTGGTGCATAGGAACTGGCCGTGGTGCATAGGAACTGACATGTGCACTTTTGGCCGTAGTGCATAGGAACTGACATGTGCACTTCTGGCCGTGGTGATTAGGAACTGACCGTGGTGCATAGGAACTGACATGTGCACTTTTGGCCGTAGTGCATGGGAACTGACATGTGCACTTCTGGCCGTGGTGATTAGGAACTGGCCGTGGTGCATAGGAACTGACATGTGCACTTCTGGCCGTAGTGCATAGGAACTGACATGTGCACTTCTGGCCGTAGTGCATAGGAACTGACATGTGCACTTCTGGCCGTAGTGCATAGGAACTGGCCGTGGTGCATAGGAACTGACATGTGCACTTCTGGCCGTGGTGCATAGGAACTGGCCGTGGTGCATAGGAACTGACATGTGCACTTGTGGCCGTAGCGCATAGGAACTGACATGTGCACTTGTGGCCGTGGTGCATAGGAACTGGCCGTGGTGCATAGGAACTGACATGTGCACTTCTGGCCGTGGTGCATAGGAACTGACATGTGCACTTCTGGCCGTGGTGCATTGGAACTGGCCGTGGTGCATAGGAACTGACATGTGCACTTGTGGCCGTGGTGCGTAGGAACTGACAGGTGCACTTCTGGCCGTGGTGCATAGGAACTGACCGTGGTGCATAGGAACTGACATGTGCACTTCTGGCCGTGGTGCATAGGAACTGGCCGTGGTGCATAGGAACTGACATGTGCACTTCTGGCTGTGGTGCATAGGAACTGACCGTGGTGCATAGGAACTGACATGTGCACTTCTGGCTGTGGTGCATAGGAACTGGCCGTGGTGCATAGGAACTGACATGTGCAGAGCATTGGAGGCACTGGTCCTGATCTTGATCTTAATGGTCAACTACGCAAGTATTGTTTTTAACATTTGAACTCGGCAAATAAAATTATGTAGATAATATATAGCTTTATCAACATAGTGTATGCCACAGAGCGCGCTCGCGCGCCCCCCCCCCCCCCCACATATATATACATATGCGCGCGCGCGCGCGCACACACACGCACACATACACACACACATACATCGACACCACAAACACACACACACACATAGACACCACACCACACCACACACACACACACTCACACACACACACACACACACACACACACACACACACACACACACACACACACACACACACACACACACACACACACACACACACAGAATCAGATCATTTAGTATATGTGACTGTAACGGGTTTTGTTTGTATTTTTCCCAGTGGAACACGTTATTTTGACCTCATTTTATCAACACATATTGTAATCAATGCACAAAATTGTGATACGATTTAATAAAACTGATGATCTTAAGTCACAAACCTTGGTATGGTGCACGATTTTTCAGCAGGTGGATATTAACGACTTAACGGGAGGACGAGTACTTCTTGAACAGCCACGTGAAACAGGCGATTTCCTGCCTCCATTTGTCTGAGGGAGATACGGCCAATGTAATCAGTTCTCTCATACGCACTGCAGTCCATTTCGCGCCAAGGGAGACAAACACAGGTCTGTGATACCGCCTGGGACCCAGCCAAGACAACTACGTCACTGCCAGTGGTTGTCGTTCTTGACGCGAGTGGAGAAACCCAGTTGGAAACATCCGGGGTTCTGAGTTCAACATGGCGTCCATCCGGTCGTGTGGTTAACTGGGGATGATGCGGGGAGGGGGGGGGGGGGAGGGAACCAAGTAGTCTGTGGATCAGAGTTCAGGGTTACGGTAAAGGTGAGGTATTAAAAAAAATCATGTGAAAAAGATTTTTCCGCGGTTTTGGCGTTCAAAGGCGCGTTCATTTATATATATCCACAAGGTTTGTGGAAACATGCATGATTTACAGATCCTTTGTGTTCATACGTTAATATCAGGGGTACAAGGTACAAAGATTTGGATTGAACGGTCTAGCAAACCACAGGGGGCAAAAAACTTGGGATCATGTAGACAGTGCTCACACACAGCAGTAACCAAACAAACAACCCCACAACAAACAAAAGCAGAACAGAAACAAATAAACAAACATAGAAATACAGCAATAACAACAACAATAACCACAGCAACAACAACAACAACAGCAACAACAACAACAGACGGTAACTGTCAACAGTCATTCATAACATACTTTACGCACTGGCCGGAGAGAGCGACTGCTGTGAAACCAAGATGAAGAAGGGAGAGGGTCGGTGTCTTGCCATGCTTTTCCACTATTCGCTGATCTCTCGCATAGGTCACTAACCACTTCCGAGCAAATCCTTGTTTTCAGTTGGCCGGGTTGCCATCTTCTTGTCGTCCCTCTGTTGAACCAGGTCGACCTACTACCAGTATGTAGCCTTTGCACACAAGCGAACCACTATATGTGTGTGTGTGTGTGTGTGTGTGTGTGTGTGTGTGTGTGTGTGTGTGTGTGTGTGTGTGCGTGCGTGCATGCGTGCGTGCGTGCATGCGTGTGCTTCAAACTCGCCACTTTGACACTATCGGCTGTGAATGCCAATCACATCAACAGGAAGTTGTGAATGCCTTAAATGTGCGCCATGGGACCCCATTCAGAGAAAGGTGATAATACTTATCCTGTGATAATACTTATCCTGTGCCCTCCACGTTTCTGCTTTAATGAAGGTTTATCATATGAGAGATTATACGTGCAGCTCTGAGTGTCACAGAAAACCTAAACATATAGCATCTGTATCTGTGAACTCACACCTGTAATGGACGGCATGGTTACAGTTATCGCACACTTTCAAACAAGGCTCTGCACACAGGAGCTGGGGAGAAAACAACACTGGACATACGCTGATCGTGTTCTCAGTCCGCTGTGTGATAACTCTATTTTACAGGGCCCATGGAATGAAGCAGTGTTCGGACAGGACAAAAGATAGCCAGCCGTACAACCCGGGCAGTGTCGGGAACCGTCCTGCAAGAGTGACAACACTAGACGGGAGGACTGGAAAGGTTGGAATCAGAATGCTGTTGAAATCAAAGACAAGACTGGTAATCAGTTTCCGTGACCTGTGGAAAGTTAGCGTGCAATGATTCAAGTCAAATGACATTCAAATGTACTGTGAATTGTTACTGTATTGTTCATCTCATGCGTTGGCATGTCTGTACTGAAAGCAAACAAACTAGAGAATTACCGGTGCATTGCGTAGGCTGTTTTAGTTCAGAGGAAAGGGTACTTCTGTCAGGATTGTGCAGAACTGTCACAGTGAGCCTCAAACACCAGTTGCAATCATTTGACTCACAGAAGCGTACCGTGAGCTTAGCATCACGCTGAAGATGACCATGAAACGTTACTTCGGTGTCCTTTGAGCACATTTTTCTGTAACGAATTTCGTGTTTTTTTGGCTGGATAGCTAGAAATGGTGAGTGAGTGAGTGAGTGTGTGTGTGTGTGTGTGTGTGTGTGTGTGTGTGTGTGCGTGCGTGCGTGCGTGCGCGTGTGTTTGTATGTGTGTGCGTGTGTGCGCGCGCGCGCGCGCGCGCGTGTGTGTGTGTGTGTGTGTGTGTGTGTGCGCGCGCGCGCATGTGTGTGTGTAAAAGAGAGAGAGAGGAGAGAGAGAGAGAGAGAGAGAGAGAGAGAGAGACAGACAGATAGGAAGGCAGACAGACAGACGGACAGAAAGGCAGACAGACAGACGGACAGACAGAGACAGACAGACAGAGATAGAGAGACATTGAGAAAGAGACAGAGACGAAGAGACAGAGACAGACAGTGTAAGAGTGCGTGCGCGCTACGTGGTTAAAACGGCAAGTACACCACGACGTCACCGCCTTGCATTCGTCAGGGTATACCGTCAGGCTGGTTGCAAGGCCGATAGACACCCCCCACCCCCACCCCCCTTCTTCCCCCCACCCCTCCCTGCTCATCCTCCGATGGCGGCGTGTTTAGGTGTGCTACAGATCGGAACTAGATAACAGAATCGCTGGGACGATTCTCCAGTTTCCAGAATGTCTAACCTTGTCACCTACCCTAACCCTAACCCTAACCTAGCCCGACCTCAAGCCCAAAGCCTGGCCCTGATCTAACTGTAGATCATCTGATTGAAACAACAACAACATAAAAACCTTCATTAGAAATAAACTTTGCGGCGGGTGTGGGTCAGCGAAGTTTGTTGTTCTTGGTCTTCATCTTTAACGGAAAGAATGTCTGCCTCCTGTAGATAAGCCTTCGCAAGTTCCCCCTGCTGTGGAGATAGACATACACTGCGTGTATCTGAGTTACACTGCAGTGAAGACTCACAGGGAGCGCATTCCAGGTTTTGTAACTGGTAGTGGTGGGAGATTCTGACTTTTGAGCCTATAGCAAATGTTACAAATTTAGTCTATTGATAGGTTTTATCATCATACTTATATCGCGCCTATCCTCGGTTAGAGACCAAGCTCTAAGCACGTTGCAACCCACTCGCATGTTCACACATTCAATGGGCGGCCTACCTAGGCAGAGCCGAGTAAAGGACTGCCTGCTGGCGCTAATCATTTGTTTCTCTTGTCATTCAGTAGAATATCAATCACTCAGACTTTCACGTATTCCTTCGATTATTGCGGAAGGTGCATGCAATGTGTACACGTGTTATCCATCCGTGGCCAAACGGGCCTTCTGTTGGCATAAATGGTGATGGGATTCTACCGGTGTGTAAGATGTTATGCTTGCGTTCACACACGGAACCTGCGTTTATAATGTCTCATTCGAAGGAGTTTTCGGGAAATGGAGTCAGAACCAGTGTTAACTCCGAGGGAAGACCCCTCACCCCTCCCCCACCCCCACCCCCGTGCCAAAACGGTCTGGCGGAGATTCGAACCCGCAGCCTCAAGATCATTAGGACCTCGAGTTTGGCGCTCTTCCAACTGAGCTATTCCGCCTCATTTAGTGCGTGGCAGGCACAACTAAAAATTGCCGTGTATGTATGTAGTAAATTACATGGCAAGAAAAATACGTCCATATGCATGTTAATACACATGTGCACGCACATGTATGAGTAGGCGCTTCAGCTTTGTCATCCAGGTGTTGTGAGGGTTTCTTATGTCATCCAGGTGTTGTGAGGGTTCCTTTTGTCATCCAGGTGTTGTAAGGGTTCCTTTTGTCATCCAGGTGTTGTGAGGGTTCCTTTTGTCATCCAGGTGTTGTGAGGGTTTCTTTTGTCATCCTGATGTTGTGAGGGTTCCTTCTGTCATCCAGATGTTGTGAGGGTTCCTTTTGTCATCCAGGTGTTGTGAGGGTTCCTTTTGTCATCCAGGTGTTGTGAGGGTTCCTTTTGCATCCAGGTGTTGTGAGGGTTCCTTTAAGTCATCCAGGTGTTGTGAGGGTTCCTTTTGTCATCCAGGTGTTGTGAGGGTTCCTTTAAGTCATCCAGGTGTTGTGAGGGTTCCTTTTGTCATCCAGGTGTAGTAAGGGTATATGTCATCAAGATGTTATAAGGGTTCCTTTAGTCATCCAGGTGTCGTGAGGGTTCCTTTAGTCATGTAGGTGTCGTGAGGGTTTCTTTTGCCATCCAGGTGTCGTGAGGGTTTCTTTTGCCATCCAGGTGTTGTGAGGGTTTCTTTTGTCATCCAGGTGTTGTGAGGGTTTCTTTTGCCATCCAGGTGTTGTGAGGGTTTCTTTTGTCATCCAGGTATTGTGAGGGTTTCTTTTGTCATCCAGGTGTTGTGAGGGTTTCTTTTGTCATTCAGGTGTTGTGAGGTTCCTTTTGTCATTCAGGTGTTGTGAGGGTTCCTTTTGTCATTCAGGTGTTGTGAGGGTTCCTTTTGTCATCCAGGTGTTGTGAGGGTTCCTTTTGTCATCCAGGTGTTGTGAGGGTTCCTTTAGTCATCCAGGTGTTGTGAGGGTTCCTTTTGTATCCAGGTGTTGTGATGGTTCCTTTTGTCATCCAGGTGTTGTGAGGGTTCCTTTTGTCGTTCATGTGTTGTGAGGGTTCCTTTTGTCATCCAGATGTTGTGAGGGTTCCTTTTGTCATCCAGGTGTTGTGAGGGTTTCTTTAGTCATCCAGGTGTTGTGAGGGTTCCTTTTGTCATCCAGGTGTTGTGAGGGTTCCTTTTGTCGTTCAGGTGTTGTGAGGGTTCCTTTTGTCATCCAGGTGTTGTGAGGGTTCCTTTTGTCATCCAGGTGTTGTGAGGGTTCCTTTTGTCATCCAGGTGTTGTGAGGGTTACTTTTGTCATTCAGGTGTTGTGAGTTTTTTTTTTATGTCATCAAGATATTTTAAGGGTTCCTTTAGTCATCCGGGTATTCTGAGGGTTCCTTTAATCACTCAGGTGTTGTGAGGGTTCTTTTAGCCATCCAGGTGTTGTAAGGGTTCTTTTAGTCATCCAGGTGTTGTGAGTTGTTTTTTTTTATGTCATCCAGGTGTTGTGAGTTTCTTTAGTCATCCAGGTGTTGTGAGGGAAGATTAAGAGTGAAGGTTCTCCAGCAGAAAGGCATTAGACTGTCCACAAAGCTTAAGATCTACAAGGCTGTAGTCCTTTCTTCACCACTGTATAGATGTGAAACGTGGACCCTGTATCGAAAGCATATCAAGCAGCTAGAACAGTTCCATACGCGATCGCTGCGCACAAGTAACAAGCCAAGAGGTGTTGGACAAAGCTGGCTTGACAAGCATTGAGTCAATGTTGCCGAAGGCTCAGCTACGCTGGACTGGGCACGTCATCAGAATGGACGACAGCCGCATCCCCAGACAACTGATGTATGGTGAGCTCAAGGAAGGCTCACGCAGACAGGGAAGGCCCAGACTGAGATACAAAGACACCCTTAAGAGCAATCTCTGATGGTGCGGCTTCCAGCCTCGCGAGCTCGAAACCCTTGCTGTTGACAGATCATCTTGGAGGTCCCTCACCTTCAAAGCAACAGCTGCCTTCGAAGAGGACAGAAGACTGTGTCTCGCCGCTGCAAGGGACAGACGACACAGGCCTCGTCCTCCTCAGTCCCAAACTCAGACCATCGATGTGACACCTGTGGGCGCCTGTGTGCTTCCCAGCTTCGGGCTGCGTTCTCACATGCGCTGTCATCGTCATCGCTGATTACACAGACCATCGTCTTCGTCGACTACTATTATTTCTGTTATTAGTTTTATCATCGTTTTCATTATTATTTTGCGTGTTCAGATTCCTCGCGCGCGCGCACACACACACACACACACACACACACACACACACACACACACACACACACACACACACACACACACACATACACACACACAAGGACAGAATGATGGTTTGTTCAAGTAATCTGGTGTGTTTTTATTAAAAACCAACAAAGTAAACATTGTATTCTCCATTTCAATTATTATAATATAAGCATAAATAAAGAAATAAATGAATAGACAAAGATAGATAAATAAATCATTGAAAAAAATTATAAACAATAATTATCAAAATAATGATTTAATAATAATAATAATAATATATAATAATAATAATTAATAATAATAATAATAATAATACAGTGGTCGTGAACATTGATAACAGGCAAATGAGTTTAATATACCAATAATATTATGTCCACTTCAACAATTCTATACAACATGAAGCGACCCCATCTTCGTCACACTCTCAATGTCCAGTTCTTCCGGTCCACCTGGAAATGTGCCATTATGACCAGAACGTCACTCTAAACAGACACTTTCATGCGCGGAGGCCATTTTGGTCAGAACACTTTGAATATTCTCATAATGTTACATTCTCAAAGTTCCATCTTTTAAGAGTGTCGTAGTCTCAGTATGTTCTGAAAACTTCCCATTCTTAAACGTCCAGGCAAGGCTGGTCAACAACACACACCAAGGCTGGTCAACAACACACACCACAAGAGGGATTCAAACGAAAGTGCTTTTTTTTTTTTCGGGACCAAAACCCACTGGCTTTGAAAAGAAAGAACTCGCCAATCCATTATGTACGCGTGACATTTTAGCAATACGAAAGCATCCGTTACACGCAACGAATGCGAGTGCAAAGCGGCACTTATTAATGAGAGAAAAAGAGAGAGGGGGATTATTTTCGTGCGGGAGGGAAGAAGGAAAAGTTTCAGTCATTATTGGAGATCGTAGTTTTGCGAAACACGGATCACTAAATAACGATATTACGCTTGTGTTAGAAATCATTTTAGTATGAATGCATCGTTTCTGACAAAAAAGGTTTGTTTACGAATAAACAAAAAACTAGTTTTCTTGCGCATTAGGACAAGTTTCTAACTTCACAGTTGTGTATGCAATTTTGATCCATTGATTTTGGAAGATGGTTTACGTTTGACTGATGATAGAGTTTAGGAATTCTTTGATTCTACTTCATCTATTTGTTTATACATTCATCCTAAAATCAGACATGGTAGACATCTATTTTTCTTCTCTGTTTTTGATGACTATTATTTCTGTATTCAAGGTTTTCCTTGTTCTATGTAACCACCCTATGATAGTTAAAGAACAAGCCTTTTCAGGCAGTGTTTATATGTATGGTTACTGCATGGTCGAGAACATTTTTCGTGCATGTTTTTGATTTGTTTTACGTTTTTAGATAATTACTTTCAATACGTCATTATTGTCATTCATTTTGTAACAGTTTACTGAAAACCTCAGTCCCAATCATGATGATGATGATGATGATGATGATGTTGATTACGACGACGACGACGACGACGACAATGATGACGATGATGATGATGACGGTGATAACAACAACAATACTACTACTACTTCTGCTGCTGCTGCTACTTCTGCTATTACTACTACTACTACTACCACTACTAGTACTACTACTCATGATGATGATGATGATGATGATGATGATAATGACTACGACGACGACGACGACGACAACAACAACAACAACAATGATAATAACAATAATTGTAATCATAATAATAACATTACTGCTGCTACTACTACTACTACTACTACTGCTACTACTACTACTCATAATGATTACAAGAACAACAACAAGAACAACAAAAACTACTTCTACTACTCATGATAATAACAAGAACAACAACAATATCATTATTATTATTATCATTATTGTTATCATTAATAATAATATTATTAATAATAATAATGATAACAACAATAGCAGCAGCAATAACAACAAGAATAATGATAATAATAATAATAATGATGATAATGATGATGATGATAATAATATAAATAATAATAATAATAATAATAATGATACTACTACTACTACTACTACTACTACTACTACTACTAATGATAGCAACAATAGTAACAAAACAACAACAACAACAACGATGACGATGACGACGATGATGATGATGATTACTATTATTATTATCATTATTATTATTGTTGTTGTTATTGCTATCATTGTTACCATTATTGTTATTATTATTATTATATTTCTTATTTCTGGTCTTCCTTTTCTTCTTCTGGTATTGGTGTTGTTGTTGTTGTTGTTCCTGTTGTTGCTGTAGATGACGATAATGATGATGTTATCTTTATTCTTATTGGTCCAGACGCAGACTAAGAAAAACGGTCAATTAAAAAAAACAAAAAACAAACAAACAAAAAAACCCTCCATCTGTGCGGCTTGGAGCTCCAATAAAGCAATAAGAATTCCATGAAAAAGAACCTGCAGACACAACAGAAGAAAAGTCAGCGAGAGACAGAACTAGACTGACGATGCGGAGGCGACGGAAGCGGGCCCACTACGGCTAGGAGCCACTCGGAGTCATCTTTATACACGTAGCTGTCAGAGAAGGGTCACACGACTCAAGACTTCCTGCAAGGGACACCACTCTCGCTGACCTCAGCGTCACAACCATGGGATGCGTGGATATCACTGCTATAAGATTACCGCGGCCGAACTGAAGCGAAGCCCGGACATTCATGAAGACAAAGGGTTAAGACATCACGTCATACAGTAAGTCATTCCAGCACTGTCGGTCATCAGAAACATTGACTCCCAGTATCAGCGAGTGCTCCTCAGCAGCGGAGCACTACGCCCCGGTGTTTATCACCTGGCCGACCGTGAGCGTCGCACCACGGCAGATACTTTTTACTTGCTGGTCTCTAATGTTGTCTTGTACTTCACTGGTAAATATAATAATCAAAACAAAACAAGAATTCACCATCCCGCCTCCCCTGCAACATTCCCCCCTTTCTCGTTCCCTTCACCACTCTAACAACGTCCCCTTCACTTGTTCTCTCCCCTTTCCACTTCTTTAAAAATGAAAAAAAAAAAGAAGGTTTCTTCTGTCTGCAAACAGGTGTGACAATTGAACATGTTTCGTTGCAAATCGTTTCATGTTCTCGCGCCTTCTCCCCCCCCCCCCTCCCCCCCCCCCCCCATTTCACCCCCTCCTTTTTTTTTTTTGTAAGAAAAAAAAAATGATGTAAATGATCATACATCAACATATTTCATTTTATGTCTTACAGAGAAAGTGGAATCTTTTGTGGTAATATATCAATAGTTTTTTTTTTTTTTTTTTTTTTTAAGAGAAAAACTGTTGCTTCGTTGTGCAGTAGTGTTGTAAGTCAAAATATGAACCAATGTTCGTGACATCTGGTTCCTCACTTTTCCACCCGGTGACGAACACTAGAAAGGGACGTAGCAGTAAGGAGGGAGAGGGAGGGGAGGACAGGACGGCAAGAGTTGCGTGTGTGGAGGGGGTGTAGGTGAGGGGTGGGAGGGGGAGGCGAGGAGAGTGGGGGGGGGGGGGGCAGTAAGTGCATATCCAGTTTTTACGCTCGCAAACGCGCACGCGCGCGCGTGTGTGTATGTGTGTGTGCGTGCGTATGTGTGTGTGTGCGTGTGTTGTGTTAGAGAGAGAGAGAGAGAGAGAGAGAGAGAGAGAGTTGTGTGTGTGTGTGTGTGTGTGTGCGTGTGTGTGTGTGTGATACACGGATCAGCTTCATGGCGAGTGGGGAGGGGGAAGTTGGGGGGGGGGGGGGGGGGGGAGTAAGGAGAAGGACAGAGACAGACAGAGCGATATTCCATCCTATACAATCACCTACATGTTCTGTCCACTCCTGTTCTCCAAAGAAAAGCATGGTACTGGCCTTCACAACTCCACTGTCATCATACAGACCTATGTACACAGTACAACAACCAGAAGCACGTGCTTCAGTCACAACACGTGCAACATGACATCATCAACACATAGAGTAAACAACACAGTGTCACGACTGACATCCGGCGTCTGGGTACTGCACAGCCACGTCAGCAACTCTACATGCCAAGATGTTACATTAAGTCATGAGTAACATCAATTATCTGACGTATCAGTTAACGATGTCCAATGAAACCAGTGCAGCAAACGCTCACAAGAAACACATTCAGAGATACCAAACTCTCTTGTTATTAAACATAATGGATAATAGCCATCATTACAATCAAATAAACACCGACATACTCAGAGGTAACTAACCGAGTTAAAATGATAATACCCGGAGGCAGGTTACTAGTTCAAAATAAACGATACTTTTCCTGACAATCCAATATACTATAGAGGTAGGCCTATTGCTATGATATTGATCGCATGCCATCAACTCCAGCTACAATCTCCCATGTAGATTTACACAAAGCGTCACCCAAAAAGCGAAAAGGCCAAGGATACTTTAATCTGCTATTCGTTCCGTAGTATTCTTGAAGCGAAGGTTCAAAGAGCTTTCCACTGGCTTAAGAAGAAGAAGAAGAAGAAGAAGAAGGAGAAGGAGAAGAAACGGCGATGCTATTGCTGTTGTTGCAGTCATTTTTGATGACGACAACCTCACCATTGTGTTTTCATTGTGTTTCCCTCATGCGACCAGTAAAGAGTTTTCATATTTATGATATATTCTCTTAATTTTATGTTCCCATTTTCTTCAGTTTCAATCCCGCCCCCCTCCCTCCCTCCCCCCTGAAGTTCAAATCTTTGGCAAATCATTACTGTGATGAGGGAGGGGTTGTTGGCCTGCGCTTGTTTTTCCCCCACTATTAGATTGTTCGTCTTTGTATTTGTCTGACTTTATTCAAGTTGAAAAGGCTGTGCCAGTGTTGAATAAAAGTTACTCTGTGTTAGGTTTTCTTACGGGAGCAAGACGTACCCTACTTGTTTATTGTTTACTGTTCCCTGCCTCATTTTATTTTCAACTGTGTTTCTGTATGTTTATGATCATCTAGTCGTGGCTATCATGAACATCGAGACTTCAATATTAAAATAGGAACCACCACAGAACGGAAAACCTGCCGTAATAGCCGCCATTTTGCTTTAGCAGTAAGCGTGCTTTGAACCTCGCTCGAAAGCGTTGTCAGCGGCTTAGCGCAAGCGACTTGATTGCGACTAAGCTGCTGCTAGCGGCTTTCACTACGGAACACTCAACAGCTGCAGATTGATAGTGCTGGACAACATTGGTGAAGATCAAGAACAAAGCAGACACATAGCATAACGAGAGTGTAGGCACAGCGACAACCGTCAACACAGGATATAGCAGATGGACGTGCTGATTTGAAAAGTCGAAGCTGCAAAATGTAAACGATCTCCTCATCTCATCATCTTTGCTGCACAGAGGTGACGAAACGATGACGACAAAAATGTCGACGTCAGTCAAAGTTCGACGAAGATGAGGACTGCGTTGCTGTGATAGGAGAACCCCCCCCACGTGGACATGTTGGTTTTGTGTAAATACCACGCAATGTACAACGACACAACAAACATTGTAAGGCCATGGTTCGAAGTCTACAAAAGTTATTAACACATTTGAAAAGTACTAAGGCCATTTGTAACAACTCGCTGACTTTCCAAAACAGTACAATAAAGAAGAACAAAAAAACAAAACAAAAGCAAAGCAAAAAATGGAAAAAAAAAAAAAAAAAACCCAGATAGGCAGCAAAATAGACGAATGGATGAATAAATAAATCAATACAAAAAACAATAATGGATTAAGTCTATATAGTATTCAGTAAATGAATAGATGAAAAAGCAACCACATCACACCAAAAATCTGTGGTTTTATTTATCCGATTCAAATAACAAATATGCTCTCTCTCTCTCTCTCTCTCTCTCTCTCTCTCTTCTCTCTCTCTCTCTCTCTCTCTGATGTTTAAAGCACAATTTCGTTTTTTAAAGGGAGAACAAGCGTTCAATTTTCTGGTACACCAGCAGAAAAAGAAAAGCAACCAGACGAACATAAAGAAAAAGAAAAAGAAAATGCACTGGGCCAGCTTGTGTACAAGAAGTGTGGAACATACGTTTATATTAGTACAACATGGATCCATGCTACCATTAATAATAACAAGTCTTCACATCAAAAACAACGCTGTCCCTTGTGTCCATACAATTAATCCCAACCCGTCTTGTGATCAAGGATAACACTGTTCCCTCTTTGCTTACCATTATCCATAAAAAAATCTCTAGATTTATATCACAGACAACACTGTTCCCTCTCCCCCCCCCCCACCCGCCCCCAGTTATCCGCAAAAAAGATCAAGGACAAAATTGCTCATTGTTTCTCTACCATGAACCACACAACAACTTAGTGTCCTTCAGCGTCACGTTCTGTGTTTATAGCCGAGCCGACTCCCGGGGTCATGTCAGGTTTTGCATCAAGGTGGTAACTCCTTGCACTTACGTAGCATCAGTAATGTACTTACGCAGCATACGTACTCAACTACCGCTAGGCATACAGTAACTGTCAACCTTACGCTAGGCATACAGTAACTGTCAACCTTACCGCTAGGCATACAGTAACTGTCAACCTTACCGCTAGGCATACAGTAACTGTCAACCTTACCGCTAGGCATACAGTAACTGTCAACCTTACCGCTAGGCATACAGTAACTGTCAACCTTACCGCTAGGCATACAGTAACTGTCAACCTTACCGCTAGGCATACAGTAACTGTCAACCTTACCGCTAGGCATACAGTAACTGTCAACCTTACCGCTAGGCATACAGTAACTGTCACCTTACCGCTAGCATCAGTAACTGTAACTTTATTCTAAGAACATATTCGTTGCTGTTCCCATGCCAGTATTCATAAAAGTTTCACATGCAGATACTATTGTTCCAGTTTTCCTCTGTTATGCAAAAAAAACCCGTCTTTATCTTAAGGACAATGCTGTCTCCTGCTGTATTTCTATTGTGATAAATAAGTAAGCATATTAAAGACAATACTGGATATTGCTTCTTACTGTTAAAGAAAACAAACAACACGTCTCTGTATTAAGGACAACAGGGGCCACATCCTGTTTATCCTGTTTCTTCTGTTATTTGAAATTTAAAAAAAAAGTCTCTATATTCAGACAGCCTTGTTCACTATTTTCCAACTGGCATAAAAGAAATGCAGTACAAACATGATAATATTCACGACAAAAATTACTCTCTGCTTTCCTACTGTTAAAGCGCGCGCGCGCGCACACACACACACACACACACACACACACACACACACACACACACACACACACACACACACACACACACACACAAGATGTTTTTAGCTTCAGGACAAAATTGTGACGTGTTTTCGTACTGTTATGAAAATTCTATCTACTCACGACAACATTGATCCCCGTTTCCCTGCTGTCAAAATATATATAACAAAAAACAAAAAACAAAACAAAACAAAAAAAAGAAAAAGGGAAAAAAGAAGAAAAAACACCAACCTTCCTTTCCCTCAAGACGATATTCCTCTATACCTACTTTTGTTAAAAAAAAGTTTCTAGGTCGGGGACAACATTATTTCCTGTCTCTCTATTGCTATTTACAAAGTTTCTAGATTCAGAACAACATTGTTCTCTGTTTCCCTGCTGTCATCAAAGCAAATCTTTACGTTCAGGTCAATCTTCTCTCTGCTCTTCGACTGTTATTGACAAAAGTGTCACAAAATATTGACAGTGTTGTCACATATTTGCACGCAGTAAATCTTCTTGTTAGTCTAGTGGTTCACAAATAGATTAAGAATTGAATTACAGTTAAAAGAAAACATAGTTTTCAAGACACTTAAGCTGAAATATCTAGCGGTTTATAAGAGATTAAGGAATGAATCACAATTAAATGAAACATTGTATTGAAGACACTTAAGCTGAAATAAATCAACGTTGTATAAGCTGAAATAAATCAACATTGTATCACCCGCGTTTTTCTTCGTACTTTGGTTTTCGTTTCAAAGGCTGCAGGCCAGTCCGAAATAAAGGCAAATCGCTTTAAGACCATTCGGTGTTGAAGAGCACACAGCTGAAAGACTGCAAGCCAGAGCAAGTTGATTTGGGTGGAAAGAAATCACCCAGAGAATACAGCAAGTATTCGTCAATGACGGGGGATGTACCGGTATGCCAGTGCGTGACCTATTTCGTGTATTTCTCACACCCCATGTCCATATCGACCCCCTCCGCCCTACATATACACCCCCCCTCTCTCTCTCTTTTACTCTTGGCGATTTGTACTGGTCTTGTTGCTGCTTCTCTCTGTCTCTGTCCCTGTCTCTGTCTCTCTAATATGATTAAAATTTGGTTAATTAAGCCAATACTTTCACCGTTGTAAGTTAAAGAATCATTGCCATTATAATGCACTCTCTTTGTCGTTGTCTCTGTCTGTCTGTCTGTCTGTCTCTCTCCTTTTATCCCCCCCCCCCCCCCCCCCCGCCCACCTTTCATCGGTGACTCGCTGCTCTTGATGATGTTTTAAATGGGGAAGCAAAGTAGAACGTAGTGAAGGGGGGTGGGGGTGGGGGGGATAAGTGGAAGGAAGAGGACATGGAGAAGGAAAAGTAAGCTTCGATGAAAAAAAAAAAAAAAAAAAAAAAAAAAAGAAAAAGAAAAAAGGAAAAAATCGTCACGGAGGACAAGCGACCGATGCCATAAAGACAGCGAGATTCTCACGTTACCGCCAGAGAACGGCGTGCCAGGGTGTCTCTGATGACGTCAGCTGCCATCCAGTGGATTGTCTGGCACGAGACAGCGATCAATCAGTCCATCCACCCCCAAAGCGTCAAAGACAAATCGTTTTCTGCTGTCACCAGGGTGGATTCTTCGCTCTGTTCCTTCCCTCTATCTCTTGTCCTTCACGTTCTCTTTATGGGCCTGTAAATTAGAAGCAATACTAGGGCGGTCTGTTGCACCACCTAACAAATCAAATGTTTCTTCGTCACTTTTTTTTGTTCAACGTTTTTACTTGCTCGATGTACTCATTCCCCCACATAGGTTATGGCAGCGTAATCGTCTGTGCTACAATTAAATACAAATTCATTCGTTTTTTTTTTTTTTTGTATTGTATCATTTGTCTCTGTCGTGTGAAATGTCACTTGGTTCAAGTGCTGGGGTCAGGGAGAATGTGTTTCTTATAAAGGTTCTGAATATTGAATATTTAGTCCCTGTTGCGTTAGAGCTTCTCTGTCTCTCTTTGACTGTCTGTCGCTCTCTCTCTTTGTATCTCTGTCCCTGTCTCTCTTTCTTTCTCCCAACTGCCTGAGACTCATGAAATGCGCGCGCGCGCTAGCGAGAGAGAGAGAGAGAGAGAGAGAGAGAGAGAGAGAGAGAGAGAGAGAGAGAGAGAGAGAGAGAGAGAGAGAGAGAGAGCCAGACGTATACGTATACGCACACGCCCATACACCCATAATCAAAGGTCAAAGATCACATATCATCTTTCATTAGAGGTATTGGAAGACAGAAAAGTCGACCCGAGAAGATAAAAAGAAGAAACAAAGAAACAAACTGAGAGACGTTCGCATAATCCGAAGCACTTTATCTTCAACAGCCTTAAAAAAGGACCAACGCAATCGATTCGCGTTTTACTGCAAAACATCTCCGCTCTCATTGTTCCCGTTTCTATGATCTCATTATAAAGCTGAGTGCCCCTTGTGTCTTCCCCCCTCCCCTTTCTCCCTCTCCCTCCGCCCCACCGCCTCCGTTTCTGGTGACGTCACCGACAGACAAGTGTAGAAGAGCAATCGTTTTTTCCAAAGTGCCCAATGCTCCGAAAGTTATGACACAAATAAAAGCGTTTCATCATCACCAGCCGCGTGGCACAGTAGTTAGCATCGCAAATTGCTGGCTGGGAGGTCGTGGGTTCGATTCCCGTCAGAGCCATTTATTTGTGGATTTTGTTCTGCCCCGACCAGAGCTGAGTTTGCTACGGGTTCAACTAGGAAGACTGGAACTAAACAATTTCATCCATTTAAGGGACGTGTCTCTGAGTGTACGGCTCAATTTCTCTGAACAACACTGCAGGTGTCTGTATCTCTCAGGCCTGGTTGATTCCGGGATATGTTATGAAAAAGCATACAATACAGCTCTATCATGCTTTGGTAGACCAGAATGGAAGTATGTAACATCACCTTAGCAGCCTCACCGATCAGCGTTATATAAAAAGAACAGTCTCATTTTCGATGACCTGCTGTCATGGTGACCTTCGTTTCGGTTTCTCTTCCATTTCTATCCACTTGGTGATTTCGTGCTCAGGGTCACCGGTATCGGCAAGGTCATGGAGTCTGTCGTCGGATGGACGTGGTGGCGCCCTCCGGAAGGAGAGCTCACTCACGTTCCTCTTCGACTATGCACTTCTTGTCGTCAGTACTGGGCTTGGTAGGAGATGTCCTGCGTGTGTTCTATCAGAACAGGCACCGCTGAACGCCACCGAAGTGACTGGACAGCAGTGCAGTGTCTCCTCTGGTGGGTTGCCCTGGGACGACTTGACATTGACTGCTCCCTGTGGATTGCCGGTGGCGGAGCTGTAGCGGGATAAGCCAGTGTGTGTCTGTGGACAGAACTCTGCACCAGGCGACACGAAGATGATGACTGAAGAAGCGCGGAAAATCAGACAGAAGGAGAGTGTCAGCAGCCTCCATAACCTCACCCACGCCCAACATTGACATTTCCTGCAGAGTAATCGGACCTGATTTTCTCTCTGACGTAAAGACTGACCTTATCATTTTGTTTTTAAGAGATTGCCAGCCACCCTTGTCTATATGAATTGTTCAAACACAGTCTCCGTGACCTCTGACATTTGTACAGAGTGTGGATACTCCGATCTTTTGGACTGTGTCAACGAGACATGATCTGAACGAGCACCGAGAAGAGAGAGAGAGAGAGAGAGAGAGAGAGAGAGAGAGAGAGAGAGAGAGAGAGAGAGAGAGAGGGGACGGGACAGAGAGAGAGAGAGAGAGGAGAGAGAGAGAGAGAGAGGGACAGGGTTACAGAGAGAGAGAGAGAGAGAGAGAGAAGAGAGAGACGGGGACAGGGTTACAGAGAGAGAGAGAGGAGAGAGAGAGAGAGAGAGAGAGACGGGGACAGGGTTACACACACACAGAGAGAGAGAGAGAGAGAGAGAGAGAGAGAGAGAGAGAGAGAGCACTGGTGCTGGCTCACGTCATGCAGCTGCATTCCACACCAGCATGGTAATAATACTTCCCCATCTGGAATTCCTGTCACATGGATGACCTTGGCACCGATGCCATCAACACAGCGGCTCCAGTCTTTGTGTCACTTGTTTCTGAGCATTGTTGCAGAATCCAAGAGTTAACTAACTTAAAAGAGTGGACGTAAAAACTACACAACTAACCGTGAAAACGTGTAGGCTGACCTTCTGAAGGCGTGGGAGTTGGGGGGGGGGGGAGGATGGGGGGAGTGGGAAGGGGAGGGAATCCTGTTCTGGTTGACAAGGGTTATTTTCAGCTTGGTCGATTTCAATTCTATGCTTTTTATGATGGCTTTGTTTGCTTTGTTACTGATGTGAAGAAAAAGACTTGATCAGGTCTGTTTGTGTGTTTCCTTGTTAGAGAAAACGAGTGAAAGAATGATGTTTGTTTCATTCTGATGATTTTGAATGATGCCCTCACCATCCATCGTTGGTCTGATTGGGTTTAGAGTTAGAAACACACCCGCCCTTTCCAAAAACCCACAGAAGGTATAGGTCTGATATATCTCTAGCTTGATGGTGACTTTGTCTACCCCTCAATCCTGAAGCCCAGAGTCACTGTGAGGTCCCTGGCCCATCACACTTTCAAGACGTCCACATCGAAGCACATCATCAACAGTTTGTCCAAAGACAGGTGACGATCAACTAGCGAATCCCTACCCACAGACCAGACCCACCAGTTGTGTACCTGGGTGCCAGCTTTCAGGGACGGGGGATTCTAGGTCCTCTCACACCAAATAAATAACAACGAACTATCTCTAAGGTTGTGATATACATAGAACTACTGTACGGGTTTGTTAATAAATTATGATACAGCCCTTGAATGCACGTTCATGCCGGAAATGCACTAAGCATTTAACGACACCCATCCCCAACCCTCATCCCTCCGCCCCCACACATCCCTACCCACCCCCCACCCTCCCATCAGCCCCATCTTCCACCTCCAAGCACCCTCTCCCTCCCCTCACCCCCACCTCCTCCCTCTGCCCTTTTCAGTTGGACATGAAAAAAAAATGGTGAGTCAATCTGGCCAGGACGTAGCGATGGTGTTGGTCACGTTGATGACGAGCTAAGGTGTGGACAGACCGTCACTCCACAACGGGGAGTCCTGAGGGCCTGTCCACATCACATGCCGTGTCCAGCTGTGACCACAGCTCTGTCTCACGGCAACAGTCAGTCTTCACAGTGGCTTGACGACGTGCGTGTTGATCTGGAGC
>CM065717.1:98707369-98764869 GCA_033310375.1 Conus canariensis
CACACACTCCCCTCTCCCTGCCTACAGCCTTCCAGTGCCCAAAGCCACACCGCACTGGGAAACAGGCAACACACAGCCAGCATCCTCCACAGAGCACACAGGCTGATGCCATGGCTCCACCACCACAGCAGCAGCAGCAGACAGCAGGAAGGCTGCACGGCCGACGGGTGTGGATGGGTGACGGAAGCGAAGTCAGGCAAATGGCAGAGAAAAATGATGGCGGGGGCCACACACTGCTATTGTCTTCAGGCTGCACAGCCTGTCGGCTGGTTATCAGGTAATTGCCTTACATACCGCCCCCTTCCTTCCTTCCCTGATCCGTACAAGCTGTTCTGGGGGCTGAGGTGAGGGGGGTGGGGTAGGGGTAGGAGGGGGTAGGAGGAGGAGGTGAGTGTAGGTTATTACTTAACGGGAGAAAGAGAGAGAGAGAGAGAGAGAGAGAGAGAGAGAGAGAGAGAGAGAGAGAGAGAGAGAGGAGACAGACAGATATATATATATATATATAAAAGAGAGAGAGAGAGAGAGAGAGAGAGAGAGAGACAGACAGACAGACGGACAGAAAGGCAGACAGATGGACAGAGAGAGAGAGAGAGAGAGAGAGAGAGAGAGAGAGAGAGAAGAGGAAACAGACATATATATATATAGAGAGAGACAGACAGACAGACAGACAGAAAGGCAGACAGACAGACAGACGGAGACAGATAGACATAAGACAGACAGACATATGGGAGAGAGAGAGAGAGAGAGAGAGAGAGAGAGAGAGAGAGAGAGAAGGAGAGAGACGCTGATGATGTTGATAATGCAGACAATAAAAGGGATTATCGTGTTATCAGTTAATTAGGTACATGCCTCCATCTTCTCTGATAATATCAAGCTGCTCGTGCCGTGATGAGTGCTTACGGCGCTGCTCACTAAACTATAACAGAGAGAGAGAGAGAGAGAGAGAGAGAGAGAGAGAGAGAGAGAGAGAGAGAGAAGGGAGGGAGGGAGGGGGTGGGACAGAGAGAGAGCGGGGGGAAGGGAGGGAGGGGGCGGGACATAGAGAGAGGGAGAGACAGAGAGGGGAGGGAAGGAGGGGGCGGGGCAGAGAGAGAGAGAGAGAGAGAGAGAGAGAGAGAGAGAGAGAGAGAGAGAGAGAGAGAGAGAGAGAGAGATTCTGATTGGTACACATTCCTCAGCACTTTCTTGTCGTCTCCATCTGGTTGTCTACCGCTTGCTGTGGCAGTTGTTGCTGATGAAGTTGTCAGTGTTTGGAGCTGTCAAGTAGTGTGAAGCCAACTGAAAACCCGTTAGTGTTGCTGCTGCTGCTGTTGCTGCTGCTGTTGCTGCTGCTGCAATGCCGTCTTACCGGAGTCCCCTCATACATCACTCTGGTGTCAAAACTCACACCACGTGCACAGCTCACTGCTTTGGTGACGATGGCAGTTTAATGGCCCCCCTCCCCCACCCCCACCCCCCATCTCTCTGTTTCTTGTTACGTCTCACTCTCCCTCCTGCTCCTCCCTTCCAACTTCTCTAAGTTCTCGGCTGGGTAAAGTCTTGAGCAATCTTTTCTTTTTTCTTTGTTCCTTCTGTTTGTAGGTCTGTCTGTCTGTCTGTCTGTCTCTCTGCCCGTCACTTCTTGGTAGTTGGAACTTTAGAGATCTCTCTCTGTCTCTGTCTCTCTCTTTCTCTTGTCTCTGTCTCCTTCCCTCCCTCCCCCCCCCCCCCCCCCGTCCCTCTCAGTTCTTGTGGGAGTATAATCTCTCTCTCTCTCTCTCTCTCTCTCTCTCTCTCTCTCTCTCTCTCTCTCTCTCTCTTTCTAGTTCTTGGAAGAATATAATCTGTCTGTCTGTCTGTCTGTATCTGTCTCCCCCCCCCTCTCTCTGTCTCTCTCTCTGTGCCTGCGTGCCTGCGGGGTTATGTGTGTGTTCCAAATTCTGTACGTACTTTGTCATATTCATTTTACTGTCTGTTTTTATACATGCTAATTCTTGTACGTTGTAGTACATTTCCATAATTATGTTCCGCCAGCCCACCCCACCCCCACCCCACTCTCTCCTTCCCCTTCATTATTGTTATTTTCATTTTTATTTCTATTTTTTGTTTGTTTATTATTTTTTTTCTTTCTGTTTTATGTTCATTTGATGTTCCATTATGACTGCATGACCGCGTTGTTTGCTTGTTTGTTTTCTTACATTATTTCATTTCACTGCATGTTGTAGTCCCTACTCAGGGCGAGGTCTGGATGAAAAAAAACGCGTCAGTGTTTATCTATTATCCTCGTTAATAAAGAATTTTGTCTTGTCTTCTCTCTCTCTCTCTCTCTCTCTCTCTCTCTCTCTCTCTCTCTCTCTCTCTCTCTCTCACGCACGCACACACGCACGCAGCACACACACATCAGCACTACAACTACCAAGCACGAACGCATGTATCCCATACATCTACCCCCCCCCCCCCCCACCTACTTCCATCAGTATCTCCACCGCTTACTCTTATCTCCCACCACCCCCACCCCATCGCACCCCCTCCCTCCTGCCCAGCTCCCAGGATCACCCCCCCCCCTCCCCGTCTCCATTCTACACTCCCCCTCCCCCTCCCACCCCTTTATCTGGCCTCGTGGCCGCTGGTCCATGACAGTGGGGGCCTCTCGTTCCGCTCCCGTGACTTCGGATAACCAAGACCTGACTGTACTGCGCGCGCGCGCGCGCACACACACACACACACCACGCACGCACCACACGCACACACACACGCACACACGCACACACACACACACACACACACACCGCGCGCGCGCGCGCGCGCGCGCACACACACACCACACACGCGCGCGCGCGCCCACACACACACACACACACGCACACACGCACGCATACACACACACACACAACACACACATACATACATAATATACACACACACACTCACACAAACACACACATACATACATACACACACACATACACACACATACACACACACACATACATAAACACACACACACATACACACACATACACACACACACATACATAAACACACACACACATACGCACACACAACACACACACATACATAAACACACACACATACACACACACGCACACACACACTTACATACGCACACCTGCACACCTACACACACACACACACACACACACACACACACACACACACACACACACACACACACACACACACACACACACACATTTATATACATACACACGAGCACGTATGCAAGATTTATTGATGTAAGATTATCCGCGCGCGTGTGTGTATATGCGCGCGCGTGCGTGTGTGTGCGTGCGCATTTGTGTGTGTATTTATTTGCATTTTCAAGAGAGAGAGAGAGAGAGAGAGAGAGAGAGAGAGGAGAGTTTGTTTCGCTTTGAAGAGCATTGATTAGATCCACCAGATTTCACCGGCTCAGTTGCGATCAAACACCAATCTGTACATGACTGCAGGGTGTGTGGTCTGTAGACATCACTATTTTTAGATTTTTCTATATCAGAGAAGAAGACGAAGAAGACGAAGAAGGAGGAGGAGAAGAAGAAGAAGAAGAAGAAGAAGAAGAAGAAGAAGAAGAAGAAGGAAGAGGAGGAGGAGGAGAAGAAGAAGAAGAAGAAGAAGAAGAAGAAGAAGAAGAAGAAGAAGAAGAAGAGTAGAAGGAAGAGGAGGAGGAAGAGGAGGAGGAGGAGGAGGAGGAGGAGCAGTTTTCGCGTATGGACCACACCATATACACTCCACCACATCTACAAAGACAAGAAGGTTACAGTGCGCAGACCTGACAGACATATACATTTCCACCTTTTTTGTTAAGAGGAAGGATGATGGACACATTCTTACAGGCGCCTGATCTACATTATCAATCCAGTTCAATAGTCAGGCCACGGATTCCCAACTAACATGGTTTGCGATATTACTATAATGCGCGCGCGCGCGCGCGTGTGTGTGTGTGTGTGTGTGTGTGTGTGTGTGTGTGTGTGTGTGTGTGTGTGTGTGTGTGTGTGTTGTGTGTGTGTGTGTGTGTGTGTGTGTGTGTGTGTGTGTGTGTGTGTGTGTGTGTGGTGTTTATTTGTGTGTGTGTGTGTGTGTGTGTGTGTGTGTGTGTGTGTGTGTGTGTGTGTGTGTGTGTGTGTTGTCCATCGTGGTCCATAACTATAATGATAGCTTTTATCTGCTATAGCATAAGATTAGTGAAGTGATTTCCTCCCTAAGAAAGATCACACGACTAAAATCAGCCCTAAAATTATAAGAGTGTATTACCATCATCATTACTGGTGAATTCCTCATAAGTAGTTTATATCAATTCGATTCTTCATATGAGATATTTTGCATATATTACGCGTTCCACTGCTTGGTGGATTGTTGAAACATACAATAACGTGAACATTCCAGTTGAAACATACAATAAAGTGAACACTCCAGTTGAAACATAAAATAAAGTGAACACTCCAGTTGAAACATACAACAAAGTGAACACTCCAGTTGAAACACTATAAAGTGAACACTCCAGTTGAAACACTATAAAGTGAACACTCCAGTTGAAACACTATAAAGTTAACACTCCAGTTGAAACACTATAAAGTGAACACTCCAGTTGAAACACTATAAAGTGAACACTCCAGTTGAAACACTATAAAGTGAACACTCCAGTTGAAACTATAAAGTGAACACTCCAGTTGAAACACTATAAAGTTAACACTCCAGTTGAAACACTATAAAGTTAACACTCCAGTTGAAACACTATAAAGTGAACACTCCAGTTGAAACATACAACACAGTGAACACTCCAGTTGAAACATACAACAAAGTGAACACTGAGTTGAAACATACAACACAGTGAACACTCCAGTTGAAACATACAACAAAGTGAACACTGAGTTGAAGCCTACAACACAGTGAACACTCCAGTTGAAACCTACAACACAGTGAACACTCCAGTTGAAACCTACAACACAATGAACACTGAGTTGAAACCTACAACACAGTGAACACTCCAGTTGAAACATACAACAAAATGAACACTCCAGTTGAAACATACAACAAAGTGAACACTCCAGTTGAAACATACAACACAGTGAACACTCCAGTTAGTATTTTTCCACTGAACCAGTTTGGGACATATGGACTCACGTGGTCCGCTCTCACAGACATCCCTTGAAACTTCTTTCTTTCTTTCTTTAATTTACGCATCATTGGTGGTGACACTGAAGTGTTATTATATGTCATCAAAGAAGCGATAAGGGAAAAATAGTTTGTTGGCAGAAGTAACTATAAAAATGGTTCACCGCCCCCCCCCCCCCCCCCCTTTTTTTTTTTTTTCTCCGGTTTTCCGCCTTTAACATCCGGTGTAAATGGAAGCAAGAAAATACTTATCTAAAATTCTGATGCTGCCAGAGGCTGGGAAAAAAAATTGATTTATAGCTTCGGATCTTGATGGAGATAGAGAGCAAAGTGGATTTCGTGCACATGGTTTGGATGGAGACAGAGAATAAACGGCACTTCTGATTCTGATAGAGTTAGCGGTGAAAAAAGATCTGGTATTTCTGACAAACCTAGGGAGTAAAAAGCATTTCACACTTCTGATGATGATGGTTATTGGGAGTGAAAACGAATTGGTTTATATTCTGATAGAGATGGAAATATGGGAGGGGGAAATTTTGTACATTTGACACTAATAGAAATCGTAATTTCCAGTCTGCAGGGGCCATCTCTTCAAAGTGCCAGCGTGTGTTACTGGGAGGATGTGAAGGCCAGAGTGGAATTTATGAACTGCGATCTCCCCTTGTCTGATAGCAAGAGTGGAGGGGGATAGACTATATCTATGACGTTTTTGGTGTGGTGTGGTGTAGTGTGGTGTGGTGTGGTATGTGTGTGTGTGTGTGTGTGTGTGGTGGTGTGGTGGTGTGTGTGTGTGGGGCGCGTGCGGCGTGTTGTGTGTAGTTGTGGTCGGCGGCGTGTGTGTGTATGTTGTGTGTGTGTGTGTGTGTGTGTGTGTGTGTGTGTGTGTGTGTGTGTGTGCGCGCGCGCGCGCGCGCAGGTGTATGTGTTTGTGTGTGTGTGTGTGGTGCGCGTGTGTATGTGAGAAAGCGTGCGCGCACGCACTAGGCCCACATGCAAGGTACCGTGAAAAAGGGCACGGTCGGGTGTTCACATGACGACCTAATGTGAATGCTCATTCCGGGATGCTATGTCAGAGACTGCAAAAGGACGCGGCTGGATGTGTTTTGCATGGAGCAAATCAGTCTGCACGGTGTGTGAGAAATAGCACTGTAGGGACGGGGACGCTTGGAGGGGAAGGCGACAGGCGGTACGTTGGTACATCCACAAGGGACGCAGCCATAAATATAGTGGTAGTCCCTTAGAATCAAATTGAAATTTTATAACTCCAGTGTGTGATTTCAACGCTGTTATATGGCTGTGAAACCTGGCAAATGAAGACCACCCAGGAGAAGAAACTCGACGCTTTTGATACTAAGTGCCTACGTAAGATCTTAGACATCAAATGGTCAGACTTTATACCAAATGAAGACGTCAGGGAGAGGTCCAAACAGCTCCCCGTGTCAACCATCGTCTGCAGACGGCGCTTCCACTGGCTGGGTTATGTCTTAAGATACCCTCTTCAAGACCTGCAAACCAGGCCATTAAATGGACCCCAGCAGGCCAAGAAAAAGAGGACGACCCAGGATGAGCTGGCGACAGACAGTGGAGAGAGACCTCAGACTCGTTGACAGAGGATGGAGTGACACTAGCAAACTGGCTGAGGACCGTATACAGTGGAGCGCCCTGACTGCCTTATGCGTCGCAAGACGCGGGAGCATCTAAGTCGTGTCCAACGACAGGGAAATGGTTTTGGCAGTACCAACACTCCTCAGTCTGAAAGTAGTCCAAATCTTAAGCAGATCGACTGGAACTTCCGCATGTCAGCTCTGGCATTTTCTTGGGAAGACTGACACACGGTCAAAAAATAAGAGTGAGAGGTGGGGTGGGGTGGGGGTGGGTGGGAGGGTGGGGGGGCAGTGAAAGTATCAAGACTGGCAAACAGTTCAATGAAGAAGACGACCAGTTTCGATCAGAACACTGACATACAGTTCCGTGAACAGACTGTTATACAGTGACAATGAAAACATTGACATAAAGTTCAAATAACAACATTGGCATACAGTTCAATCATAAAACTGACAGACAATTGAAATCATTAGACTGGTAAGAATGAAGAGCAGTTGAAACAATAATGTGGTAAACAGTCAAACGATAGGACTAACATTCAAAGGAAATAGAGCACAAAAACCAAACCAAAACATACAAACAAACAAAAAAACAGTACAGTGGTTGTCTAATATATAAATTGCATACTCTTTATGTCTGTGTGTATCGGTCCGTGTGTCTGTCTGTCTTCTTGCTCCTTATACAAATCCGCAGTTTCTCCAAATCTACCAGATCAAGAACGATTCATTTTTTAGCTATACGGTTGCATTAGTCGCATTTTTAATACGAGTGGCGAAGCCAAACAATTTCGGGATTCGAAGCGGGTCAAAACACCTCGCCAATGGCGGCCACGCTGATTAATAACACCGTGCTTACGGTCAGCCTGAATAGCTCAGATGGCAGAGCTTTATACCGAGGATCGAAAGTATCCTGGTTCAAGCGAAGGTTCAGACACTTTTCTTTCTCATTTTTAAAAATCCTGCAATAGCTTCAAAGCGAATATAAGACACAGGGAAAGGTAGCGGGGGGGGGGGGGGGGGGGGGGGGGGGGGGGGGGGGATGGGAAGAGGTTTGGAAAGGAGGAGGAAGACAGGGGAAGGGAAAACGGCTAATTGATAATTTACTCACTAACAGCCATTTAACATCCTGTCAAACCGTTAGAAGTGAATAAAGACTAGACACACTGGTTTGGTAACGTCATTTTGTAAGTAGTATTTCACAAGTTAACTTCGTGGTTAGCAATGTAATTAGAAAGAAAAGAAGCAGATTGAAAAGCACAGAGGAGAATTCACAGGCAGACAGACAGACACAGAGGAGAACTCACTGGCAGACAGACAAGCACAGAGGAAAACTCACTGGCCGACAGACAAGCACAGCGGAGAATTCACTGGCAGACAGACAGGCACAGAGGAGAACTCACTGGCAGACAGACAAGCACAGAGGAGAATTCACTGGCAGACAGACAAGCACAGAGGGAAACTCACTGGCCGACAGACAAGCACAGCGGAGAATTCACTGGCAGACAGACAGGCACAGAGGAGAACTCACTGGCAGACAGACAAACACAGAGGAGAATTCACTGGTAGACAGACAAGCACACAGGAAAACTCACTGGCCGACAGACAAGCACAGAGGAGAATTCACTGGCAGACAGACAAGCACAGAGAACTCACTGGCAGACAAACACAGAGGAGAACTCACTGGCAGACAGACAGGCACACACGCAAGCGTGTGAAAGAATGAAGGGAGTGGTTCGCTGAACGAAAGAGGGCTGAGAGGAGGAGGGGAGGGAAAGGGAGAGGAGGAGGGGAGGGAAAGGGTAGCGAGGGAAGATGACTGAGGAGGGGGGGGGGAGGGTAGAAGGGGGGGGGGGTTGAGGGCGTAACTCATATCTGATATACAGACAACTGACGTTTTGCGAGAAATGAATAAATGAATGCATCATCAACACCACTTCATAATTTTCACTCCATCTCTTGTAACAACCCTACCATCCCACCAACGCCCACGCGCACGTGCATGAGCATCTGCATGCACGCACGCACGCACACACACACACACACACACACACACACACACACACACACACATATACACACATACACAGACAACAGACAGACAGACAGACAGACAGACAGACAGACAGACAACACACACACACACACACACACACACACACACACACACACACACAACACACACACACACACGCACACACACACTGTATCAGATCCAATTCCATGACCTTCGTTAACAAAATGAATTTCTGTCTTTGGTTTCACCGACACCTGGGCTCTGTACCCCATCTGCCCCGCTCCTCTGTCTGTCTGTCTGTTTGTCTCCCTATGTCTCTCTGTCTGTCTGTCTGTCTGTCTGTCTGTCTGTCTGTCTGTCTGTGTCTGTCTCTCTCTCTCTCTCTGTTCGTGCTCTGTCTCTGTCTCTCTCTATCTCTTATCTTCCCTCCCTCCCCTCTTACGTCCCTCCGTCCCTCCCACCTTCTCTCTCTCCCACTCTCTCTCTCCTCCATCCCTTTTCACTCTCTCTCTCTCTCTCACTCACTCTCTTTCTCTTCCTCCGTCCGTCCGTCTGTCCGTCCCTCCCCTCCCCCCCTCTCTCTCTCCCTCCTTCCTCTCTCTCTCTCTCTCTCTTTCTCTTTCCCCCCTCCCTCCCTATCTTTTTCTCCCCCTCCCTCCTCCTTCTCTCTCTCTTACCTCTCTCCCCCCCTTTCCCTATTTCTCTCCCTCCCTCCCTCCCTATTTCCCTCCCTCTCTTCCGCCCTAATCTCCCTTTCCCCCTCCGTCCCCCCTCTCTCTCTCTCTCTCTCTTTCTTGCCACAGGACAAGGAGGAAAGTGGGTTGGTGGGTAAGAAAAAACAGCGGAAGGGGAGGGAGAAGAAGGGAGGGGGGGAGGGGGGGGAGGATGAGGGTGAGGAGAAGTAGGTCGTCTTCGCTCTCAGGTTTAGAGAAGAGATGTCTCTTCATTATTTATTCCTCCGTTTCAATCATTGATGAGTGACCGACAAACGCTATCAGCTTCTCTGTGTGCGTTTCTTCCTCCCAGTGACGGGGGATGTTGTTTATCTTTAAGTCAGTGTGTGGGCCGCACCCCTGTCTGGGCAGACACGTAGTAAACACTGAAGGCTGCACACCTTTGCGGTTATCGTGGAAAACAACACAGAAAAACAAAACAAAAACCGGTTAATACTTTTGTAACTTGAAGATCTTGAGGCGAGATCGTATTTGCTTACAAATCGGGCAGTTTGAACATCTCTTCTCCGTTCCAATTATATATACAGCTCTAGCTCCTCACCTCTCTCTCTCTCTCTCTCTCTCTCTCTCTCTCTCTCTCTCTCTCTTCGTTGACGCTTTAGGGAAGTGTGTGTGTTGTGTGTGTGTGTGTGTGTGTGTGTGTGTGTGTGTGTGTTGTGTGTTGTGTGTGTGTGTGTGTGTGTGTGTGTGTGTGTGTGTGTGTGTGTGTGTGTGTGCACGCGCGCACGCGAGCGCGCGCAAGGATCTAAGAAGGGGGGGGGGGGGGGGGGGGAGAAAGGAAGGGGAAAGGAGGAAAGTGAAGGTGATGGGGGTGGCGTTGTCAAAGGAGGATGGTGAAGGTTTGAGCAAAGACACTTTCCGACTCCGGGTTGTTCATGTTTCTGTGTGTTCTGACTCAGAGCCTAATAAAAATTTACCTTAGGGAAATAATGACCCAGCTACTGCTGGTCTTCATCAGCCCCGACTGATGACTGGTAGTTGTGGTGGGTGTTGGTGTCCTCTGAGTTGTCCTCTCTGGTGGAGTGACTGGTGTTCAGCACACACTTGTAAATGGGGGGCAGGTCATAGCCACAGTCTCTGTTCAAACTTGGTTTTCTCTCCCGGATTTCTATAGCTTCTTTCACTTTCCTTTTAGTGAACTGTGTTTCAGCTGAAATTATGGTGGCTTGAAACTTGTTGGTATGGTGGGTTGTTGTTGTCAGATGTTCATAATATGCAGAAGAAGTTTTGGTAATGTGTTCATTTAGCCGTATTTTCAAAGGCCGACCATCTTCTCCAATATAGTCCTCACTGCACTCCTCACATTGAATGTGATACAGTGATAGGGGGCGGGGGGAGAGGGGGGGGGGGGGAGGCGAGTGGGAGAGAAGAAAGGAAAACCACCATCCAAAGAAACAAAAAAGAAAAAGGTTAACACCTTTCTGACTCAAGTCAAGAAAAAGGTTAATACCTTTCTGACTCAAGTCAAGAAAAAGGTTAACACCTTTCTCACTCAAGTCAAGAAAAAGGTTAACACCTTTCTCACTCAGTCAGAGAATTCTGACAAGTCAAAAAAGGTTAACACCTTTCTGACTCAAGTCAAGAAAAAGGTTAACACCTTTCTGACTCAAGTCAAGAAAAAGGTTAACACCTTTCTGACTCAAGTCAAGAAAAAGGTTAACACTTTCTGACTCAAGTCAAGAAAAAGGTTAACACCTTTCTGACTCAAGTCAAGAAAAAGGTTAACACCTTTCTGACTCAAGTCAAGAAAAAGGTTAACACCTTTCTGACTCAAGTCAAGAAAAGGTTAATACCTTTCTGACTCAAGTCAAGAAATAGGTTAATACCTTTCTGACTCAAGTCAAGAAAAAGGTTAATACCTTTCTGACTCAAGTCAAGAAAAAGGTTAATACCTTTCTGACTCAAGTCAAGAAAAAGGTTAATACCTTTCTGACTCAAGTCAAGAAAAAGGTTAATACCTTTCTGACTCAAGTCAAGAAAAAGGTTAATACCTTTCTGACTCAAGTCAAGAAAAGGTTAATACTTTCTGACTCAAGTCAAGAAAAGGTTAATACCTTTCTGACTCAGTCAAGAAAAAGGTTAATACCTTTCTGACTCGTCAAGAAAAAGGTTAATACATTTCTGACTCAAGTCAAGAAAAAGGTTAACACCTTTCTGACTCAAGTCAAGAAAAAGGTTAACACCTTTCTGACTCAAGTCAAGAAATAAAGGTTAACACCTTTCTGACTCAAGTCAAGAAAAAGGTTAACACCTTTCTGACTCAAGTCAAGAAAAAGGTTAACACCTTTCTGACTCACGTCAAGAAAAAGGTTAACACCTTTCTGACTCAAGTCAAGAAAAAGGTTAACACCTTTCTGACTCAAGTCAAGAAAAAGGTTAACACCTTTCTGACTCAAGTCAAGAAATAGGTTAATACCTTTCTGACTCAAGTCAAGAAAAAGGTTAATACCTTTCTGACTCAAGTCAAGAAAAAGGTTAATACCTTTCTGACTCAAGTCAAGAAAAAGGTTAATACCTTTCTGACTCAAGTCAAGAAAAGGTTAATACCTTTCTGACTCAAGTCAAGAAAAAGGTTAATACCTTTCTGACTCAGTCAAGCTCAAAGAAAAAGGTTAATACCTTTCTGACTCAAGTCAAGAAAAAGGTTAATACCTTTCTGACTCAAGTCAAGAAAAAGGTTAATACCTTTCTGACTCGGCAAGAAAAAGGTTAATACCTTTCTGACTCGTCAAGAAAAAGGTTAATACCTTTCTGACTCAAGTCAAGAAAAAGGTTAATACCTTTCTGACTCAAGTCAAGAAAAAGGTTAACACCTTTCTGACTCGTCAAGAAAAAGGTTAATACCTTTCTGACTCAGTCAAGAAAAAGGTTAATACCTTTCTGACTCAAGTCAAGAAAAAGGTTATACCTTTTGACTCAAGTCAAGAAAAGTTAATACCTTTCATAAGCAAGAAAGTTAACGTGTTTGCTCAACGTATAGGTAAAGTCAATCCCAAGCGAGGCTTAGCTATTCTGTTCACTCATCTCTGTTCTAGGCTTCCCGCTGAGTCTTTCTTTCTAGTCTCTCGGCTTCACTCTGTCTATGTCTGTTCCCTCTTCTCTGTTCGCTTGTCTCTCCTACTTCTTTCTCTTCTGCTCTCTTCTTCTGTCTCTCTGTCTTGTCTGCTGTCTTCTCTGTCTTTCTGTCTCGTCTCTCTTCTCTTCTCTTTCTCTCTCCCTCCTCTCTTCTCTTCTTCTTCTTCCCCTCACATCTCTCTTCCCCCTTCCTCCCCCATTCTCAGGATGTGTAGAGGTGCAGTAACGGGAGGGGGTGGGGGGGGGGGGAGAGAAGGCTGAGAAGGGGAGGGGAGATTATGACGTGTTTTCAACAAACGAAAGACCCAATGAGACTACGTCCCAATGTAAGACTACACAAACCGGCACATAGATAGCGTTCCCTCATCTTGTCTGTGACGTCCCACTGTAAGACTACACAAACCGGCACATAGATAGCGTTCCCTCATCTTGTCTGTGACGTCCCAATGTAAGACTACACAAACCGGCACATAGATAGCGTTCCCTCATCTTGTCTGTGACGTCCCAATGTAAGACTACACAAACCGGCACATAGATAACGTTCCCTCATCTTGTCTGTGACGTCCCAATGTAAGACTACACAAACCGGCACATAGATAACGTTCCCTCATCTTGTCTGTGACGTCCCAATGTAAGACTACACAAACCGGCACATAGATAGCGTTCCCTCATCTTGTCTGTCACGACGATGAAGCAGACGTTGAACGAAACAGGGCTTAATTAGGTATACTCCTTATGTGTCGAGCCACGCGGACCTGTCATCTGAGAGAGAGAGAGAGAGAGAGAGAGAGAGAGAGAGAGAGAGAGAGAGAGAGAGAGAGAGAGAGAACACACACACAAACACACACCACCACCACCACCACCACAGTCACCCACAATAGCTATACTCGCACAAACACAGACACATAAACAGAAAGACAAACTGAAAGACACACACACACACACACACACACACACACACAACACACACACACACCACACACACACACACACACACTCACTCACACCACACACAGACATTAAACACACACACAGAGATTAAACAGACACACACACACACACACACACACACACACACACACACACACACACACACACACACACACCACACACACACACAGATGGAATACACCGGTCTGCTGTCCAGACGGTCAACGCCCACCTCACACCATAAGAACAGGAGTCAAATTCAGTGCAGGCGATTTTTGTCTTTATCGACTTCAGAACAAGCACGCCAAGCGATGAAACTCTGAGAAAAGCGAACAATTTCAAGGGAGGTAAACAGAAAGCCTTCAACTGCGCACCGCAGTCCCTATCGTTTCTATATATAGCTGAAAATAATGTCGGCCAGATATACTGAAACACCAGCTTTTAAAAATGTAGGTAAACAAGTCTTCTTCTTGTGCGTGTGTATATGTGGGTGCACGTGCGTGCGTGCTTATGTGCGTGTGTGTGTGTGTGTGTGTGTTTCTCTCACTCTCTGTCTCTCTCACTGCCAGACTGTATAGCTGAATATGAGTGGCAATTTATCTTTTTTCTATCATAGTGATTTCTATGTCAATCTGTTTTTGTCTTCGGTCTGTCTGTCTGTCTGTCTGTCCTCTTCCTCCCTCCCTCTCTCTCTCTCCCTCCCTCCCTCCCTCCCTCCCTCTCTCTCTCTCTCTCTCTCTCTCTCTCTCTCTCTCTCTCACGTTCTATTTTTCGATTTTTGTTATCTGTCCGTCTTTCTCTTCGCCTGTCTGTATATCTATGTGTTTTTGGTGTCTGTCTATGAGTCTGTGTGTCTGTCTGCATCTCTCTCTCTCTCTCTCTCTCTCTCTCTCTCTCTCGCTCTATCTGTCTGTCTCTCGCCTTTCGGTGTGTGTGTGTGTGTGTGTGTGTGTGTGTGTGTGTGTGTTTATCAGTCTGTCTGTCTGTCTCTCCCTCACTCCCCCTCTCTCTCTCTTTCTCTTATCCCCCACCCCCCTCCCTTCTCTCTATCTCTCTCTCTTTGCCTGCCTGCTTGTTTGTCTCTTTGTTTCTCTGCGCGTGTGCCGTGCATGAACATACATCTGTGTATAATGAGAGAGGGAGGCGTGAACATAACTCTGTGTGTAATGAGAGAGGGAGGCGTGATAATAAATCTGTGTGTAATGAGAGAGGGAGGCGTGATAATAAATCTGTGTGTAATGAGAGAGGGAGGCGTGAACATAACTCTGTGTGTAATGAGAGAGGGAGGCGTGAACATAACTCTGTGTGTAATGAGAGAGGGAGGCGTGAACATAACTGTGTGTGTAATGAGACAGGGAGGCGTGATAATAACTGTGTGTGTAATGAGAGAGGGAGGCGTGATAATAACTGTGTGTGTAATGAGAGAGGGAAGCGTGAACATAACTCTGTGTGTAATGAGAGAGGGAGGCGTGATAATAACTGTGTGTGTAATGAGAGAGGGAAGCGTGATAATAACTGTGTGTGTAATGAGAGAGGGAGGCGTGAACATAACTCTGTGTGTAATGAGAGAGGGAGGCGTGATAATAACTGTGTGTGTAATGAGAGAGGGAGGCGTGATAATAAATCTGTGTGTAATGAGAGAGGGAGGCGTGAACATAAATCTGTGTGTAATGAGAGAGGGAGGCGTGATAATAAATCTGTGTGTAATTAGAGAGGGAGGCGTGATAATAAATCTGTGTGTAATGAGAGAGGGAGGCGTGATAATAACTGTGTGTGTAATGAGAGAGGGAGGCGTGATAATAACTGTGTGTGTAATGAGAGAGGGAGGCGTGAACATAAATCTGTGTGTAATGAGAGAGGGAGGCGTGATAATAAATCTGTGTGTAATGAGAGAGGGAGGCGTGATAATAAATCTGTGTGTAATGAGAGAGGGAGGCGTGATAATAACTGTGTGTAATGAGAGAGGGAGGCGTGATAATAACTGTGTGTAATGAGAGAGGGAGGCGTGATAATAAATCTGTATGTAATGAGAGAGGGAGGCGTGAACATAAATCTGTGTATAATGAGAGAGGGAGGCGTGATAATAAATCTGTATGTAATGAGAGAGGGAGGCGTGATAATAAATCTGTGTGTAATGAGAGAGGGAGGCGTGAACATAAATCTGTGTATAATGAGAGAGGGAGGCGTGATAATAAATCTGTGTGTAATGAGAGAGGGAGGCGTGATAATAAATCTGTGTGTGATGAGAGAGGGAGGCGTGATAATAAATCTGTGTGTAATGAGAGAGGGAGGCGTGAACATAAATCTGTGTGTAATGAGAGAGGGAGGCGTGATAATAACTGTGTGTGTAATGAGAGAGGGAGGCGTGATAATAAATCTGTGTAATGAGAGAGGGAGGCGTAATGATAAATGTGTGTGTAATGAGAGAGGGAGGCGTGATAATAACTGTGTGTAATGAGAGAGGGAGGCGTGATAATAAATCTGTGTAATGAGAGAGGGAGGCGTGATGATAAATGTGTGTGTAATGAGAGAGGGAGGCGTGATGATAACTGTGTGTAATGAGAGAGGGAGGCGTGATAATAACTGTGTGTAATGAGAGAGGGAGGGATGATAATAACTGTGTGTAATGAGAGAGGGAGGCGTGATAATAACTGTGTGTAATGAGAGAGGGAGGCGTGATAATAACTGTGTGTAATGAGAGAGGGAGGGATGATAATAACTGTGTGTAATGAGAGAGGGAGGCGTGATAATAACTGTGTGTAATGAGAGAGGGAGGCGTGATAATAACTGTGTGTAATGAGAGAGGGAGGGATGATAATAACTGTGTGTAATGAGAGAGGGAGGCGTGATAATAACTGTGTGTAATGAGAGAGGGAGGCGTGATAATAACTGTGTGTAATGAGAGAGGGAGGGATGATAATAACTGTGTGTAATGAGAGAGGGAGGCGTGATAATAACTGTGTGTAATGAGAGAGGGAGGGATGATAATAACTGTGTGTAATGAGAGAGGGAGGGATGATAATAACTGTGTGTAATGAGAGAGGGAGGCGTGATAATAACTGTGTGTAATGAGAGAGGGAGGGATGATAATAACTGTGTGTAATGAGAGAGGGAGGCGTGATAATAACTGTGTGTAATGAGAGAGGGAGGGATGATAATAACTGTGTGTAATGAGAGAGGGAGGGATGATAATAACTGTGTGTAATGAGAGAGGGAGGCGTGATAATAACTGTGTGTAATGAGAGAGGGAGGGATGATAATAACTGTGTGTAATGAGAGAGGGAGGGATGATAATAACTGTGTGTAATGAGAGAGGGAGGGATGATAATAACTGTGTGTAATGAGAGAGGGAGGGATGATAATAACTGTGTGTAATGAGAGAGGGAGGGATGATAATAACTGTGTGTAATGAGAGAGGGAGGGTGCATAGTGGGAAGAGGGTTATGTGGGGAGGGAACGGGGAAATGAGGGGAGGAGGGGGGGAGGGGGCGTAGAGAGGAGGGGACCTACGTGTCTGGACAGACTCATCCCACCTCCACCCCACTCCTTCTTCTCCCCTACACCTTCTCCCCCCTGACAGGCTTATCTGTGTTTGATAAAGGAGGTAACGTCACTCAATATTTACACAGGGGGACTGGGGAGGGGGTGGGGGGTAGGGGAGGTGGAGGGTGGTGTATGAAAACTGCCCATCCCCTGGATAAGATGGCCACAGAGAATGGATTGCCTCCCCTATCCGAATCTGGAAGGAGCTGCAGTAAGCAGGTTTAATATATACACATACACACACGCGTGCCCCCCCTCCTCCCCCCCCCCCCCCGCCCTTTTCCATACTCATGCACACATACAGGCGCAGGCGTGTGCGCGTACGAATACACACAAACACACACCCGCGCTCACATGCCACACACACACACACACACACACACACACACACACACACACACACACACACACACACACACACACACACAACACACACACACACACACACACACACACGAGGCACACACACACACACACACACACACACACACACACACACACACACACACACAACACACACACACACAACACACACACACCACACACACACAACATTTCACACTCACACTCATACACATACACAAACACCACACGCGCGTGCGCAGAGAGAGAGAGAGAGAGAGAGAGAGAGAGAGAGAGAGAGAGAGAGAGAGAGAGAGAGAGAGAGAGAGAGAGAGAGAGAGGACAAGGGCGAGCATTGAGACACCGCCATCTTCAACATAATCGCAACCAAAAGTAAAAGCAACAACATCTTCAACATACAACGACCAGAACATCTTCTAACAACAACCATAGTACCACGTCTCACACCAATAAACAAATCAAGTGAAACACCATCACCACCAACGAACAGAAACAAACAAAAAGACAACCACATTCATCATCATCATCATCATCATCATCATCATCATCATCATCATCATCATCATCATCATCATCTTCACAGCCGCGCCGGCTTATGTGGCATGACAAACATTATTGCTCATGTCCATCATGACGTCATATTCAACATGTCATCAAGCGACAAGAAGAAGAAACACCATGGACCAGTACCATGGCAACCTGTTTGTTCAAGGTGAACTACAACAGCTGTACGGAGACAGTCTGAACATCAGCATCAACAATCAGGATAACACTAACAATGACAGCAACAGCAACAACAATGACAGCAACAACAACAACAATGACAGCAACAACAACCACACTAGCAAGAGTAACGAAAATAACAGTAACAACCGGAACACCGTTGTCTTGACGGTTACAATGGCGATTTTTGACCGGTGAAGGACGACATCTCAACCGCGGTGATGAGTCTACTTTCAATGCCACCCCCCCACCCCTCTCCCCAAGCAGCAGCCGCAGCAGCCGCAGAAGCAACAACAACAATGACGACAACAACAATCCTCCTCCTCCTCCTCCTCCTCCTCCTCCTCCTCCTCCTCACCATTAGCAGCAGCAGCAGCAAACATGTACAACAGCAGCAAAAACACACTACTACTGTCATCATTATCATCACCTCCAAGAACAACAACAAAAGCAACAGCTGCGGCAGAAGAAGAAGAAGAAGAAGAAGAAGAAGAAGAAGAAGAAAAACAACAACATGAACAACAACAACAACAACAACAATAACAACAACAACAACAACAACAACAACAACTCGGCAGTAGTAGCGCTGACCATTGCCATGGTGACTTGTTCAGGGAAGGAGAAAATACCCCATTCTTAATGCCTCTACCACACCACACCACCACCTCCATCACCACGGCCACCACCACCGCCGCCACCACCACCACCACCACCGCCACTACCACCGCCACCACCACCACCCCTCCCCACAACCACCACAAGACAACACAAGCAACACCACCACCACCAACAACAACCACATCAGCACTGACCATGGCCATGGCGACCTGTCTGGCGAAGGACAGCGTGTCAGTGGGGGAGATGACGCCGTTCTCAATGCCTCTACCACCACCACCACCACCACGACCACCACCACCACCAACCACCAACCACCACTCCACCACCACGAACCTCCACCACAAGACAACAACAACCACATCAGCACTGACCATGGCCATGGCGACCTGTCTGGCGAAGGACAGCATGTCTGTGGGGGAGATGACGCCGTTCTCAATGCCTCCACAGTCCTGCAGCATGGAGTATTGGATCTCGCTGGGCCCGTCCACCCGTTTCTGAAGGTCCCCCTCCACCCGACACTTCCTGCACACACACACACACACGCACACATCGTGACATACCCGGTATTGAAAGCTGGAATGGGGTGGATGGGTTTGGGTCAGGGTTGCGGTTCTTGTGTGTGGTGGTGTTCTGTTGTGTTGTGTGTAAGCGAGTGTTGATTGTAAAGCGCTTAGAGCTTGGTCTCTAGCCGAGAATAGGCGCTATATAAGTATTCATTATTATTATTATTATTAGTTTGTTGTGTTGTAGTAGTGTGTTGTGTTGTTGTGTGTTGTGTGTTGTGTGTTGTGTTGTTGTGTGTTGTGTGTTGTGTGTTGTGTGTTGTGTTGTATGTTGTATTGTAGTATGCTGTGTTGTTGTGTGTTGTGTCGTTGTGTGTTGTGTCGTTGTGTGTTGTGTTGTTGTGTGTTGTGTTGTTGTGTATTGTGTTGTCCTGTTGTGTTGTTTGTGTGTTGTGTTGTTGTGTGTTGTATTGTTGTGTGTTGTGTTGTTGTTTGTGTGTGGTGGTGTTCTGTTGTGCTGTTGGATGTTGTATTGTAGTGTGGTGTGTTGTGTTGTTGTTTGTGTATTGTTTGTTGTGCTGCGCTGTGTGTTTAGTATCGCATTGCGTTGCACTGCATGTATTGTACAGCGTTGTATATGAGAGAGAGAGAGAGAGAGAGAGAGAGAGAGAGAGAGAGAGAGAGAGAGAGAGAGAGAGAGAGAGAGGGACGATCAAGTGTCAAGCGACCATAAATTTCAGTAAGGAAGACGCAAATCATCAAATAAACAACTTCAGTTTTAGTTCCATCAAGAAGGTGTCAATGCGTGCGGAGTAGTCCTTATACGCTACAGACCACACTGCACATGATTTAAAGCGGGTATTAAATTAACAGAACATTTTTTTAACAAATGTTGAATAACACAGCCCACAACAGGTAACAAATGATAGGGCTTCGTACTGGTGCCAATACACTGTCACAGACTACACATGTCACAGATGATTGTACTGTACTGCGTCACATTGTGTTGAAAAGTTGTATGCCTTACATCAGATTGTGTGACATTGTACTGTGTTGTTCTGTGCGGGTATCGAACTGTGTTGAATTGGAATGTATCACATTATATTGCACTCTATTGTACTGTAAAATATTGCGTTGCAGGGCGCTGTGTTGCTTTATTATTCATTGTATTGCATAGCAATGTGTTTATTGTCACAACGGAATGCTCAAGTACGGCGTCACGTCTCTCTCTCTCTCTCTCTCTCTCTCTCTCTCTCTCTCTCTCTCTCTCTCTCTCTCTCTCTCTCTCCTCTCTCTCTCCAGTGGTTGTCTTTAGTTTTATGTATTTCCAGCAAGTGTGGTGCAAGGAGGAAAAACTAAACGAGGAAACGGGGGAGGAGTGGGGGGGGGGGGGGAGGGGGAGACATGAGGGGGGCAACAGAGAATGCGAAAGAACTGTGACGTATTCGCCCACGCATGCCCGGATGTATTCGTGTGTTTACCTCGTGCGGTGTGTATATGAACGATGTTGACTCTCAGCTTAATTAGGTCTTGACAAGCCTGAACGTGACAACAAAGAAATAAACGATGGAAGACATTGCATAGAACGTCAAAGATATAAACAGGAAGTCCCTGTGTCCCTCTTTGCCGCCATGATTGATTGGGTTCCATCTTGGGCAACGGTTCATCTTTTAACCGAGTTTCAGTCAAATCAATTCAGTTTGGGACTGATCGTGCTGACAGTCAGAGAGACCCTTAGACGCTGTTAAACATCTGACCCGCTTGGCGGAGGTGACAACAAGCAAAGACTGAACGTAACAGCTGCTGGCGGAGACAGCCTTCATGTCATCGTTGATGTAAACAACGCGTTCACGTCCTCACCATCTGAAGACTGCAATAATCTCCGCGATCTTTTTGCTTACAGAAAACATGTTACACGCGCACACACGCATTTTGTGGTGTGTGTGTGTGTGTGTGTGTGTGTGTGTGTGTGTGTGTGTGTGGTGTGTGTGTGTGTGTGTGTGTGTGTGTGTGTGTGTGTGTGTGTGTGTGTGTGTGTGTGTGTGTGTGTGTGTGTGTGTGTGTGCCCGCGTGAGAGAGAGACACACACACAGAGACAGAGACAGAGAGAGCGTGCGTGTGTTTGTGTGTGTGAAAATGCGTGCGTGCTGTGTGCATACGTTCCTTTGAATTATTTCTTTTTCAGTGTGCGATATTTGGTCTCCACACGCTGGAAAAGAAAAACAATGCTAAAAATAGCCTTTAGCGCTCAGCTGGGTAATCTCAATGTTTGGTCTTATGAGCCATCTTTGTCTCTTACACTGGAAGGAGATACATTTTCCACGTCATCAGTATCTGATAGAGGTTGCCGGAGCTGAGACACACTCACACACAAACAGACAGACAGATAGACAGACACACAGACACAAAGACACACAGACACACAGAGCATGCTTAGAATTAGAGAGAGAGAGAGAGAGAGAGAGAGAGAGAGAGAGAGACAGAGAGAAGAGAAGAGAAGAAGAGAGAGAGAGAGAGAGAGAGAGAGAGAGAGGAGAGGAGAGAGAAACTCGAAACTCGAAACTCGAAATCTTTAATGAGGGTGAATAGATAAGCTGGAAGCTTTTTTACACTATGCCCTCAAAATGACAGTAACCAAAAGGAACAATTACGTCGATTTGGCAAAATTACACACAGCAATAAGAAAAACAACAATTTTTTTTAAAAAATAGAAAATAGTAAGCAATCTCATTATAACGTATTGCACACACACACACACACACACACACACACACACACACACACACACACACACACACACACACACACACACACACACACACACACACAACTGGACATACGTAAACATGACATAGAGAGAGAGAGAGAGAGAGAGAGAGGAGAGAGAGAGAGAAGAGAGAGAGGAGAGACGGACAGACAGACAGACAGACAGTGCGACCGACCGACTGGCAGACCGACCGACCGACCGACAGAGAGACAGACAGACGTGTCCGTGGCACAGGTAAGACAAATAATATTCCCAGGAGTGTCTCACAGATAAGTTGATGGGGGGGGGGGGGGGGGGGGGGGGAGGGGATAGATCCACCCGTGGCTAACCTCGATCCCCCCACCGCCACCCCCAGTCCTTCGCCTCCTCCCTCCGGTCCCGCTTTTGCCACCTCCAACCCCCCCCCCCCCCCGCCCTCCCTACTCTGAGATACAAAGCGGCGTATCCGCTGCACTGAGCACAGTGACCCAGACTGTGTAATTATGTTGCATGCACTTGAGACATCTCCGTTCACGGCGGTTCCAAGACATTTCTAATGGTTGTCTAGGTCTGGAACAAAAAATGGATTGCAGACAGGTATACTGACTGTGATCACTTTTGCTATTGACGGTGTGTCTTCATAGGGTCTTGTTGGGTGGGCTGGCCTACTTTGCTTTGTTTGCTTTGTTTTGTTTTGTTTTGTTTTCTTCTTGGCAGAGTGGCGGGAAAGCATTTAGACACACAGAGACACAGACAGACACACACACACACATAAGCACAGACGCACGTACACACACATACACACACGCACAGACGCATATGCAACACACACCAACACACACACACATACACACACAAACAAACACACACACACAGACACAGACACACACGCACACACACACACAAACACAACACACACACACACACACACACACACACACACACACACGCGCGCCGCGCGCCGCGCATACACATACACTCGCCACGGGCACACAAACATACACACACACACACATACACCATACACATACACTCGCGCGCGGGCACACACAACACACACACACACACACACACACACACACACACACACACACACACACACACACTACAACACGACACAGACACACACACACACACACACACACACACACACACACACACACACAAGCACACACACACACACACACACACACACACACACACACACAACACACAACCACACACACACACACACACACACACGCACACACGCACACACCACACACACACACACACACCCACACACACACACACACACACCACACACACACACACACCACACACCACACACACACACACACACACACACACACACACACACACACACACACACACACACACACCGTAACCAAGACGGAATGTAGCTCAGTAACGACCCCATGAAGTGTTGGGAAGGAAATGTGGTCAGGATCTGGATCCAACAACAGATCCTGGACCCGTTGTTCAGTATTCCTCTCAGGAAGGGGACGTTTATATCCGCCCCTCTTTTCGTTTTCTTTGTCTCAAAGCGAGATTGCACAGAAACTATTAACCCTATCTGAATAATACGTGGTCGAAAGACGTCATGATAGAAGAGAGACGAATCCGTTTGATAAATGATGTTCGGAAAAATATGCAAGGGAAGTAATTTGGTTTCAGAGTTCGCGTTGAGAGAGAGTGACCTCGCCGTTGTCATGGGACAGATAGCGCTAGCGGGCATGACGAAGGCAATTTTGCCCAATCAGTCAGCGTAACAGATCGATCAGAGAGAGAGAGAAAAGGTCAGATCGTAGATGTGTGCCTTTAGGGCAGACAGTTGTTAACCCCATCGTTATTCTGAAGGGAACTTCAAATCAAATATTTGACTGTCTAGACGAATTCATTTGACCCAGAAACTGAGAAAAGGTAACTCTACTTGCAACGGAAAGACAGTCGTTATCTTTCCTTTATTTATTTTTTTTTTTTTGGAAGACACATATTCAGCAGCAGAACCGTAAAACAATTTAAAATCAAACATCGGATTTTTTTTCCATAAACATTTTAACCTGCTTCACAAGAACTGTATAACTGAAGTCTCTACACATATGGCGTAACCAGCCATATTAATTAAACAGCTACCGTCAGTTTTCTAAAAGATGACGACATATGCAAGTTGATGTCATATGTACTGCAGTTAAGCAGACAACCTTGCATCTTTGAAGAGAACCATGAAAACATGGATGTAAACATGTGACTTAATCCGCAGACGACTGATCTATTTCAAAAGAGGGCTGCGCTTGCGCAGAATCCTCTATACTAATTGTTAAATACCATGAATAAGGTTCATGGGAAAAGTATCACACATTTTCTGCAGATGCGACGTAACCAGCGATGTAGAATGATTCACGTTATCATCAAATAGCATTGTTTACCACAGTCCCTGCACCTGCCTCTGTACGTTATCATCAAATAGCATTGTTTACCACAGTCCCTGCGCCTGTCTCTGTACGTTATCATCAAATAGCATTGTTTACCACAGTCCCTGCGCCTGTCTCTGTACGTTATCATCAAATAGCATTGTTTACCACAGTCCCTGCGCCTTCTCGTTTTCATCAATGCATGTTCACAGTCCTGCGCTCTTTACTATCATCAAATAGCATTGTTTACCATAGTCCCTGCGCCTGTCTCTGTACGTTATCATCAAATAGCATTGTTTACCATAGTCCCTGCGCCTGTCTCTGTACGTTATCATCAAATAGCATTGTTTACCATAGTCCCTGCGCCTGTCTCTGTACGTTGGTATGCGGTCATACCCTTCTCCACCCTTCTCCACCCTCCTTCCCTTGTGCATAGTCACACTGTTTAAACATGTATGCTCTCTCTCTCTCTCTCTCTCTCTCTCTCTCTCTCTCTCACACACACACACACACGCACACACACCACACATACATATACACACGCACACACATGGTATATATCTACCCACCTCCACCCCCACACCGCCCCCCCCCCCCCCCCCCCACCACACAGAGTACATATCTATACACCACAGTACAAATACACATACACATGCAGAGAGAGAGAGAGAGAGGAGAGAGAGAGAGAGAGAGAGAGAGAGAGAGAGAGAGAGACAGAGAGAGAAGTTATATCCTACCCTCCAGCCCTGATCCTCTCATCCCACCCCTTGCCCCCACCCCCCACCCCCCCACCCCCAGCCGCCCACCACTCTATCTATGTACCACTCAATTTGATTGGTTTTCATCCCTCTTCCTCATGTAATCCCAAGCTCCCCCCCCCCCCCCCCCCATCCTTAACGTGTGTTCGATCTTCCCCTTCTAAATACTACTGTCTCTCCTTTCTTCCTCACCACAGACAAGGAGCTCACAGCTGGAAACATCTGGTGATTTCCTTCCTGTGAATCACTGTTCCCACGTTAAATGGTGACGGAAATCGGGATTCCCCGGAGCGCTATATTGAATTTCCAGTGATACTCGGCCTGATAACTTCACGAGGAAACTGTCTGTCAGACGCATACTGGCGCTGTAGTACACGCTGGCATTTGGAGAGGGGTGGGGGTGGGGGGTTGGGGGGCGGACTAGAGGACCCTTATCTAAGAAATTCTTGCAACGCATAAAGATCATTAACAAACCAACTCCTATCCCATGGCTCTTCTGTGCGCACGCGCACGCACGCACGCACTCACGCACGCGCACACGCGCACACACACACACACACACAGACACACACATACACACGCGCATACGCATATACAGACTTACACACGGATACACACACACGCGCGCGTGCGCGCGTATACACACACACACACACACACACACACACACACACACACACACACACACACACACACACACCACACACACACACACACACATCCCTCCAGAACGGGGGAAGTTCAGGGACAGGTCCACAATTAGGTTGAATTATTCAAGACATGGCAGGATTTCCGCGGAGCCAACCGCCAGCTATCACAACATGTATCTCTCCTTGGACAGAGCCACAGGGCGTGACTGTCTGGTTCGTTTATTGAGATGTAACCTTGAACCGCTGCCATGATAACAACGATAACAAGTTAAAAAGAATGACAAGTCGTGGAGAAAATTGCAAGTGAAGAAGAGGATAAGAGAGGATGACGAGTGAAGAATTAGATCACACATTGGGAAGACGACAAGAGAAGACAGAGGAGAGAAGAGAGAATTACAAATCATGATGAACATGACAAGAAAGGACGACAAATCCAAATGAAGATGATGACAAGAGAAGAATACAATTGAAAAATTGAAAAGACAAGGAAATGGCAAGTACAGAAGACTATGAAAAGAGGTGATACAAGTCAAGAAGAAGATAACAAGTGAAGATGACGTGAAAGAGGTGATACAAGTCAAGAAGAAGATAAGTGAAGATGACGTGAAAGAGGTGATACAAGTCAAGAAGAAGATAAGTGAAGATGACGAGAAAAGAGATGATACAAGTCAAGAAGAAGATAACAAGTTAAGATGACGAGAAAAACGAAGAGGACAAGTCAAGACAGAGATGACAAGGGAAGATCAGAAATCAAGATGAAGGTGACAAGAGAAAACGATGACAAATATATGAAGATGACAAGAAAAGATGACAAATCAAGATAAAGACGACTAGTGGAAAGATGACAAATAGAAAAAAAGAATGACAAAGAGAAAAAGATGACAAATTAAGATGAAGATGATAAGAGAAGATGACAAATCAAGATAAAGATGACAACCCCCAAAAAAAACAAAAAACAAAAAACAAACCGATGACAACTAAAAAAAATAAATAAATAAAAAAAAGAGAGAATTGAAGAGGACAAGCGAAGATGAAGATGACAAGAAAAAAGTTGAGGAAGTTGAAAAGTGAAGAAAATGACAGGCCAGGATCAAGATGACAAGAGATGATCACAAGTTAAGAAGATGACAAGTCAAGAAGATAACAAGTCAAAATATAAATGACCAGAAAAGAAGATGTCAGGAAGATGACATATCAAAAAGAAGGTGACAAGTCAAGAAGATGAGAAGTTAAGAAGAAGATGGTAAAAGATGATGTCAAGTCAGCAAGATGACCAGTCTAGAAGAAGATAAAAGAAAAAAGACAAACGATGAGAAGACACGAGTAATATGACAAAAGAGACGATAGTAAGTCAAAAAGAAGACGACAGAAGACAATGCCAACTCACGACAGAAGACAATGCCAACTCACGACAGAAGACAATGCCAACTCACGACAGAAGACAATGCCAACTCACGACAGAAGACAATGCCAACTCACGACAGAAGACAATGTCAACTCAAAAGACATCTGATATGAGAAGAAGAGGACAAGTCAAGAAGATAACAAGGTGAGAAGAAGATGACAAGTCAAGAAGACGACAGGTCAAAAAGAAGATGACCAAAACAAACAAAAAAAACATCGAGACGAAAACAAGTCAGGAAGAAGATGACAAGTCAGGAAGAAGATGACAAGTCAGGAAGAAGATGACAAGTCAGGAAGAAGAAAAGAAGAGAGGAAATTTACACGTTATGAAGTAGAGAAGAAAAGAAGTTAAAAACAACAACAACAACAACAACAACGAATACTTATATAGCACCTATTCCCGGCTAGAGACCAAGCTCTAAGCGCTTTACAATCAACACTCGTATACACAACGGGCTGCCTACCTGGGTAGTGCCGACTGAAGAGCTGCCAGCTGGCGCTTCATTCAGTCGTTTCCCGTGTCATCCAGTCCATATCGTTCAATATCGTTCACTCAATTTCCTTACTTCCTTCATTCTTTCCATTTCTCACGCAGGGTGCATGCCATGTGTAACGTGTCTTCCATACCAACGGCCAAACTGGCCTTCTCTTCCGAAAGTTGGTGATGAGATTTAATGTGTGTGCAGGATATTATGCGTGCGTTCACACACGGAACCTCGGGTTCTAGTCTCATTTGAAGGACTGTATGGGAAATTGAGTCAGAACCAATTTTAACTCCGAGGGAAAAAATCCCTTGTACCGAAACGCCCCGGAGGAGATTCGAACCCGCCACCCCAGGATCACCAAGATTACGAATCCGGCTCTCTACCACTGAGCTATTCCGGCTCCCTAAGACGACAGTTCCAGATGGTAACAAAAAGAAGATGCTAAGGAAACATATCAGATCAAAAAGATGATAAGGCAACATATCAGATCAAGAAGAAGATGACAAGTCCAAAAGGTCATGACAAGTCAAGAAGAACATGACAACCAAGAACAAAATGATGCAACGTAAAAATAGCCGATCTTCGTCAACATCAAACACGTCTTCAATTCTTCATTTAAAAAAAGTCCTGCGGGTAGGTCTCAATAAAACAAATCAGATTCAAATCAGACCAACGATGCCAGCCCTGAGGTGTTTTAAAGACCATGTCCTCTCCACAAATTGTGAAAAATCGTATGTAACAATGTTTCATTGTGTCTTTGTATATTTCTTCTGTTGCTGCGAGAGTGCACACATTTTCTTTTTGCTGGACGTTTCCTTGTTCGTTCCACGTTCCTTTAATTTCCGTGTGTGTTAGATGCATGGGTAACGTAAATAGCACTAAGCTGCATTTATCTGCCTTTGATTGTGTCACGAATAAAAAGTCAGTGCACCTGTTCATCATGATCTATTTTGAGAAGCATCTGTGTCATGTTTTCAAACATCCTTTGCAAAGTGATAACAGAGGAATTCCCCTATGAGATATAAGATGTCTCTTTTTCCACCTTAGCATCATAAATGAAAGTAAAAAAAAAAGGTCAAAATCCACCTGGTCTGAAAAACGTGTGCTCAATATGATTTGATAATTTTTACATCCTGCAACTCTGGTTTGAAAGCATATCAAAGCAGTCAATGTTTGGTTGTAAAAAAAAAGGTAAATAAGACAAGCCAAAGATAAGGCAGTGTTCAGGAAACACATTCGTAGTTCAAACGCTACGGCTCTGAATAAGTTTCTGATTACATTTACACCTGGGTTGTTCTGAAATGTTGTGTGTCCTGAAGTAGACCTTCCCCTCCCCACCCCCTCAGTTTTGAAATAAAGCGTGCATCAAGCTAGGGGCTTGCTGAGTGGTTCATCAAGCTAGGGGCTTGCTGAGTGGTTCATCAAGCTAGGGGCTTGCTAAGTGGTTCCAAGGAGACCCATCCAAATGAATGGAAACCCAGCGGGCGCAAAGACAGGACCACAGGTGAATTCTGAGCCTTGGATTCTGACGTCAATGAGCGGGTGGTGCGTGTATTACAAGACTATAAGAGACCGGAAGATTTCTTTATAAAAAAAAATCTCTCTCTCTCTCTCTCTCTCTCTCTCTCTGTGCACACCCCACACACACACACACACACACACACACACACACACACACACACACACACACACACACACACACTGTGTGTGTGTGTGTGTGTGTGTAAAAACATACATACATGTGTATATATGTATGTGTGTACACACACACACACACACACACACACACACACACACACACACACACACACACACTTGGGGGTGCTGTTAGATTTTTTTTGAACCATTGGTGGTGAGAACACCACAGAATTACGGACTGTGGTGTGTCTCTGTTTGACGCAAGAGCACACACAATCAGCCGTGTCTCCCTGATGAGTCCGATCCAGCGGACGAAAGGCCTAGGAGCAGGCGATACATATAGATCTGGGAGGGATTGTGATGGTTCCCTCATGCAGCTAGTGAAGGGTTTTCATATTTAGTAGAAAGAAACTCGTGGAGAGCGTGGCAGCAGAGAGTCCTCAGAAGAGAAGCCCCCTTCAAGCAAGTGTTTCGGCCCTTATCTCCTGACACTCTAGGGGGGTTGGGCCACACCCGGTTCATGACTCCGGATGTCCCTCTGCTGCCCCCCCCTTTTTTTTTTTCCCATCTTGGGACGAGCCATGGCTGGGATTCGAACCCATGACCCTCTGGACATGCTCATTTTCCACTTAATGACTCGCGCTTTAACCACTGAGCCACAGGGACACCTGATATTTGTAGGGAAATTAAGCCTTATGAAGTTCACTTTTGTTCCTCCTTGACCAGATCCAGCTTGAACACCTCTCTGCCGCTTCTGCCATTGCTTTCAGGGCTCTGGTTTTTTCCTTCCCTGCAACTGAGAGCTGTTTCATGAGGCTGTATGCAGACGTTCCTACAAACCCCCTAGCTCCAATTTCTGCAGTGAGGACTTTGACCTGATAGCCTTCTCTCCTCAGGCTGTTTGCCAGATCAGCATACTTTTCAGTCTTGTAGATTTGAGCTGCCTCCATTCTGTTCTCATATGGCACCGTGAGCTCGATCATGATCAGCTGCTTGGTTGACTTAGAGTGGACTACTATGTCTGGTCTCATGCCACTCTTGCTGATGATCTCTGGGTGACTCTTCCATTCTGGGAGGTCTGCAGTGCACTCCCAGTCATCTGCCCCGTCCAGCAGACTCTGCCTGCATGTTTCGAGTGGCACTGTTGTTCTTGGCCATGATTTGCTGCCTCCTGCCGTGAAGAATGTTGCGGGTGCTTTTGGAGTCCTGATTTTCCCTTTTGTGGTGTTGGTAATAGCCCAGACTACTTGTACAATCTCTTTGAGCACTTGGTTGTGCCTCCATGTGTACCTTCCTTGAGCCAGGGCTACTTTACATGAGCTTAGGACATGCTCCACTGTTTGTTTTTCATGGCAGAGGGGGCATGCAGGATCGTCTGTTTTTCCCCACTTCACCAGGTTTGCATTTGAGGGCAGAAGGTCATATGCAGCTCTGAGAATGAAGCTGATCCTGAGAGGGGCCATGTGCCAAATGTCATTCCAAGTGAGACTTCTTTGGAGTGCATTCTCCCACGTTGTCCATTGCCCTTGCTGGCTCTGCTGGACTGCGTTTTGGAGTCTTTTTTGGTCTTCTTCTTTTCTCATCTCCTGAATCATCATGTCTCTTTTGGCTTTTCCTTTGGCCTTTGACCACCATTCAGTTTTGGTCACACCCAGTCCTTGTCTGTTGGTCTGTGTGTGTCCTGTTATTTCTCTGATCTTGAGACTTTCTTTTGCAGAATCCATCGCCTCTTGAACTTTCCATTTTCTGCCTGTCTTCAGCTGGGGCTTGATTGCTTCTACCACCTTGTCTCCTGAGTCCTCCAGCATGCTTTGAAGTCTGATCTTCCCTGCTTTGTATTCCTCCAGGATGGATTTCAGTGGTAGTTTCAGCTTTGCTTGGCGACAGTACAGCGCTATGTCAGTCAGACAGGGTGGGACACCAAGCCATTTCCTTGTGAACTTGTTGATTTTGGCTTCCATTGCCTCCACTATGCTGGTGCAGATGTCGTATATCATCAGAGGCCATAGGAGCTTTGGTATCAGCATGAACTGCAGACACCAGACCTTGTATTTGCCAGGGAGCCCACACTGGTCAATGGTCTCCAAGCCTTCCTCCGCCATCTGCTTGGTTTCTTTTGCTCTTTGTGTGTCTTTCAGCGTATCATCATACCATCTTCCAAGGCTCTTGACTGGTTCTTCTGTGACTGTTGGAATGGCCTGGTTGGCAACACTGAAGACCACAGATCCGGCCACTTTTCCCTTCCTCAGTGAGAGACTCCGTGATTTCTTTGGCTTGAACTTCATTCTGGATGAGGCAACTATGTTGTCCAGCCTCTCCAGTACATGACGTGTCTCGTCTTCTCTGGATGAAATCACTGTAGTGTCATCCATGAAGGCCTTGAGAGGAGGCATCTTGTATCCATCGCCAAGGTCTGTTTGTCTCGCGTTGTTTGTTGCTGCTTTCAAGATGAGTTCCATTGCCAGCACGAACAGTATTGGGGAAATTGCACAGCCCATTGCAATACCCACTTCCAAGTTGATCCAGTCTGTTGTGTACTCCTTGGTAGAGAACCGCATTGAGAAGCCATTGAAGTACTTCTTGAGCATGTCGCGGATGTTCTTTGGCACATGGTACATCTCAAGAGCCAACTGTATCATCTCATGGGGCACAGATCCATATGCGTTTGCCAGATCAAGCCACACTACGTCCAGGTCTCTCTTTTCTGTTTTTGCTTTTTGGATTGCGTCCCAGATCATTGTGGCGTGTTCTACACAGCCAGCCACGCATGGGATGCCACCTTTCTGGACTGACACATCCAAGTACTTGTTTTCCATCAGGTACTTGGTCAGCCTTGCTGCCATGACAGAGAAGAAGATTTTCCCTTCGACGTTCAGTAGTGATATTGGCCTGAACTGGCTGATGTCACTTGAGTTTTGCTCTTTGGGGATGTACACACCATCTGCCGTCATCCACTGGTCGCTGATCTTCTGGTTTCTCCAAGCCGATCGCAGCAGCCTGTGGAGCCACTCCAGCACCTTGGGACATTTCTTGTAAAGCTGGTAAGGTATTCCGTTTGGCCCTGGTGATGATTTGGCTCTGGCTTTGTCGACCACCTTCTTGATTTCCGCCAACGTTGGAGGCTTGCCATTGAACTGTTCCTCAGGGTTGGTTGGCCACACCAGACCTTCAATGTCGAGTGGTGCTTTGCTCTGTGGGTCAGAGTATGTTTTCCTCAGATGCTGCTCAAGAACTCCTTTGTCCACACTTAGGGTCCCAGATTTTGGCTGTTCAAACAGTGTTCTGGCAAACTGGAAGGGGTCTCTGAAGAAGCGCTCTTGTGTCTTCTTCTTTTTGCTCTTCCTCTTCCTCGCAGATTCCGCTTTGCTGAGGGCGCTGTGTTTTTCTTTCAGGTCTTTCCACAGTTTTTCCAAGCCTTGTTTTTCAGCTGGCAGTGCGGTCTTCATTTGCATCTTGAGGTTTTTCTTTTGGACCCTGATCTTGTCCATCTTTTCTTGGCGTCTGGATTTCTTTGGAGGTGTTTTCTCTTTGGGTAGTTTTGCTCCATAGGCGTCTCTACATGTGGCATACACAATGTCCCCATATGTGGCTAGTTTGTGTTCCAGGGTGCTTTTCCCTATCAGTGCATCGAGTCTTTGGACGATTTTTGCATCCAGTTTCTCCCAATCTTCAGTTTCGTTTGCTCGTGGCAGGTTGAGTTTCAGGCGCCTGGCATCGAGGGCCTGTGCAAATTCCTCATCCGAACCAACAGCGTGGATGTCCTTGGCACTGTGGTTTAAATCCTGGCCTTGGTCTTCCGACGTCTTATCTGCTGATGCAGTGCGCTGCTGCTCATTCAGATGAGTCTTCACACATCCCATCTTTGTTCTGTGGATCTTCATGCCACGGGTGGTAGCGAAACGCTTTCCACAGACACATGGATATTCCATTTGGTCCATGTTCATAGTCCGTTTGGGATTTGCAGTCATGATTGGTTGAGCACCGATGGATTCATCATTCTCTCCCCCTTTCGGTGAATCCTGGGAGCATCTTTTCCTTTTATTCTTAGTAGCCACATGTTTAAGGCAAAGTGGGGAGCCAGCCCACAGAGCCCTTGGTTCTGGTCTTTCCCAGTGTCCTCCGGTCTTTCCCGGACGTCCTCCGGCCTATTCCCGGAAGTCAATGGTTTACCCATGCATCAGTAGAAAGAAACTCGTGGAGAGCGTGGCAGCAGAGAGTCCTCAGAAGAGAAGCCCCCTTCAAGCAAGTGTTTCGGCCCTTATCTCCTGACACTCTAGGGGGGTTGGGCCACACCCGGTTCATGACTCCGGATGTCCCTCTGCTGCCCCCCTTTTTTTTTTTTTCCCATCTTGGGACGAGCCATGGCTGGGATTCGAACCCATGACCCTCTGGACATGCTCATTTTCCACTTAATGACTCGCGCTTTAACCACTGAGCCACAGGGACACCTGATATTTGTAGGGAAATTAAGCCTTATGAAGTTCACTTTTGTTCCTCCTTGACCAGATCCAGCTTGAACACCTCTCTGCCGCTTCTGCCATTGCTTTCAGGGCTCTGGTTTTTTCCTTCCCTGCAACTGAGAGCTGTTTCATGAGGCTGTATGCAGACGTTCCTACAAACCCCCTAGCTCCAATTTCTGCAGTGAGGACTTTGACCTGATAGCCTTCTCTCCTCAGGCTGTTTGCCAGATCAGCATACTTTTCAGTCTTGTAGATTTGAGCTGCCTCCATATTTATAATATACGTTTTCCCAAATTCTTCATCTTCAACCCCCTTTCTTTCCTTTTCTTTTTTCTTTTAAATTTCAAATCTTTGCCAAGTCATTACTATAATGATGGAAGAATTGTTAACCTGCACTTGTCCCCCCACCCCCCCCTACTTAATTGTTCAGCATTATATTGTTTGGTCAGTCAGTGGGCGATTGCATCTCTTAGGAGATCCAAGTAAAGGTTGTTCTGCACAATTCTTAGCCGCTGACAATGCTTGGTTTATTGAACAGCAGAGCTGACCACTCAGACTGTTCCATATCTTTTGATCTCCCTTGCATCCTTAAATGGATCCTCAAGCATAGGCTCAAAGATTGTCCCCTACATTTTACACTGTTTGCATAATGTTTTTAGTTTTTCAGCAACTTTTTTCCTCTCCACACTTTCGTTTTGTTTTATTCTACTACCTTTTGCTGGCTGCTTTGGGGGTGCTGTTGGATTCTTTTTTGAACCCTTGGTGGTGAGAACACCACAGAAATACGGACTGTGGTGTGTCTCTATTTGACGCAAGAGCACAGACACAATCAGTCTGTCTCCCTGATGAGTCCGATCCGGCGGACGAAAGGTCTAAGAGCAGGCGATACATATCGATATGCCTTCGAGAGGGATTGTGAAGGTTCCCTCATGCAGCTGGTGAAGGGGTTTTCATATTTATAATATACGTTTACCCATATTCTTCATCTTCAACCCACTTTCTTTCCTTTTCTTTTAAATTTCAAATCTTTGCCAAGTCGTTACTATAATGATAGAAAAATTGTTAACCTGCAGTTGTTATCCCCCACTATTTAATTGTTCAGCTATGTATATGTGCGCGCACGTGAGTGCGTGTATGAAATGATTAGTAAGGGGATAATGTGTGAGATCACACAAGTCTCAATTCTGAATATTCTTTTGAAGCCATGATATGACAGACACCAACGACGACATTTGACGATTTGTTCACGGTGCATTGAACTCATTGCAGGGTGTGATCTGTGGACCTGGTCAAGACGTTTCTTCCCTCAAACACCATGTCAACAACCCCGTGCAGGACAGCCGCCGGCAACAACAAACACGAAAGGCGGTGTAAGGTAAGGTAAGATAATGTTGCTTATAGCCCAGCCGACCGCAAAGGACCATATCAAGGCTGTCACCACGTTAAAATCAACACACAAGTCATTCATTTACACAACTCCTTAAAATACAGTCATCTTCTAAAAACCGACCCAAAATTTTGTTAGAAATCTAGATACACTGCACCTAGACAAAGGCATGTAGACACACTGCACCTAGACAAAGGCAATGGAAGCGCTATGTTGTTGGTACAGCGCGTCTATGGGTTGTTCCTCTTCTTGCGGTAGATTAGCGGAAAAGGTGAGTCCGTCCGGCCATCTTGGCACGGCATGTCGGGATAGGGACAGCACGTGCAGGCTGCACACCAAAAATGAACGCGCCAAGGCCTTGTTTAAGAAATCGAGTATTTATAGACTGGCGCAGTTAGATTGTGTTGAGAATGTTGTGTGTGTCTGAAAGTTGATTCTCCTCGTTTTCTTTCCTAATTCCATCAGGGTACACGCCAGGTGGTTCCAAGCAGACAGATTAAAATAAAAGGAATGGGACCATAAAGGGGCTACCACCTGGAGCAATGGTGGAGTTACGGGTGAGTGCAAAGGCCGGAAATGTGACGTCAACTAAGGGGAAGATCATGTATTTGAAGATTCTTTGTGATTTCATCGGTGAAACGCCCCCTAAAACAAGCGAAATAATTGATGGGGAGTTGTTCTTTTGATCCACTATCCGTTTAACATGAAATTCTGGCTCGAACTTATGGTAGGCCGCAAAACGCTTACGTGGATTACATAGGATTTTAGGATAATAGAGTGTTTTAGTGCAAACTCCTTTAATGACTTGAATTGACTTCAACGCGGTGACAGCCCTGATATGGCCCTTTGCGGTCGGCTGGGCTCGAAGCAACATTACCTTACCTTGTTGCCAAATCCTAATTGAGGCGTGTGGCCTGCCAAAGCCGTCAAAGAGGAGAAGGGGGAAAAGGGAGTAGGTCAACTCACTGGTTGACCCATTGACTCACTGACGTACTCATTGACTGAGTCACTGATTGACGCAGTTTTTCAGCTAATCGGTTTGTTCATCGGTGACTGACTGCATGGGTCGACTCACACAGTCGTTATCAATGATTAATTGACGCGATGAACACGCTCATATCAATGATTATTCACGAACTTGATAAACAAACTTACATAATGATGAACTAACTTGACAAAACAAACTCTCGTCGCTCATTCACTCAGTGAACGTGTACACACACACACACACACACACACACACACCCACCACGCACGCACGCACGCACGCACGCACCACACACACACACACAACACACACACAACAGAGAGAGAGAGAGAGAGAGAGAGAGAGAGAGAGAGAGAGAGAGAGAGAGAGAGAGAACAAACAAGGAAACGAGTGATGCTGCGTACTACCGATATATGACGGAAAGGGAAGAAGGATGGTCGAGAGTGAGGAAGAAATGAAGAAAGAACGAGCAGAGCAAAGCAGGGATGGATAAAGAAAGGAAGGAAGATGATATGCAATTGGTTGTGAGCAAAAAATGATATGTTGAAAAACAACGTTCTTTAAAAAGATATGAAAAGAGCCTAAGATATCAAGATATCAAAATGATGAAAAGAAAGAATAAATAAAAAAGAAAAGAAGGAAGAAACAAAAAAGAGTGTATGAAGGCTGGAAGAAAGGAAGATAAAGGAATAATAGAATGAAGGAAGGAAGGGGGGGGGGGTAAGGTGAAAAGAAGAGAAAAAAGAAAGAAGGAAGTAAGGAAGGAAAAAGAGAGAGGAGAAAAAGACAGGTCTCTCTGTCTGTAACGCACATACAAACAAATAGAGAGAGAGAGAGAGAGAGAGAGAGAGAGAGAGAGAGAGAGAGAGAGAGAGAGAGAAAGAGAGAGAGACGGAGAGAAACAGAGACAGAGAGAGAGACAGAAAGAAGGCAAATAGACAGACAGATAGACAGAAAGACAAACAGACAGACAGAAAAGAAGGAGCAAAGAGAAGAAAAAAGAACAAAGAAAACAGAAAAACAGAAAGAGATATGACCTGAAAGAAACAAAAGCGTGTCACTGACGCGATTTCTGACAAGTGCATGCCCATCCTGTTTTCTTCCATTCCTCGCTGGCGACACTCCCTAACCAACAATGTTATCGCCCTTTATTCCTATCTGGTCTCTATCAGCGAAACCATGTGTTTCCACACGGCGCAGATCTTATCCGGTGGCTTTTGTCTTCGCCTCTGCTATTTCCTTTTCCCGTTGGGAACTCGAGGCCACGTTCATGCTTATTTTCTCTTCCTGATCACGTCCATGATAGCCGTCTTTGTCTGAGCTTACGTCAATGATAGCCCTCTTTGTCTGAGCTTCTTTGTATCACTTTGTTTACCTCGCTCCTTTCCCCTTTCTCCTGATGTTCGTTACTCTTGCTTCCTCTTCCTGTTTTCCATTTGTCTGTTTGTGCTTTTTTTAAGTGCTGATTTTGACATCCAAAGTCCGTAGTCGGAATCAACCTATAACGTTAAAACAAGCAGCATAACAGCATTCAGTTTACGATAACATGAAGGCTGCATACATAATGTAGAGAAGGCTATTGCATGTAAGTAAACAGTCATGTAAGTTGGGCCAACTTGACATATCTGTTTTACCGTTGATGTCGTTTTTTTTTTCTTTTTTAATCTCAGAAGAGTTCTTCGAATACTTAACAAAGCGTCTACATTAAACAAAGGCGCGCGCGCGCGCGCGCGCGCGCGCGTGAATATATATATATATATATATATGGTGCTGTGCGGTGTTTGTGTGTGTGTGTGTGTGTGTGTGTGTGTGTGTGTGTGTGTGTGCGCGCACGCACTGTGTCTCGATCAAATGATAATGATGTGGTTTTCCAGTTTCTCGGATAATTATTGTGGTGGAATCAATATTGTTATCGGGTTTAAGTTTTCATTCATCTAAAGTTAACAAAATATGAAAGAAAAACACTTTACACCCTTAAACGATTTCTTCAGATACTTCAGAAAAGCGCACCTGTTTAGCTGCAGTGTGTCTTTGCCGCCTAATAACACAGTATACCACTGACCACAGTGTGTCTCTTTGCCGCCTAATAACACAGTATACCACTGACCACAGTGTGTCTCTTTGCCGCCTAATAACACAGTATACCACTGACCACAGTGTGTCTCTTTGCCGCCTAATAACACAGTATACCACTGACCACAGTGTGTCTTTGCCGCCTAATAACACAGTATACCACTGACCACAGTGTGTCTCTTTGCCGCCTAATAACACAGTATACCACCCACCACAGTGTGTCTCTTTTGCCGCCTAATAACACAGTATACCACCCACCACAGTGTGTCTCTGTGCCGCCTACTAACACAGTATACCACTGACCACAGTGTGTCTCTTTGCCGCCTAATAACACAGTATACCACCCACCACGGTGTGTCTCTTTGCCGCCTAATAACACAGTATACCACTGACCACAGTGTGTCTCTTTGCCGCCTAATAACACAGTATACCACTGACCATATATGGATAGCATTGCAGATTTTGGGGCGAGGAGGTCGTAGGTTCAATTCCTACTAGAGCCATTCATTGTCTCTGAATGACAAGAGAAAAAGAAAAAGCGAGTGGAAAAAGGGAAGAAGAATGGAAGAGAGAGAGTGGCCGGGGGGGGGGGGGCAAGAGAAAGACGGGCGGGGGGAAGCATTGTGTGTGTAGACAGGGGACAGGGAGAGAGGTGAAGGAGGGGTATTGGGGGATGGAGGAAAGGGGCCAGAGGAGGGGGAGGGGTGGTGAGGGAGTAGGGAGGAGGGGGGGGGGGGGGGGCTGACAGGAGCTCTCTTCACACACACAGGGCGATGTTCCTGTTCAGGTTGTCAGTTTCCCTGGCTTATCACGCTCCACGTTCCTCTTGCCCCTGTCTGCCTGCTGTCTTGCCCTCTGTCTTAGTTCTCTTCCCTTTTTCTTTCTGTTTTGTCTTTTTGTTCTTTTTTCTTTCCTTCTTGTCTTTTTGTTCTTTTTTCTTTCCTTCTTGTCTTTTTGTTCTTTTTTCTTTCCTTCTTGTCTTTTTGTTCTTTTTTTTCTTTCTTTCTTTCTTGTGTTTTTGTTCTCCCTTCTTTCTTTTATTCGTCCGTACTTTCTTTCTTTCTTTTCTTTCTTTCTTTCTTTCTGTCTTTGTTCTGTTTTGTTCTTGCTTTCTCTCTTCCATTTCTTTTCTTTTCTTTCTTTCTTTCTTCCTCTCTTTTCTTTCTGTTCTGTTCTGTTCTTTATTCTTTATTTCTTTCTGTCTTTTTCTCTTCTTTCTTTCTTCCTTTCTTCCTTCCTTCCTTTCTTTCCTTCTTCCTTTCTTTCTTCCTCCCTTTCTTTCTGGTTTTTGTTTTCTTTCTTTCTTTCTTTTTCTGTCTTTCATTTCTTTTTCTCTTCATGTTCCTGACAAACCGTCAGTCTTTCATTTGGTCTATCACTCTTTCATCATTTATCTATTTCACATGTCTAGTTATTATTTAGTTCTTTGTTTAGATGTATCCTTTCTGTCTTTTTTCAAATACATTTTTTCATAATCATTTTGTATGTTTGGTCCCATTTCTTTTATACGTTTGTTCCACAGCATAGATCTAAAAAAAATGCTTTACCCCCTCTCTCTATGTTTTCTTTTTTTTTTCTTTCTTTCTTTCCCATTTATTTCTCTGTGTTTGTCCAACTGTTTATACGTTCGTCGCTGTCTTCTCCTCCTTTGTTTGGATTGTCTGTTACGCCGAGCGTGCGTGTTGTTATCGTAATATTTGTTTTCAGTGCACCCACGCCCTCCACGCTTTATTCCCCCCCTCCCTCCTTCAGACCCCACCCCTCTCTCTCTCTCTTTCTCTTTCTATCTATCCCCCTCTCTCCCTCCCCTCTCCCTCCCCTCTCCCTCCCCCTCTCTCTCTCTGTAAACCTGTTTCTCTCTCTTCCTCTCCCGCTTTCTCTCTCCCCTCCGCCTTCTCTCTCTCTCTCTCTCTCTCTCTCTCTCTCTGGTTATCTCCTCCCCCCCTCTCCCTCATTCTCTCGCCCCACCATACCCCCTCCTCAAATCCTGCCCCCTCTCTCCTCTCCCCTCTCCGCACTTCTCTTTTCTCTCTCCCACAGTCTCTGTGTATCTCTGTATCTCCGTGTCTCTCTCTCTCTCTGTCTCTGTCTCTGTCTGTCTGTCTGTCTGTCTGTCTGTCTTTCTCTCTCTCTCTCTCTCTCTCTCTCTCTCTCTCTCTCTCTCAATCGCTGCTTAGTCTCTCCCCCCCCCCCCTCCCACAAAGCCCTTACTTCCTCTCCATTTTCTTGCGCGAGAATGCGAGGAAGACACAAGAACAGTAACACAGGCCACACGCCACCATTGGGATGTTGCACTAAAACACTATAATAGAATCCAGGTAATCGTTTTGAGGCCTGCCATGGGATGTTGCACTAAAACACTATAATAGAATCCAGGTAATCGTTTTGAGGCCTGCCATAAATTTGAGCCAGCATTTAATGTTGAACTGATGCTTGATCAAAAGAACGACTCCCCACCAGTTATTTCCCTTTTTTTTTTTTTTGGGGGGGGGGGGGGGGGGGGGGATCTTCACTGATGAAATCACAATCTTCAAATACATGACCTTCCCCTTAGTTGACACACATTTCAGGCCTTCGCACTCACCCGTCACCCTATCTTTGCGCCAGCTTCAAGCACAAAATAGTCCCATTCTTTTGATTTTAATCTGTCTGCTTGGAACCACCTGGCTTGTACCTTGATGGCCACATGAAAGAAAAGAATGACAATCAACTTTCAGACATAATTTTAAAAAATTCTCAAAACAATCCAATCGCGGCAGTCTATAAATACTCGACTTCTTAAAGCAAGGCTTGGACGCATTCATTTTTGGTGTGCAGCCACAAGAGCAGACAAACAGAGAGGAAGAGTGAGAGAAAAGAGTCCAAGACAGTGGACCGATGGTTGATAAGCCCTCTGTGGTAATAAACCCTGCAGGAGTTCTGACAGCCAGGGGTGCCGATAAGCAGCAGGGGAACAAGCGCTGCAGTGATGCGGTCTGTGCCTCATCTGCACATCGCCCCATTCTCCCTGCAACTGCCTCCACCAGTGCCAGACCGACCGCCTTCAGCGCCGACACGGAACCCGTCTGTTGATGATTTCACAACAGTGATGACAATAATGAACAGCCTGTTTGTTGGTACGTGACAACGATGATGACAGTGAAAAATCACAATAATGAACAGCCTGTTTGTTGGTTCATAATGACAATGATGACAGCCAACAATGACAATAATAGACAGTCTATTTGTTGGTTCATGACAACGATGATGATTATAGCGAACAATGACAATAATGAACAGCCTATTTGTTGGTTTATGATTACGACAATGATGACAGCGAACAATGACAATGACGAACAGCCTGTTTGTTGGTTCATGACAACGATGATGATAGAGAACAATGACAATAATGAACAGTCTGTTTGTTTGGTCCATGACAACGATGATGAAAACGAACAATCTGCGCATTGTGACACTGACGATTGTAACGTTCAGTTTTCAGCTCATCATATTAGCCCGGGTAACGGAGAACAGTCTGCTGACTATTAATTTTGCACAATAATAGCGAATAGCAATGAACGGTCTGTTAATTATCTGACCATAATGAAAACAATAACAATAAACTGGTTGTTTGGTTATCTTATCACACTAACCGTAGCAAATAACGATGAACGGCTCGTTTAATTAAATTCTCACAACAATAATAACAAATAACAATAAACGGCCTGTTAGTTATCATCTCACAATAATAAATAACAAATAACGATGACGGTCTGATTAAGAAATGTCTATTATCATAATGAAGTCTGTTTATTATCTGATGAGCATTTTATCGTAATAATGATGACCATATTGAACAAGGTAACTGACGAGGATGTTACTTAACAGTGTGCTCATTATGTCATAACAACGATAACAATGAGGCATGAAGAGGAAATCCCCCTCCCCCCCCCCCCCCCCCATCTATCTCTGCCTCCTCCCCTCTGAGAGAGAGAGAGAGAGAGAGAGAGGAGAGAAGAGAAGGACAGACAGACAGACAGACAGACGACAGAGAGACAGATAGAAAGGCGAGCGCATCCATTCTCATCTCTCTCTCTCTCTCTCTCTCTCTCTCTCTCTCTCTCATCAAGTCTCGTGCCGTCTTAACACCAAATGAACCGAACCCACGTGAACCCCAACGGAACGGGAGTTCAACATACGCGGAACACAACGAAGTGGTGAGGACAGGGAGAGAGGAGTAGAGAGGGGGGTAGGAGAGAAAAGCAAGAGTGAGGATGGGTGGGAGGGGGGAGGGAGGGGAGGCAAGGGAGGGTAGGATGGGAGGAACTAAGGAAGAGGGAGGGGGAGGGGCGGCGGGGGGAGGGAATGGGGGGGGGGGTGGTGGTGGTGGTTGAGGAGTTAAAGGTCTCAAGCCATCTGCTGGCCTTTTGTCAAAACGGCGAACCTTTTGTCACCTTACCGCTGCTCCCCATCTTCCCCCTCCCCCCCCCCCCGTCCCCCTCCCCCTCCACCACCCACCCAACCCCCTTCCTCCTCTCTTTCCCTCTTCCCCCTCCCCTCCCCCTCCCCAATTCTTCCTCCTTCACCTCTCCTCACTATCGTCTCTTGTCAGAGCAGCTTCAGCTCATTTCTCTTTTTCACCCGTCATATTATCATCGGCGTTATCATCTTCGGGCCGGTGTCGGCTGCAAAAGACAACCCCCCCCCTCCCCCTCCCGTTCTCCTCTCTCATTCTCTTTCTCTCGGACCAGAATGTCCCCCCACGGACAGTTTTGTGACAGAAGAGAGTCAGCCTTGTGATACGATAGCGATAGGACGACACGATTCCATAATATAATACCTAACTACATGATGCCATAGAATATGATGCGATGCCATAAAATGTGTGGGGAAAAAAAAGATCAGAAAAGAAAAACAGAAAGAAAAACAAATTCCCGAAGGTGCGACTTTTTCCTACAATGTTTGAATCCATAGATTATTTTTGAAACGAGAAGTAATGAAAAAAACAAGGAATGAGGGAAGAACAAAATATTTCTAGAAAGAATCAGGGAAATAGAGGGGTGAGGGTGGGAACGGAGGGGGTGGGGGTGGGGAGAAGAAATAAAAAAAAAACAACACCCGAGAATGTAAGGATGAATGGGAGAAATTTAAAGAAAGAAGACAGAAAAAAAGAGGTTAAAGAAAGAATAAAAAAGGAAGGAGAAAGGAAGGAAACAAGAAAGGAGTGAAAGGAAAGAAGAAAAAAGGAAGAAAGGCAGAAGGATTGGAACACACACACACACACACACACACCACACACACACACACACACACACACACACACACACATACACACACACACACACACACACACACACACAACACCACCACGCACGAGAGAGGAGAGAGGAGGAGAGAGAGGAGAGAGGAGAGAGAGAAGAGAGAGAGACAGAGAAGAGAGAGAGAGAGAGAGAGAGAGAGAGGAGAGAGAGAGGAGAGAGAGAGAGAGAGAGAGAGAGAGAGAGCTGTGGGATACCATCTAAACAAATGAAGAGCAACGAACACAGTGAATCTCAACGCTGAAGCGCCTCTTCCCGCACTAGACACAGGAAGTATGTCCACAGTACAGGTCTTCCGGCCACAGAATGTGAATAGAATTCTCTTCTGACCTCTGACCCTTCAAGGTCAAGTTCATGTTGCTCGTATCGAGGGTGAATGGATTTCAAACGGAAAGAGTCTGAATGTTAACTTCGTCGTTGATTTTCATTCCAATCTCTTGTTATCCGTAAATATGATCATTATATGGTTTCAAAATGGGTTGATTGCAGGCGGAAATTGAAACATGAAATCCAAACAGAATTACATGAACCGCTAAAGGAAGGAACGAACAAATGACAAAAGCAGACACAGGCGTGTTTGACTATGGGTCTCTTCAGGCAGATCAAAAAAACATTGTAAACAATGGAAACAAAAGGACGAACAGACAGGCTCGAGGTGGTCTCTGTGGTGATGTGGGTGCTCTGTAGGGTGAGTGGGTGCTCTGTAGGTGATGTGGGTGCTGTGTAGCGTGATGTGGGTGCTGTGTAGGGTGATGTGGGTGCTGTGTAGGGTGATGTGGGTGCTCTGTAGGTGATGTGGTGCTTTGTGGTGGTGTAGGTGATGGGGGTGCTGTGTAGCGTGATGTGGGTGCTTCTGTAGGTGGGTGTAGCGTGATGTGGGTGCTGTGTAGGTGATGTGGGTGCTTGTGGTAGGGGGCTTGTAGGTGATGTGGGTGCTTGTAGCGTGATGTGGGTGCTGTGTAGCGTGATGTGGGTGCTTGTAGCGTGATGTGGGTGCTGTGTAGCGTGATGTGGGTGCTCTGTGCGTGATGTGGTGGATCTGTAGCGTGATGTGGGTGCTGTGTAGCGTCATGTGGGTGCTCTGTAGCGTGATGTTGGTGCTTCTGTAGGTGTGGGTTGTAGCGTGATGTGGGTGCTGTGTAGCGTGATGTGGGTGCTGTGTAGCGTGATGTGGGTGCTCTGTAGGATGATGTCGGTGCTCTGTAGCGTGATGTGGGTGCTCTGTAGGGTGATGTGGTGCTCTGTAGGTGATGCGGGTGCTCTGTAGCGTGATGTGGTGCTCTGTAGGGTATGTGGGTGTTTCTGTAGGGTGATGTGGGGTGCTGTGTAGCGTGATGTGAGTGCTGTGTATGGTGCGTGGTCTGTGGGTGCTGTGTAGCGTGATGTGAGTGCTCTGTAGGGTGATGTGGGTGCTCTGTAGGGTGATGTGGGTGCTCTGTAGGGTGATGTGGGTGCTTCTGTAGGTGGGTGTAGCGTGATGTGGGTGCTGTGTAGCGTGATGTGGGTGCTGTGTAGCGTGATGTGGGTGCTCTGTAGGGTGATGTCGGTGCTCTGTAGGGTGATGTGGGTGCTCTGTAGGGTGATGTGGGTGCTGTGTAGCGTGATGTGAGTGCTCTGTAGGGTGATGTGGGTGCTCTGTAGCGTGATGTGGGTGCTCTGTAGCGTGATGTGGGTGCTCTGTAGGTGATGTGGGTGCTCTGTAGGGTGATGTGGGTGCTCTGTAGCGTGGGTGAAAAACTAAAACTACGGAATGGAACTAAAGAGAAGAAGGAAAAGAGCTTGGAAGCGCGAAAATACAGATCAAAATGATAATAATAAACAAACAAACAAACAAAATGACGTTATAATCATATAACACCACCACCACCACCATCAGCACACCACCACCACCAACACCACTACCACCACCACCACCACAACTACCACCACCACCACCACCACCACCACCCACCACCAATAGCAATAATAATAGTAATAACAAAATAATAGAGAAAAACAGAAGAGGAAGAATAAGAAGAAAAAAAGGGAAGAATGGTTACAAGAATAGTTCTAATGATGATGATGATGATGGTAATGATGATATATAACAACGATAATAATGATAATAATATTAATGATGATGATGATAATATAATAATGATAATAATAACAATAATAATAATGATAATAACAATAACAATGAAAACAATATAATAATGATAATAATAGCAATAATAATGATAATAACAATAATGATAATAAATAATAATAATAATGAAAAGAAGAGAAGAAGAAGAAGAAGAAGAAGAAGAAGAAGAAGAAGAAGAATTATGATAATGATGACGATGTTGACGATGATGATCATGATGATCATGATAACAACAGTAACAATACATAACGAGTTATCTGATTCATCGAAATCTGTAAACTTCCTCGTGACTGAAAATAAAAGAGCTGATGGCACAGATATGTTGCCCAATCAGCTGAGAGGAGGAACCAGTTTTGTTAATTTAAGCGTGTATGTCTGTATTGAGGGTCTCACCTAGAACAGTGATAGCAGTGCTCGTCTTTCTGCGGAGTCACTGATCAACTCTACAGCACATGTACCCATGCCAACGTAAAAGCATCGTTGTTTTACTTCTGAGGCCTGACCGCAGCCAAAGTGTTGTTCAGAAACCTTCGCAATAACAAAACAATCTTCATTCGATTCTCTGGCATTGGTGCCCACCCCCCCCCCCCCCCACCCCCCCTCGAGACACGCGGCACAGAGCAAGGTGAAAGGTCAAGAACGAAAATGACGAATTTACGATGTCTTTCGTGTTAACTGGCCATGTCTGCGAGCGATGACATCCGGAATATTGCCTCTAACAATATTGATTCATCTGTGGGACGCTTAAAGCGGCAGACGACTTGATCTGGAGGGGAGAGGGGGAGGGGGGACGGAAGAGGAAGGAGGTAGGGTGAGAGTGGCGGGAGGGAGGGGGAGGCAGGGGGGGGGGGGAGGGGGGGGCATGGAGACACGGGTCCCGGAAATGGACGAGAAGACAAAAAAAAAAAAAAAAAAAAAAAGCTGAAAGAGAAAAAGAAATGGTCCCGGGAGGCCAAACTTGCGGAGGGGGGCGTGTGTCTGTTGTTTTTGACACCCGGGTCTTCAGCACCCGTACATCTGTTGTTCTCTTGTCTGTTTGCGGGTCCGGGGTAGCTGGGGTTGGGGGGTGAGTGGGTGGGAGGGGAGGTGGGGGTGAGGATGGAGGGGGTTAGGGAAAGTGGGAGGATGTGGGTGGGGGTAGTAGCGGTGACGTGTTGGGAAGGAGATGGGTGGGGAGCAGGGAGGGGGGGGGGGGGGGGGAGGGGGAGTTGACGCGTGCTGTGTTGATACTTCATGTTACACTTCAGTGTGGGTGTGGGAGGAGGGGGGATTGGGGAGAGGAGGTTGGGGGTGGGGGTGGGGGATATGGAGTTTAGCACCTTTTTTTTTTTTTTTTTTTTTTTTTTGCTTTTTGCTGAGCTGTGCTTCGGAGTGAGTGATTCGTTTGTCTGTGTGTCTGTCTGTCTGTCTGTCTCTCTGTCTCTGTCTGTGTATCTCTCTGTCTATCTGCCATCTCTCGTACTCCTGCCCCCTTGCTTTTCTATTTCTGTGTCTGTGTTGATTGCCTGTGTCTGTCCGTCTGTTTGTCTGTGTCTGTGGACTTCCGTCTGTCGCTTTCTTTCTTGCTGGCCATTTGTCTGTCTGTTGTATTGGGTGGTTTTCTGATGGCTATGTGTTGGAAGATCTACCTAACAACTCCGCACGCGCGCGCGACACACACACACACACACACACATTCACACACACACACACACACAACATACATACACACATGCGCACACACACACATACATACACAAACGCATGCATGCACGCACGCACGCACGCATGCACACGCATACACACATGCACACAGACACACGCGCACGCTCGCGCACACGCACGTACGCATGCACACACGCACGCACACGCACGAACGCACGCATGCACACACCACACACACACACACACACACACACACACACACACACACGCACAAACTCATGCACACACGCAGGTATACACACACGCACGTACGCACGTGCGCGCGCGCGCGCGCGCGCACACACACACACACACACACACACACACAACACACACCACACACCACACACACACACAACCACACAATCAGGAACTGGCAACAAAAGAAATATAAACAATTTATTAATTATATAATGGTCACTGTATTATATTGGTATCAAAGGCTAATAAAGAATACTTATAAACATTTGATACTATGACTACTTAACACAAGTACTACATGAAAATATGATGGTATACTTATAAACATTTCATACATCGTGATTACTGGTCTAAATCAATTTTACAGCTAAAATCGAAAAATACTGACAAATATTTGACGTATTATGAGTCGTGAGTTATATCATTATTAGAGGTAATCAATAGCCGAGGATAGTGAAGAACAATTGATATCTTAAGATCAATGTGTTGTTTTCATGTTACAGCTAATAACCTGAAATGCTGATGAACTTTTGATATAGACAGTGAATATTACAGCAGTCTTCCATTTCCTAGGATTAATTTGACATCCCCTGCACTTCCATGTCTTCCCCCCCCCACCCCCCACCCCCAACACACACAAACAAGAATGATGAAGAAGCACAGTTCGTGTCGGTGTCAGCGCGGGGCTTGAGGTAAGTCTAGATTCTATTCTCATTCAGTCATCTGTCCGCTCGATCAATGAGTCGATCAATCAACCCATTCCTCCATCCACTGTCTGTCTGTCCGCTCGATCAATGAGTCGATCAATCAACCCATTCCTCCATCCACTGTCTGTCTGTCTGTTTGTCTGTCTCTGTCTCTGTCTGTCTCTGTCTGTCTGTCTGTCTTCGTCTCTCTCTCGCTCTCTTCTCTCTCTCTCGTTCTCTCTCTCTCTCTCCCTACCTCCCCCTCTCTCTCCCTCCCCTTCTCTCTCCCCCCTCTCTCTCCCTCTCCCTCTCATCTCTCTCCCCCTCTCTCCCCTCTCTCTCTCCCCTCTCTCTTTCTCCCCCTCTCTCTCCCCTCTCTCTCCCTCCTCTCTCCTCTCTCCCCCCTCTCTCCCCTCTCTCTCTCCCCTCTCTCCTCTTTCCCCCTCTCTCTCCCCCTCTCTCTCTCCTCCCCCTCTCTCTTCTCCCTCTCTCTCCTCTCTCTCTCTCCCCCTTCTCTCTCCTCTCTCTCTCCCCTTCTCTCTCCTCTTCCCCTTCTGCTTCTCTCTCTTCATCTTTTCCCCCTCCCCCTACTCTCCTCTTCTCTCCCTCTCTCTGTCTCTCTCTCTGTCGTCGTCTGTCTGTCTGTCTCTCTCTCTCTCTCTCTCCCCCTCTCTCTCTCTCTCTCTCCTTTCTTCTCTCTCCCCCTTTCTCCTCTCTCTCCTCTCTCTCCTCTCTCTCACTTCTCCTCTTTCCCTCTCCTCTTCCCTCTCCCCTCTCTCACTCCTCCCTCTTTCTCCTCCTCTCTCTCTCTCTCTCCTCCCCTTCTCTCCCCCCCTCCCAGTCTCTCTTGTCTTCTCCGTTACCCGCCCCTTCCCACACTCTTCTCTCTGTCCTCTCAGGGTTTTGTTCTTTACACCCAATGGTCGTTGTTTGCTTAACATTAAACAAGGGCGTCAAAAACAAGGAAAATAAATACGGACAGGGAGGAGTGGTGGGGGGGGGGGTTGGGGGGGGGGCGTGGGGGGGGGAGGAAGGAGGGAAGAAAGAGAGAGGCTGGAAGGGAGAGGCAGGGTGAGGGAGGGGAGGGGGAGAAAGGAGTGGAGGGGTGGAGAGCGGAGCGAGAAGCAGTGAGCAATGCTTTTTGGGGTGTTTTTTCGCTTTTCTTTTTTCCCCTTTCTGCTGAGCATCTTCATCGGAGAATGCATGTCAGAATGCAGAACGGAACGGGGCTTCGTATGACACAAACGTCTCTCTCTCTCTCTCTCTCTCTCTCTCTCTCTCTCTCTCTCTCTCTCTCTCTCTCTCTCTCACTCACTCTATCTGTCTGTCTGTTGTCTTTCCCTCGCTTATCATTATACCATGAAAGATTCCAATAACTATAAAAAAACAACAAAAGCGTTGTCGATGGGGATGATTGTGACTTTTGCCGTTGAAGACATAAATGTCATTTTGAAAGATTTGTAAAGTTTTCTTCACTGTTGAAGTATTCGTCGCGTAACTATTATATCATTGACGATTTTTTTAATGACTCTGGCTTTTTAAATGTTTATATGACGCTGTGAGCAATTTAATACTAAACAAAAACAGATAAACGTATGAACACAGAAAAAAAATGTAGATAAAAAGACCAATTACAAAGGAGTTCCATCCACTGTGGGGACGCGTCGTTGAAAGACAGTGTTGGTCAAATTTCCTGACCAACACTGCAGGTTCCGTATCTCGCGGGCCTGGTTGACGCTGGGATACATTATGAAAGGAAGCGTAGAGGACAGCCGTAGCATGTGGCCTCAGACCAGTACGGAATTCCATACCATGATACTTATCCTCCTCACTGCTCAGCATAAAGCAGTGCAATGTCGTGTCGCCCTTTAGCTCCTTCTGCTCACGTGGTGAACTCCGTGTGGATTTCCTCTCCACATGGTGGAGTCGTGTGGTGGTCGTCAGCTTTGGCAAGTTCTTTAGATTTGGGGTGGATGGATGGCAAGTCGCCTTAAGCAAGGAGGCGGTCACTCATGCTGGCTTTCCGACTGAGGAACAACGGTATACAGACATATTTGCGACAGAGAAGGCAAAATAAACCGTGCTCACGTACTGCGCGAAATGCACGAACTCTCCGAGTGAACGCTGCACGTGTTCTATGTGACGTCTGTCACCGCGTTACCGGGTGCAGTCAGAGGAGGGGGGAAGGGAGGGGGGGGGGGTATGTGTGTGAAAGTGTGGAGAAGCATGTACATGTTCCACTGTACCATAGTTTGGTTCTATGACGCCATCTGGTGTTCTCTATGACCCACGTAATCCAGTTCTGTCAGTGAAGGCAGCGGACTGGATAATACCAACCAGCCAGACTGCAGGACAAAAGCACTCTGCATGAGCTTGAGCGACGTTCTTTCGCATTACAGATAAAAAGAAAATTCAGTTGGTTTGTCCCGCACCTCCAAGATATTGCTTGTGTGATCCATGGCTTTGACTTCCATCAACTTATTCCTAAGACCTCTGTAGCTGTCTCATTTAGCACTCGGTTAAAAGCGTTCGTTGGTCTTCGAGGTGTTCTTCCAGCAGTAGTAGAAAGTGACCTTTCCTACTCTGGCCACTGAGAACGGTTCAGCCATGTCCGGATCTTTCAGATTGTGAAGGTCGAACTTCAAACAGTTGTCTTTCACTCTCTTCATGTTATTTTTTTAAACGTACTTTAATGGTCGTAGTCACTACCGATGTCAGTTCCAGTAAATGTCCTTGCTTTCCGTCTATCCCGTGCCTGCCAGACCTGTTCCGGTCTACACCAGAACAAAGTCTGTGTGGCCGTGGCACTGACCATGAGAAATGTCATGTCCATCATCGGGTTGCTGTGTGCTCACCACAAGTCCCGGCAAAAAGCATGTCATTGTCACTGGCAACATCCAGCAGACATAGTCCTCTATCGTTGGTGGTCTCCTAACAAACACAGACTGAGGAAATCCTTCAGTCTTCTTGAGCATCTGCACCAGCCTTGACAACATCTAGCAGACGTGGTCCACTGTCGTTGGTGGTCTCCTAACAAACACAGACTGAGGAAATTCCTCAAGTCTTCTTGGGGATCTGCACCAGCCGTGACAACATCTAGCAGACATAGTCCACTGTCGTTGGTGGTCTCTTAACAAACACAGACTGAGGAAATCCTCCAGTCTTCTTGGGGATCTGCACCAGCCTTGGAATTCCTGTCACTCCGAACGGCGAAGATGTCTCTTTTTGTGAACCTTTTTGAAGACTATTGGAGCTGAGAGTAGAACTCTTTGACTCCGTCATCATCATAGTCTGCTGTGGAAGCATCTGTTTACACTACCGTGATGTTGAACAGTGTCGTTCCTGGATGGATGGCCATGAGGCTTTTGGCAACAGGGGAGCGCCCCAACATAGCATCCCTGATGCTCTTGTGAACTGAAACCCTCCCCCGATGTGCATCTTTCTCGTCTTCTCTGTGCTCGTCTCCCGTGCTGTGCTTGTCCAAGGTGAATACTCTGCCGTCACAGAGGCGGAGAATGTGCCGAAGAATATGCAGCCATGTCCAGGATCAGTGCTTTCAGGTCTTCAACCTGTCTGATAGTTCTTACCTTCCAGGGGGCGAATGGGAGGATGATGGTACTTCCACGGGTACGCTGGGGTCGAGTGTGCCAAGTCAAAAAAACGTAGATGTGGATTACCAACACGAGAGAGAGGAGGAGGAGGAGGGAGAGAGAGGAAGGAGAGAGAGGGAGGAGAAGGGAGAGAAGAGAGAGAGAGAGAGAGGAGAGAGAGGAGAGGATCAGAGAGAAGACATTGAGGATAGATGAGAGAGAGAGAGAGAGAGAGAGAGAGAGAGAGAGAGAGAGAGAGAGAGGCAGGAGAGGAGAGACAGTAGGATGAGAGAGAGAGAGGAGAAGAGAGAGAGGAGAAGAGAGAGAGAGAGAGAGAGAGGGAGAGAGAGAGACAGAGAAGAGAGAGAAGGGAGGAAGGGAGGGGGGGAGAGGATAAAGTAAAGGAGAGGGGGGGGGGTGGGGGGCGTGGAAGACAGGGGGTAGGGAGGTCGTGGAGAGGGAGAAGAAAAGCCCCGTAAAGCAGTGAGCGATAGTGTTGCCCCCGAACACAGTGCTCCCCGGCCTTGTCTTTCGTGCCAACTCACACCCAAACCTTGAGCATATTCATCCCCACAAATCATTGCTCCCCCTTCACCCCCCCTTCCCTCCCCATCCTCCTTCCTCCCTCTATCCCTCACCCCCCCCCTTCATTGCCTGTCACGTGCCCTCCTCCTCCTCCCCCTTCTCTGTTAGTCTCTTTCCATATGCACCCCCTTCCCCTCATATATTCCTCTCTCTGTCTTCCCCAGAAAGATTATGTTTGGCTGTTGCAACACATAATACTGATGTTCTTCTCCCCCCCCCCCCCGTCCCTCCCTCCCCTCTCCTTTCTGTGCTTAATAGCGTACACACGCGCTCGGGCTCGCACGTGTGTGTGTATGTGTTGTGTGTGTGTGTGTGTGTGTGTGTGTGTGTGTGTGTGTGTGTGTGCGGCGCGCGTGCGTGCGTATATTATATTGTGTGTGTGTGTGTGTGTGTGTGTGTGTGTGTGTGTGTGTTGTGTGGTGTTGTGTGTGTGTGGTGAGTGCGGCTTAGTATGTGTGTGTGGTGGTGGTGGTGGTGTTGTGTGTGTGTGCCGCTGTGTATGCTGTGTGTGTGTTTTGTGTTTTTGTTGTGTGTGTGTGTGTGCGTGCGGCGGGTGCGTGTTGCTGTGTGTGTGTGTGTGTGTGTGTGTGTGTGTGTGTGTGTGTGTCGGGGGTGTGTGCGTGCGTGCGTTGCGTGCGTGCGTGCGTGTGTGTTGTGTGTGTGTGTGTGGTGTGTGTGTGTGTGTGTGTCCGGAACTGGTCTTACATCACCTTTGTCGTCGCTGTCTATCTCTCTATCAGTCTTTCTTTCTCATTCGTTCTTTCCTTCCTACCTTTTTTCTTGCTTTCATGCTCCCTTTGTCTGGCTTTATTTGTTTTTCTTTCTGTTCTTTTTTCCTTTTCCTCTTTTATTTATTTTCAGTACTTTTTTGTTTTAGCTTCTTGCATGTTTCTACTTTCTTTGTTTCTGTGTTTGTGTTTGTTTGTTTGTTTGTTTCAGTCTTTTGACGCCAAAAAGGAAGATAAGAGAAATAAAAACTGAAATATGAAAAACAACAGTCCTGAAGAACTCAATGCATATGTGATAAAAATTTAATTGGATTAGTTTCTGAATGAGAGAGAGAGAGAGAGAGAGGAGAGAGAGAGAGAGAGAGAGAGAGAGAGAGAGTCAGACAGAGAGACAGATTGAGAGAGAGAGGGAGAGACAACAGACAGACAGACAGAGAGATAGGGAGACACAGAGAGACAGAGACAGAGACAGACAGACAGACAGAGAGATAGGGAGACACAGAGAGACAGAGACAGACAGACAGACAGACAGATAGGGAGACAAAGAGAGGCAGAGACAGAGACAGACAGACAGACAGACAGAGAAGAGGAAGATGCCAGAGTCTGGCACTGTGAGGTGATAACGGATGACAGGCTGAAGGCCGGAGATGTCACAACCTGGGTGCACTCCCCCTGACTCACACCCCACGCCAGGCACTCAACCACACACAGAGCTGGAAACAGCACCCCCCCCCCCTTCCCCCCTGTCTAACACCCCACGCCAAGCACTCAACTACACACAGGGCTGGAAACAGAACTCCCCCTGACTCACACCCCACGCCAAGCACTCAACCACTCAGAGGGCAGGAAACAGCACTCCCCTGACTCCCACCTAAAGCCAAGCACTCAACCACACACAGAGCAGGAAACAGCACTCCCCTGACTCCCACCCCACGCCAAACACTCACCCACACACAGAGCAGGAAACAGCACTCCCCCTGACTCACACCCCACGCCAATCACTCAACCACACACAGGGTTGGAACAGCACTCCCCTCCCCCCCACCCGACTCACACCCCACGCTAAGCACTCAACCACACACAGAGCAGGAAACAGCACTCCCCCTGACTCCCACCCCACGCCAAGCACTCAATCACACACAGGGTTGGAAACAGCACTCCCCCCCCCCACCCGACTCACACCCCACGCTAAGCACTCAGCCACAAACAGGGTTGGAAACAGCACCCCCCCCCACCCGACTCACACCCCACGCCAAGCACTCAACCACACACAGGCCAGGAGACAGCACTCCCCCTGACTCCCACCCCACGCCATGCACTCAACCACACACAGGCCAGGAGACAGCACTCACCCTGACTCACCCCTCCCCCCCCCCACGCCATGCACTCAACCACACACAGGCCAGGAAACAGGAGGGGAAGGAAGGGGGTTGGGGAGGCTGGGATAGGTGAGGGAACGAGTGAGGAGAGAGAGAGAGAGAGAGAGGGGGGGTGAGAGAGAGAGAAATGGGGAGAGAGAGAGGGAGAAGGAAAGAGAGAGAGAGGGGGATGAGAGAGAGAGAGACAGAGAGAGAGAGAGAGAGAGAGAGGGGGGAGACAGAGGGGGAGAGATTGAGAGAGAGACAGAGAGAGGGAGAGAGAGAGGGAGAGAGAGAGACAGATAGATAGATAAACAAATGGAGAGAGAGAGAGAGAGAGAGAGAGAGAGAGAGAGAGAGGGGAGAGAGAAGAGAGAGAGCGGAAGTATGAACGCGTGTTGTAGTGAAGGAGAAGAATGTGCTCAATAATGCTTTTTTTTTTTATAATTTTACATTTCGACCTCACAATAAATTAAAAACAAACAAACAAACAAACAAACAAACAAACACGATTTCCAACGTGAACGAACGATCTAAAAATTCAGAGAACATCAAATTAGAATGTACATCGGAATTTAAGATGTACGCCAATAAAGTTTGCATACAAACCAGCACTCACAAAGTTTGCAGATACAATGAGTGAAAAGCGAAGGATGTTGAAATTAAAAGGGAGGACAGTGCATGAAAGTGAAGAGAGAGAGAGAGAGAGAGAGGAGAGAGAGAGAGAGAGAGAGAGAGAGAGAGAGAGAGAGAGAGAGAGAGAGAGAGAGACTCAACTCAAACAGTTTAATTGCAAAGGCCACCGACCTATCTGCAATGAGGTCAAGAACAAAAGTAGAACACACACGCGCTTGGCGCATAAACTGAAAATTATGAAAGAAAATGTTTGCATAACAAAATATACTTCCTGAAATTACTCTGGCATTTGTGTGTTAACTGATAGCAGTTCTCTTCGTTTCAGTGCTTTAAGAATGAACGTAGTTACAGAGCGAGTTATAATTCTCTGTTCATTTTGCAGTAAAAGAAGCAATTACACTTTGTGGACATTTCTTGTCTGAGGCAAAATGTATCTATCTCTTAAATCTTTATAGAATGGACAAACAGTCAAAAACTGTATTCCGTCCTCGATTTGATTACAGAATGGACAGTTCTTGGAGTTAAGTGGATATCTTTGATGGACATTCAAATCACTAATACCTAGCCGAAATCTCACGAACACTTTGCGAAATTTAGGAATTGTAATATCAGTTAAATATTTCTCAGGCTGCCAAAAGGATTTTAAGGAACGATGTGTTGTATATATATATATATATATATATAAGAGAGAGAGAGAGAGAGAGAGAGAGAGAGAGAGAGAGAGAGGAGAGAGAGAGAGAGAAGAAGAAGAAGAAGACGAAGAAGAGAGAGAGAGAGAGAGAGAGAGAGAGAGAGAGAGAGAGAGAGAGAGAGAGAGAGAGAGAGTGCGCGCAAGTAAGTACAAATCCTATGATATAATATCTTAAACAAAGAGGCAGTACACTTTCCTTGACTCTCTGACGACGAGAAACAACGATGACGACACGAGAAGAAGAAGAAGAAGAAGAAGAAGAAGAAGAAGAAGAAGAAGAAGAAGAAGAAGGAGAAGAACAAGAAGAAGATGAAAAAGAACAAGAAGAGCAAGAAGAAGAAACAAACTAAAAGAGAGACCAAAAAAAAAAAAAAAAAAAAAAAAAAAGCCAACTAATTAGCACGTCCGTGAATTGTTTGCGGTTCATCTTTTATTGCCAAGTGTGTCTATCTTCGCCTGATGTTTTCCCGTCATTCTCTCAAATTCCCCTGCCAACTCCCCCTCCCTCCCCCCATTCCCTCACCACCCCGCCCCTCCGCCAACCGCCGTCTTCACCCTCCCTCCCCATCTCCCCCCACCTCACTCCCAATGCCTTCTTGTCACATGCACGTAGGAACACAAGAACTGGCAGACATGAACACGTACGCGCGCGCATGCGAAGACACACGCATACAGAGATAGGCTTGCTGAATCTCTCTTTCAAGAGAGAGAGAGAGAGAGAGAGAGAGAGAGAGAGAGAGACAGACAGACAGACAGACAGACAGACAGACAGACAGACAGACAGGGAGAGAATGAAGGAAAGAAAGAAAGACAGACAGAGACACGGACAGACAAACAGAGACAGGGAGAGGAACAACAGCAAGGGAATTCAGAGTCAGACAGACGGAACCAGAGACTGAGACAGAGACACAGACACAGACCGAGACACAGACACAGACCGAGACACAGACCGAGACACAGAGAAGGGGTGAAAGGGAGCGAGTAGACTCAGTGGAGAAGAACCACAAGTATGTTAACGAGTGTTAAGAATGTGCAGCCACGCTCTTTCTCCTCTTCTCTCCGCCTTTCCCACCCCCTCCCTCCCTCCTCCTCCTCCCCCTTTCCACCTCCCCTTCTCTTCCCTCCTAACCCCCTCAGCTTTACCCCCCTCCCCCGCAACCCTCCCTCCCCCCGCCCCTCGCAGTCCTTCCCTCCCGCCCCCCCAAGACGGTGAGTCTATTTGGCCGGGGGATTATGTCACCTTAGTGTAAGCCAATTTCAGTCACGTTTGCTTTTTTTTTTTTTTTTTTTTTTTTTTTTAATTATCCTTTTCTTTAAAATTGCATGTCTTTTTTTTCTGTGCCATTTTCTCTCCTTGTACCTTTCTTTTCTGTTCTTTCTTTCTTTCTTTCTTTCTTTCTTTCTTTCTTTCTTTCTTTCGTTCGTTCGTTCTCTTCGTTCGTTTTTCTTTCTTCCTTTCCTCATTTTCCATCCTTCTTTCTTTCTTTTTTCTTTGCATGTAGTTTTTGTTCATACCCGTTTCTCTCCTTGCTTCTTTCTTTCCTTCTTTTTATTCTCTGTCTGTCTGTCTATCTGTCTGTCTGTCTCAGTCTCTTCTGTCTCTATCTGTTTGCCTGTCTCTGTCTGCCTGCCTGCCTGTCTGTCTGTCTGTCTGTCTGTCTGTCTCTATCTATCTATCTATCTATCTATCTATCT
>CM065717.1:98769869-98777369 GCA_033310375.1 Conus canariensis
ACTTGACCGATCTTTGTGAAAATTAGCAGGTATGTTCATTATGGGTCACGGATAATGCTCGATGTTCAGTTTACCGTTAAATAGCCGTTACTAACGGCTGTAACGGCCTGTAACGGTTTTTCTTTTTTTATGGAATATCTCAGAAAGTACTTGGCCGATCTTTCTGAAAATTTGTAGGTATGTTCATTATGGGTCACAAATAATGCCCGATGTTTTAGTTTAACGTTATAGCCGTTACTAACGGCTGTAACGGCCTGTAACGGTTTTCTTCTTTATGGAATATCTCAGAAAGTACTTGGCCGATCTTTGTGAAAATTAGCAGGTATGTTCATTATGGGTCACGGATGATGCCCGACGTTTAAGTTTACCGTTATAGCCGTTACTAACAGCTATAACAACCCATAACGGTTTTTCTTTTTTTATGGAATATCTCAGAAAGTACTTGGCCGATCTTTCTGAAAATTTGCAGGTATATTCATTATGGGTCCCAGATGATGCCCGATGTTTTAGCTTACCGTTATAGCCGTTACTAACGGCTATAACGACCCAGAACATTTTTTCTTCTTATGGAATACCTTAGAAAGTATGTGGCCGATATTTCTGAAAATTTGTAGGTACGTTCATTATGGATCACGGATGATGCCCGATGTTTAAGTGTACCGTTATAGCCGTTACTAACGGCCCATAATGGTTTTCTTTTTTATGGAATATCTAGAAAGTACTTGGCCGATCTTTCTGAAAATTTGTAAGTATGTTCATTATAGGTCACAGATGATGGCCGATGTTTACCGGAATAGCCGCTATTAACGGTTACACCAGCCCAGGACGGTTTTTCCTCTTTATGGAATATCTCACGCGTATTCAGAATAAACTGGGAGTACGTTTATATGCTTTGCATCTTGTTAATTTTGAATATTGCCAAACAGAACACACGGACAAACAGAAACAAATACAAGTAACTTCAGTTTGATTGGTATGAAAAGAAATCTCTAATGAAGCAGGGAAGAGTTAGCAGCAGAACACCGATTGTTTAAACCACCCCTCTCTTTCACATTTCCTTCTTGTATAAACATTTAATATTTATAACGGGCGACGTGACTGGGTGAATTTTGTAAGCTGCCCTGAGATTGGTAGGGACAGCCCTCGGGATTTACTTGATGCAGAAAAAGAAGGAAAAAAAAAAATAAAAAGGATTAAACAGCATAGTTTCCTCTCTCTCCCCAGTGACTTGGCATTGGTGTATTGAGAGTGGGTACTACCCGGTGATACCTTTCTCCTTAAGCCACGCTCTGCTTCTCTCTACTTCGTCCTCATCGAGGATAAGGAAGGTATTGCTGAGAGGAGAGGTGGTGGGCCCCAAAGGAAAACTAAGATTCGTCATTCCTAGTGCAGCAAGGACGGAGTAGGTTGTAAGAACGCCGCCATGTGTACGCCTCTCCTGTCATGCTTTCTTCGTGCCTCTCTGTAACTTTGACTTTTTCTTTTGTCCATGTCTAATGTCATGCCTCTCTTTTTCACAGTCTTTCTGGATTTATTTGACTTCAGTTTTTGTCCTTGTCTAATGTCATGCCTTCCTTCATTCTGGCGTCCCAGTTCACCCCTCCCCCTCCCTTTCTCCCACTGTGATTCCCCAACACTTTAGAGGTTCGACTCCCAGACCGAGAGTTCAATGATCCATGTCTTTACCAATGCACCCGTCGATCACACGAGGGGGGAAAAAAGCAACATGTGAAAACTCGAAAGTTTTTTCTTTCTCTCTGTATGTTTCCATGTTTATGCTATGGAAGGCTGTTCGTTTGTAGCTGAAGGCTGTTTTGTTCCTCCCACTGCCTGGTTTGTTCGCTCTCTCTCTCTCTCTCTCTCTCTCTCTCTCTCTCTCTCTCTCTCTCTCTCTCTCTCTCTCTCTCTTACATTTTATCTCTGTTTCCATCTTCCTTTCTGTAATTCTTTTTTTCCCTTGTTTTTCTCTTCTTTCTTTCTTTCTTTCTTTCTTTCTTTTTCTTTCTTCGAGATATGCATACCTTTCCCTTTCTTCTTTCTTTCTTTCTTTCTTCGAGATATGCATACCTTTCCCTTTCTTCTTTCTTTCTTTCTTCGAGATATGCATACCTTTCCCTTTCTTCTTTCTTTCTTTCTTCGAGATATGCATACCTTCCTTTCTTCTTTCTTTCTTTCTTCGAGATATGCATACCTTTCCCTTTCTTCTTCTTTCTTTCTTTCTTTCTTCGAGATATGCATACCTTTCCCTTTCTTCTTCTTTCTTTCTTTCTTCGAGATATGCATACCTTTCCCTTTCTTCTTTCTTTCTTTCTTTCTTCGAGATATGCATACCTTTCCCTTTCTTCTTTCTTTCTTTCTTCGAGATATGCATACCTTTCCCTTTCTTCTTTCTTTCTTTCTTCGAGATATGCATATCTTTCCCTTTCTTCTTTCTTTCTTTCTTCGAGATATGCATACCTTTCCCTTTCTTCTTTCTTTCTTTCTTCGAGATATGCATACCTTTCCCTTTCTTCTTTCTTTCTTTCTTCGAGATATGCATACCTTTCCCTTTCTTCTTTCTTTCTTTCTGTTTTGTTTTTGCTTCTCGTTTTCTCTCCGTTCTCATTCTTTCTTTTTGGCTTTTTTTTTTTCTTTTTGGACCTTTGTATTCTCAGTGTACTCGTACCTCTTTAAAGTTCCTTCTTTGTTTTTGTTTTTCCTTGTTCTTTCTCTTTCCTTCCTTCCTTCTTTCCTTTCTTTCTTCCTTCCCTCCTTCCTTCCTTCCTTCCTCCCTTCATTCATACACTCATTCATTACTATTTTTTCTGTCTTTCTTTTACCTATGTCTTTTTTCTCATATCATTTTTCCTTTACTCACCGCTGGTATCTCCCATACCACAATAATGTTCCTAGGAGTACTTGATCTTTCACACCTTGTGACTGAAGTCAGAATGTAGAACATGGTGTTTCCAACTGGTCGTGGAGTCGACTGATACAGTGGAGTCTGAACTAAAAAGGGGGCTCTTCAGTGTTGTGCGCTAATGTGACTTGACATTGGGGAATGGCGAACATCCTTTTGCTGTCTTTCTCACTGCTTCCTCCAATCTGTCTCTGTGTGTTTGTCTCTCTGTCTGTTTGTCTGCCTGTCCCTCTCTCTCTCTCTCTCTGAGAATTGAGTAAGTTACACACACACACACACACACACACACACACACACACACACACCACACACACACACACACACACACACACACACACACTTACAACACACACACACACACAACACACACACACACACACAACACACACACACACACACACACACACACACACACACACACACACACACACACACACACACACACACACACACACACCACACACACAGACACGCACATTTTTTTCTCTCTCCCTCCCGGTCTCTAACTCCGTCACCCCACCCCCACCCCTAACACCCAGGTCCCTCTCCCGTCAAGGCGTCTCCAGCCAAACCCCCGACCCCCTTACTCTCTGCCCCCCTCCCTGTCTCTATCTCCACCACCCCACCCCCACCCCTAACACCCAGGTCCCTCTCTCTCCCCGACCCCCTTACTCTCTGCCCCCCTCCCTGTGTATAACTCAGCCACCCCACCCCCACCCCTAACACCCAGGTCCCTCTCTCTCCCCGACCCCCTTACTCTCTGCCCCCCTCCCTGTGTATAACTCAGCCACCCCACCCCCACCCCTAACACCCAGGACCCTCTCTCTCCCCGACCCCCTTACTCTCTGCCCCCCTCCCTGTGTATAACTCAGCCACCCCACCCCCACCCCTAACACCCAGGACCCTCTCTCTCCCCGACCCCCTTACTCTCTGCCTCTCTCCCTGGCTCTTTTCTTCTTGACGTACAGTGTAAATGAGGCTTTCTGTATGGATCCATCCCCCCTATCTTCTCTCTCTCTCTCTCTCTCTCTCTCTCTCTCTCTCTCTCTCTATTTTTGATGAAGCGTTCACGTTACATGTTCCTACATATTATTTCATTTTGGCATTGTTAAACCTCCTCAAGACGAAGACTGGATGTAAGAAAATAAGCACACCAGTGCCCATCTCTCCCCTCTCTCTCTCTCTCTCTCTCTCTCTCTCTCCTCTCTCTCTCTCTCTCTCTCTCGCTCATTTTTGATGAAGCGTTCACGTTACATGTTCCTACATATTATTTCATTTTGGCATTGTTAAACCTCCTCAAGACGAAGACTGGATGTAAGAAAATAAGCACACCAGTGCCCATCTCTCTCTCTCTCTCTCTCTCTCTCTCTCTCTCTCTCTCTCTCTCTCTCTCTCTCTCTCTCTCTCTCTCGTTAATTAATGTGAATGAGAGTCTAAATAAATTTGTCAGTGCTTTGTGCGGAGCCGCAGCTTGTATGGTTCGAGTTATTTGTAGAGGCAGCAGAACATACAATGACAAACGAAAGAAACAGGAAGTTAAAAGGTTATATTAAAAAGATTTCAGAGATGCAAAACAGCCAAGGATAAAAGTAAGAAAAGAGAAGAATACGCTGTATTACGTAAAGAGTATGTTACGCTAGGGAAAACAAAGGAACTGGAGTTTAAAGAAAGTAGGTTAAAGAAACTAAAAGAATTCAGTCAGCGATTCTAAAATGTTCTGGTCAGTGATAAGATCTATAAACAATAAGAGTTTTGTGTATAACGAAATCTCAGTTCAACAGTGGCATGACCATATTCGGGGCGTTTTTCAGTTTTGATAATAAAAGTAAGGAAGAAGAGACCGGTATGGTAGAAGAAAATGAAATTGAGCCATTATCTAATCAACCTATTTCCAGTGAAGAAGTCGTTGCTGGTATTAAACATTTAAAATTAGGAAAGAGTGCAGGACCAGATAGAATCACAGCAGAAATGCTGAAGAATGCAAACACAACTGTAATCAATTTTCTTGTTTATTTATTCACCCAACTTTTTGATAATGGTATCTTTCCATCAGAGTGGGCTAATTCTATAATTGTACCAATTTACAAAAACAAAGGAGACGTGAACAATCCCGACAACTATCGTGGAGGATCACTTACCAGCATTTTAAGTAAAATCTACACTTACATACTAAATGCAAGATTAACTGAATGGGCTGAAACTGAAAAAAAAATAGTGGAAGAACCAGTTACAGCACCATAGACCATATATTTACACTATATTGTTTGATTCAGAAACATCTACTCTGGAAATCGAAGCTCTACATTGCATTTGTAGATTTCAAGGCCTTTGACTCGGTAAATCGGAATGCTCTGTGGAATGTACTCCGTAAAAGTGGTGTTAATAGTAAATTGTACATGGCTATTAGAGGGGTCTACAACTCAGTGCTTGCATGTATGCGTGTGAAGAGTGAGTATTCAGATTATTTTGATTGTCCAAATGGAGTAAAACAAGGATGCTTGTTGCGTCCACAGTTGTTTTCTTTTTTCATAAACGAACTGGCGGTGGAATTGTCCCGCAAAGGAAGACATGGTATCCAGATGATACCTGGAGCAGTGGAATTAGTTTTACTACTGTATGCTGATGATGTTGTTCTTCTGTCCGGAACAGTTGTAGGTTTGCAAAACCAACTAAATGTATTGAAAGAAGAAGCAGACCGCTTAGGTTTATCAGTTAACTTGGATAAGACGAATATAGTGGTCTTTAGAATGGGTGGCCACCTATCAGTGTATGAAAAATGGTCTTATGGAAATGCAGATGTTCAAGTAGTTAATTCATATAAGTATCTTGGAATGATATTGTCAACAAACTGAACTTTCCGTTACACATGGGAAGTATCTCTGAGAAAAGGGAAAAAAAGGTACGATTGAAATTCTGAAATCCCTGAGAAAACTGAATTGTACAGACTGTGGTATATTTTGGAAAATGTTTGATACACAGATAAAACCTCTTCTTACATATGCAGCTGAAATTTGGGGCTTATATGAAAATTTGCAGATGGAAAAAGTACATACGTATGCTATAAAGCGTTTCCTTCAAGTATCTATTCAATCATCCAACACCGTTTTATATGGAGAGATGGGCAGATACCCGTCGTATATAAGTACATTTGTGAAATGTATTAAGTACTGGTTGAAGATCTTGAAGCAACCCCAGTCCCGTTTGAGCAGGCAAGCCTATGATATGATGCTTTTAGAAATGGAAAAATGTAAAGAAAACTGGGCTCATAAAGAAAGTCCTTTCAGAACAGGGTTTTGGAATAGTGTGGATGACCCAGGAAGTAGGAAATGCGCAACAGTTCATTGCGGAATTTAAAGACAGGCTTATTTGTTCTTTTAAACAGAATTGGCACTCAGATATGGAAAGTAAAGAAAAATATCGCTGGTTTTTCTCATTTAAGAATGTGTTTCATTCTGAAAAGTTTCTCAATGTCATAACAGATAAATGGCACAGAATAAATTATGCAAGATTTAGGTTGAGAACTTTAGGTTTTAATGCGAACAAAAGATGGTTTGAATGTGAAACATCCACAGAATCTCCTTGTCCTGCATGTAGACATATTATTGATGACGAAGAACACTTTCTGTTCCACTGTACTGCTTATAATGAAGTGCGGACAAATTGTTCATTTTTCCAGTTAGATATAGCGAAAAGACAAAATGTCGCTGTCGTGTTATCATCAGATGATGAACTTGTAATTAAATCAGTTGCTAAATTCATCGCGGAAGCATTGAAAATTAGACAGATGAAGGATCGTGAAATTTAAGATAATGCATTGTAAGAGATATCTGAACGAATATTATCATTCATCGCATGTGGAAGAGATCAGTAAAATACAATGTCATCATTTGATTGAGTGGATGGTCGAGTCAGTCTTAAGTGTTGTTGTTGTTTTGTTGTTGTTTAACCTTACTGCATTACTCCTGTACGCGAGGACATAAGGAAATGTAACGAATTTATTTGTTTTTGTTAACCTTTGATTTGATACACACTAGGAATGAAAGTGTACTATTTGTTTGCAGGAAAGGAAGAGGGAAATGTTATTGTTCTGTTACCTCTCCCCCCTTGTCAAAAGACCTCTTTGGTAATGACAATAAAATATCAAAGTGTCAAAGTGTCAAAAGTCTCTCTCTCTCTCTCTCTCTCTCTCTCTCTCTCTCACACATACACACACACTCACAGACACAGACACAGACACAGACACACACACACACACACACACACACACACACACACACACACACACACACCACGCAACGCACGCACACGCAAACGCGCACACGTACACACACACACACACACACACACACACACACACACACAAGAGAGAGAGAGAGAGAGAGAGAGAGAGAGAGAGAGAGAGAGAGAGCGAGTTGTATTTTGTGATCCAGTGTTAGCAAATCCTAACAGGGACAGCGTGGGAGGAGGAGGGGGGTGGTAGGGATGGTGGGGTTGGGCTTGGAGAGGTGGGTGGGGAGGAGGGGGTGGGGAGGATGGTGGGGATGTGGAGATGGCTTGGAGAGGTGGGTGGGGAGGAAGGGGTGGTGGGGATGGTGGGGATG
>CM065717.1:98787369-98799869 GCA_033310375.1 Conus canariensis
AGTAGTAGTAGTAATCTTCTTCTTCTTCTTCTACTTCTTCTTCTTCTAGTAGTAGTAGTTGTAGTAGTAGTAGTATAGTAGTAGTATGTAGTAGTATGTAGTAGTAGTAGTAGTAATAGTAGTAGTAGTAGCAGCAGTGGTAGAAGAAGAAGAAGAAGAAGAAGAAGAAGAAGAAGAAGAAGAAGAAGAAGAAGAAGAAGAAGAAGAACAACAACAACAACAACAACGACGACGACAACAACGACAAGACCAAGAACAACAAGAAGACATGGGAAAAGGAGAAGAGGAAAACAGCGAAAAAAAGAAGAAAATGAAGAAAAAAAACAACTGAAGAGGAACAAGGAAAGAGAAAAAGAAGAACGCAGCAGCAGCAGCAGCGGTAGTAGTGGTCTTTCTATCTTTCAGTTTTCCAAGACTAACAAGGCTGACAGCGGCTTGAAAAGGAAGCGATCCTAGTCCTTTTAGTTTGGGTAGGAGAGGGAAAGGAAGGGGGGGGGGGGGGGTATAAACACCTTAGCGTGTGAAAAAATAAAAAGAGATGGGGAGGGACAGAAAGGGGAAGAAGAAGAAGAAGAAGAAGAAGAAGAAGAAGAAGAAGAAGAAGAAGAAGAAGAAGAAGAAGAAGAAGAAGAAGAAGAAAGAAGAAGAAAAAGAAGAAAGCAGCAACAGCAGCAGCAGTGGTAATAGTAGAATTTCTCCTTCTCACCTTTCCAAGACTAACAAGACTGCGTACTAGTTCTTGCTCTCTGGGGAGGGGTGGAGGAGGAAGAGAGGGTGGAAGGGTATAACGACCTTAGCGTGTGAAAAATTAGAAAGAGGAGGAAGGGGAGAGAAGGAGAAAGAGGAGGAAGGGGAGAGAAGGAGAAAGAGGAGGAAGGGGAGAGAAGGAGAAGAGAAAGGAGGGAGGAAGGAGGAGGAGAAGGAGAGAAGAAAGAGGAGAAAAGAGCAAAAACAAGCAGCAGCAGCAGCAGCAGCAGCAGTAGTAGTAGTAGTAGCAGTAGTAGTTGTTGTTGTTGTTGTAGTAGTATGAGGAGGAGTAGGCGTAGTAACAGTAGTAGTAACAGTAGTGATGGTAGTGATGATGGTAGCGTCTAATATCACCAAGTGTGAACAGACTCTGAAGTAGAGAACTCACTCACTCACTCACTAGTAGTGGTAGTAGAAAAAGTAGCTTAAGAAGAGTAGTCGTCGGAGGAATAGGAGGAGGAGTAGGAGTTGCAGGTGAAGGAGAAGAAGAATGCGAAGAAGAATACGAAGAAGAATGCGAAGAAGAATGCGAAGAATGCGAAGAAGGAATGCGAAGAATGCGAAGAAGAATGCGAAGAAGAATGCGAAGAAGAATGCGAAGAAGAAGGAAGAAGAAGAAGAAGAAGAAGAAGAAGAAAAAGAAGAAGAATGCGAAGAATGCGGAAGAAGAATGCGAAGAAGAAGAAGAATGCGAAGAAGAAGAATGCGAAGAAGAAGAAGAAGTAGAAGAAAAAGAAGAAGAATGCGAAGAATGCGAAGAAGAAGAAGAAGAAGAAGAAGAAGAAGAAGAAGAAGAAGAAGAAGAAGAAGAAGAGAAGGAGGAGGAGGAGAGAGAAGGAGGAGGAGGAGGAGAAGGAGGAGGAGGAGGAGGAGAAGGAGGAGGAGGAGAAGGAGGAGGAGGAGGAGGAGAAGAAGAAGAAGAAAAAGAAGAAGAAGAAGAAGAAGAAGAAGAAGAAGAAGAAGGAAAGTGGTTATGAGGGGAAAAAAGAACACACACACACACACACACACACACACACACACACACACACACACACACACACACACACACACACACACACACACACACACACGCTTTGGCTCTCGCGAGGTAAAGCCGCTTTATAAATATCCTTTTACACTAACTTACATTACAAACACACACACACACACACACACACACACACACACACACACACACACACACACACACACACACACACACACACACCCACACCCCGCCAACATTCAACATCTCTCACGACAATGTCTGGCATTTGCCACTCGTTTATATTGGATGTGGAGCCAAACAAGTACAATCCCCCTGTAGTTCACATCCACCCAAAGTGAAATATTCACCTACACACACTGGAACTGACCCAACATCCAAATTCCTCCCCGGTCGATCCGGACAATGGCATCCTTGGCAGTACAAATCTACTTCTGTCTTTTTAATCCACGATCTATTTTGACAAAGACACTCAGACACATGCCGATGTCGTTTCAGATAAAAGCCCCTCTTTGTCGACAATGATAACTGGACACTGACATGGCTTTCACACAGAGAGACTCGGCGATAGTGCATTCACAGACATCTCAGCAGTTTGAGTTTCATTTTCAGTTTCATCAAGGAGGCGTCACTGCGTGCGGACTAGTCCATATACGCTACAGTACATCCGCTAAGTTTTGAGACCACACTGGGCATGATTATAAGCGGATGGATAAATGAATTAACTACAAAGATGAGAGAATTGAAGAAGAGGGTCTCGTGGCTACGACTTAGCAGATGTCTGACCTACGCATTAGCCCAACGCGCTGGTCAGACCTTGAGTGCCTATTATCACAGGAAAGAACGAGTTCGGAAAAAAGACGTGAAAGTATGGGACATGTTAGTGTCATAAGTCCTAACAATGTTCCCTGTGTTTCCGAGCAGAGCAGGTGATATTCTTCAAGAGCTCAGTGATAATGTCTTGTTTACCGGGAGAGTACTTTACCATCACTGTTCCGATGAAGGTTAATAACTAATTTCTCTGTTATTATGGTTTTCTTGGAAAATAGTAACTGTTCACCGCGGGAAAAGAGGAAAACACTTATTGTCTCATAAACCCATACTAATCGTGGAAGAAAACTGCCATTAAGACTTGTTTTCCTGGAAAATGATTATTTATCCCTGTTTTCTCGAATAATTATGACTGCTCCACCTAAAATAAGCAAGCAAGCAAACAAAACAAACAAACAGAAGCAGGGATAACAACTTATGTCAAAGTTGTCGCTGTTTTCCTAAAGGATAAAAACTTCCCCTGGAAAATAAGAAAAATGATTATTTCATAATGATCCCTAATTTTCCATAGTTTACAGGGGGAAATGAATACTGTCATTCAAGAAAAAAAGGGATTGTATATATTTTCCAGGGAAACCACTTATTTTCACTTAAAAAAAGAAAAAAAAAAGAAAAGAAAAGAAAGAAAGAAAAAAAGCTGGAGGATAATATTTCTTGACAGTAAGTCCATGGTGAAACGTGTTCTCTCTAAGCCTAGTTACATGGCAGAATCTGCCTCTTAATAACTTCTACTACTACTACTACTACTGCTGCTGCTACAACAACAACAACAAATACTACTACTACTACTACTACTTGCATGATTATAATATTTACAGTATACGTGTTTGGGCAGTGTTAGGACTGTTTGTTATTACTTGCATGCCACTGTGCAAGCCAAGAAGAAGCTCTTGAAAGACTGCATGTGAGTAAATCATAGGCAGTTATGTCAAACAAAGAAGAAGCTCTTGAAAGACTGCATGTGAGTAAATCATAGGCAGTTATGTCAAGCAAAGAAGAAGCTCTTGAAAGACTGCATGTGAGTAAATCATAGGCAGTTATGTCAAGCAAAGAAGAAGCTCTTGAAAGACTGCATGTGAGTAAATCATAGGCAGTTATGTCAAGCAAAAAAGAAGGAAAGAGCTATCATGCTGAAAAAGATCTGAGACTGTGGAGTAAATCATAGGCAGTTATGTCCAAGCAAAGAAAAGCTCTTGAAAGACTGACATGTGAGTAAATCATAGGCAGTTATGTCAAGCAAAGAAGAAGCTCTTGAAAGACTGCATAGAGTAAATTATAGGCAGTTATGTCAAGCAAAGAAGAAGCTATTGAAAGACTGCATGTGAGTAAATCATAGGCAGTTATGTCAAGCAAAGAAGAAGCTCTTGAAAGACTGCACAAGAGTAAATCATAGGCAATTATGTCAAGCGAAGAAGCTCTTGAAAGACTGCACGTGAGTAAATCATAGGCAATTATGCCAAGCGAAGAAGAAGCTATTGAAAGACTGCACGTGAGTAAACATAGGCAATTATGTCAAGCAAAGAAGAAGCTACTGAAAGACTGCACGTGAGTAAATCATAGGCAATTATGTCAAGCAAAGAAGAAGCTATTGAAAGACTGCACGTGAGTAAATCATAGGCAGATATGCGAAGCGCTGTGAACAGGTGTCTAGATCGGGCTTAAGACAGATTTCGGCAAAACGTCGGAATAACTCCAAGCCAAACAGTTGCTATGAATTCACCAAGCGTCTGTTCATCTATGAAAGATCCCGTGCCCCCAGCCTCAGTGTCAGTGCTGATAGATGCCGATGGCCTATGCACAACGAGCGTACTCGCCGCCGCTCTATATTGGTACGGCACTGATGCCATCTGTCAGGGGCAATCATCGTTGTCAACTTTTTTTTATCATCGGAGTTCTCGAAAATCAGTCTGAATGGGGTGAAAGAGGAAGGTATGGGATGGAAGCACAAATAAACAAGCGAACGTTTGTTGTTGACAGTTATAGCTTAGAAGCGTAACTTTTGTGTCGTGGTAACTTTTTATTTGTATGCTGTAGTCTGTGCGCATGAAGACGATCAGTCTGCACTACTGCGCTGTACATCCCCATCCTCTTCCCCATCCCACCCTCACCGCCGTTATTTCTCTCCCACCCCCCTCCTTCTGGCCTCTACCCGATAAATCAGATTTGGTTCGATTTCAAATATGCCAGCACTCAGTCACGTCTACGCATTCGAACAATCAAACAAATCATAACTGAAAGAGTGTCCCAGTTTGAAATTCATCTCGGAGGCGTCATTGCGTACGGACTAAGCCCTGCGCGCTACACCACAGCGACAAAGCCATAAGGCCTTAATAGTGTAAAGGATTCTAAAGATAACTAAGAAACTCATAAATATAACTAATGTACAGCATTAATTAAAAAAAACCCGCTGGGATACCTGCTTATGTATGACTTCAGAAGCCTTGTCCACGCCTTCATAGCTTAGTGCCAGACAAGACATAGGGAAAGAGGCTGAAAATGGGAGCAGTAGTGCTGTGTGTAGTCTGACATACGAGAAGCAATCATGTTTTGTTATCAACGGAACTTTTCTGAAGGGACACACACTGTGAACGGATCGAGCAGTATAAATGTGAATGTGTCGTACGCACTTACGCGCTTGTATGCCAACAAGCACACACACAGGAAACACTCCTTCCCTCGCACCACCAAGGAGTTCAATAAGCTCCCACCTGAGGCAATCCAATCAGCCTCGGTGGTGGACTTTCAGTCCTATCTCTGATCCACCGCCCCCCACTCCCCACCCCCCATCCCCCCACCCCCATTTCCGCCACCCATCCCCTCCCACCCCATGCTTAGAGTACAATACCCTCCCCACCCACTCCAAAGCAGGGCCTGCCAAAGTACGGTTAGAGGTCTGAAATAATGAGTGTGGTGGCCCCCACTTCCCCTGCCCGCTGTCCATGCAGTTAGGTAGTGAGCACTGACTGCATGAATTGACGCACAACTCCCACAGCAAACTGGAACCCCTTTGTAGATGCCAGAATCTTCAGCTTGTTGAAGGCGGGCAGATATTGAAGAAGAAGAAGAAGAAGAAGAAGAGAGAAGAAGAAGAAGAAGAAGAAGAAGAAGAACAGACAGGTAGACGTACAGACGGACAGTCTGGGGACAGACAGGAAGGGGACAGAAGAAAGACAGACAAACAGACAGACATACGCACGCACGCGCGCGCGCGCGCGCACACACACACACACGCGCGCGCGCGCGCGCGCATACATACACACGCACGCGCGCACGCGTGCTCGTTTATGCTCATCAGCATAAAGGTGAATATGTCTACCGCACACTACTGCTCATTTGCAAGCAAACGTACAAACTGATAGACAGACAGGCAGATAGACAGGCACACAGACACAGACACAAAAAAGACACACACACACACACACACACACACACACACACAACACACACACACACACCACACACACACACACACATGCGCGCACGCACACATACACACACAAAACAAACTTGAGAGGCAATGAGAGAGAGAGAGAGAGAGAGAGAGAGAGAGAGAGACAGACAGACAGACAGACAGACAGACAGACACACGGACACACAGACAGGCAGACAGACAGACGGACGGACGGACGGCTGGAGGGACGGACAGACTGACGGCAGACAGACAGACAGACAGACAGGCAGACAGGCAGACGGACGGACGGAGGGACGAACAGACAGACGGCAGACAGACAGACAGACAGGCAGACAGGCAGACGGACGGACGGAGGGACGGACAGACTGTCGGCAGACAGACAGACAGACAGGCAGACAGACAGACGGACGGACGGACGGACGGACGGAGGGACGGACAGACTGTCGGCAGACAGACAGACAGACGGCAGACAGACAGACGGACGGACGGACGGACGGCTGGAGGGACGGACAGACTGACGGCAGACAGACAGACAGACGGCAGACAGACAGACGGACGGACGGCTGGAGGGACGGACAGACTGACGGCAGACAGACAGACAGACAGACAGGCAGACAGGCAGACGGACGGACGGAGGGCTGGAGGGACGGACAGACTGACGGCAGACAGACAGACAGACAGACAGGCAGACAGACAGACGGACGGACGGACGGCTGGAGGGACGGACAGACTGACGGCAGACAGACAGACAGGCAGACAGGCAGACGGACGGACGGAGGGACGAACAGACAGACGGCAGACAGACAGACAGTCAGACAGGCAGACGGACGGACGGAGGGACGAACAGACAGACGGCAGACAGACAGACAGTCAGACGGCAGACAGACAGACAGTCAAAGACACTGACGAACACCTCCTCTCATTGTTTCATGTGTGCCCACACACTTTCACCAACATCAAAGGAAATGAGAAGGTTCTGACAGTACACTGAAAATGCAGCCCACATCACGTGAAACACACACACACACACACACACTTTCACCAACATCAAAGGAAATGAGAAGGTTCTGACAGTACACTGAAAATGCAGCCCACATCACGTGAACACACACACACACACACACACTTTCACCAACATCAAAGGAAATGAGAAGGTTCTGACAGTACACTGAAAATGCAGCCCACATCACGTGAACACACACACACACTTTCACCAACATCAAAGGAAATGAGAAGGTTCTGACAGTACACTGAAAATGCAGCCCACATCACGTGAAGACACACACACACACACACACACTTTCACCAACATCAAAGGAAATGAGAAGGTTCTGACAGTACACTGAAAATGCAGCCCACATCACGTGAAGACACACACACACACACACACACTTTCACCAACATCAAAGGAAATGAGAAGGTTCTGACAGTACACTGAAAATGCAGCCCACATCACGTGAACACACACACACTTTCACCAACATCAAAGGAAATGAGAAGGTTCTGACAGTACACTGAAAAATGCAGCCACATCACGTGAACACACACACACATTTCACCAACATCAAGGAAATGAGAAGGTTCGAAGTCAACGAAAATGCAGCCACATCATCGTGAACACACACACACAAACTTTCACCAACATCAAAGGAAATGAGAAGGTTCTGACAGTACACTGAAAATGCAGCCCACATCACGTGAACACACACACACACTTTCACCAACATCAAAGGAAATGAGAAGGTTCTGACAGTACACTGAAATGCAGCCCACATCACGTGAACACACACACACACTTTCACCAACATCAAAGGAAATGAGAAGGTTCTGACAGTACACTGAAAATGCAGCCCACATCACGTGAACACACACACACACTTTCACCAACATCAAAGGAAATGAGAAGGTTCTGACAGTACACTGAAAATGCAGCCCACATCACGTGAACACACACACACACTTTCACCAACATCAAAGGAAATGAGAAGGTTCTGACAGTACACTGAAAATGCAGCCCACATCACGTGAACACACACACACACACACTTCATCACCAACATCAAAGGGAAATGAGAAGGTTCTGACAGTACACTGAAATGCAGCCACATCACGTGAACACACACAACACACTTTCACCAACATCAAAGGAAAATGAGAGAGGTTCTGACAGTACACTGAAAATCAGCCCACACACGTGACACAACACACACACACTTTCACAAACATAAAGGAAATGAGAAGGTTCTGACAGTACACTGAAAATGCAGCCCACATCACGTGAAACACACACACACACTTTCACCAACATCAAAGGAAATGAGAAGGTTCTGACAGTACACTGAAAATGCAGCCCACATCACGTGAACACACACACACACAACTTTCACCAAACTAAAGGAAATGAAAGAGGTTCTGACAGTACACTGAAAATGCAGCCCACATACACGTGAACAACACACACAACACTTTCACCAACATCAAGGAAATGAAAGGTCTGACAGTACACTGAAAATGCAGCCCACATCACGTTGAAACACGACACACACACTTCAACCAACATCAAAGGAATAGAAGAAGGTTCTGACAGTACACTGAAAATGCAGCCCACATCACGTGAAACACACACACACACCACTTTCACCAACATCAAAGGAAATGAGAAGGTTCTGACAGTACACTGAAAATGCAGCCCACATCACGTGTAACACACAACACAACTTTCACCAACATCAAAGGAAATGAGAAGGTTCTGACAGTACACTGAAAATGCAGCCACAACATCACGTGAACAACACAGTCACAACTTTCACCACATCAAAGGAAATGAAAAGTTCTGACAGTACATGAAAATGCAGCCCACATCACGTGAAAACACACACACTTTCACCAACATCAAAGAAATAGAAGGTCTGAAGTACATGAAAATGCAGCCCACATCACGTGAAACACCACACACAACTCACCAACATCAAAGAAATGAGAAGGTTCTGACAGTACACTGAAAATGCAGCCCACATCACGTGAACACACACACACACACTTTCACCAACATCAAAGGAAATGAGAAGGTTCTGACAGTACACTGAAAATGCAGCCCACATCACGTGAAACACACACACACTTTCACCAACATCAAAGGAAATGATAGAAGGTTCTGACAGTACACTGAAAATGCACCCACATCACGTGAACACACACAAACTTTCACCAACATCAAGGAAATGAGAAGTTCTGACAGTACACGAAAATGCACCCACATCACGTGAAACAAACACAACACACTTTCACAACATCAAAGGAAATGGAAGGTTCTGACAGTACATGAAAATGCAGCCCACATCACGTGAACACCACACACACACACTTTCACCAACATCAAAGAAATGAGAAGGTTCTGACAGTACACTGAAAATGCAGCCCACATCACGTGAACACACACACACACACTTTCACCAACATCAAAGGAAATGAGAAGGTTCTGACAGTACACTGAAAATGCAGCCACATCACGTGAACACACACACACACTTTCACCAACATCAAAGAAATGAGAAGGTTGACAGTACACTGAAAATGCAGCCCACACACGTGAACACACAAACACACTTTCACCAACATCAAAGAAATGAGAAGGTTCTGACAGTACATGAAAATGCAGCCCACATCACGTGAAAACAACACACACACAACACTTTCACCAACATCAAAGGAAATGAAAGGTTCTGACAGTACACTGAAAATGCAGCCCACATCACTGAGACAACACACCACACACACTTTCACCAACATCAAAGGAAATGAAGAAGGTTCTGACAGACATGAAAATGCAGCCCACATCACGTGAAACACACACCACACCACTTTCACCAACATCAAAGGAAATGAGAAGGTTCTGACAGTACACTGAAAATGCAGCCCACATCACGTGAACACACACACACATTTCACCAACATCAAGGAAATAGAAGGTTCTGACAGTACATGAAAATGCAGCCCACATCACGTGAACACACACACACACACACACTTTCACCAACATCAAAGGAAATGAGAAGGTTCTGACAGTACACTGAAAATGCAGCCCACATCACGTGAAACACACACAACACACTTTCACCAACATCAAAGGAATATAGAAGGTTCTGACAGTACACTGAAAATGCAGCACACATCACGTAAGACACACACACCACACTTTCACAACATCAAAGAAATGAAAGTTCTGACAGTACACTGAAAATGCAGCCCACATCACGTGAAACAACACACACCACATTTCCCAACATCAAAGGAAATAGAAGGTTCTGACAGTACATGAAAATGCAGCCCACATCACGTGAAAACACACACAACACTTTCACCAACATCAAAGGAAATGAGAAGGTTCTGACAGTACACTGAAAATGCAGCCCACATCACGTGAACACACACACACACTTTCACCAACATCAAAGGAAATGATTAGAAGGTTCTGACAGTACACTGAAAATGCAGCCCACATCACTGTGAACACACACACACACTTTCACCAACATCAAAGGAAATGAGAAGGTTCTGACAGTACACTGAAAATGCAGCCCACATCACGTGAACACACACACACACTTTCACCAACATCAAAGGAAATGAGAAGGTTCTGACAGTACACTGAAAATGCAGCCCACATCACGTGAAACACACACACACAACACACTTTCACCAACATCAAAGGAAATGATTAGAAGGTTCTGACAGTACATGAAAATGCAGCCCACATCACGTGAAACACACAACACACACACTTTCACCAACATCAAAGGAAATGAGAAGGTTCTGACAGTACACTGAAAATGCAGCCCACATCACGTGAACACACACACAACACACTTTCACCAACATCAAAGGAAATGAGAAGGTTCTGACAGTACACTGAAAATGCAGCCCACATCACGTGAACACACACACACACAACTTTCACCAACATCAAAGGAAATGAGAAGGTTCTGACAGTACACTGAAAATGCAGCCCACATCACGTGAAACACACACACACACTTTCACCAACATCAAAGGAAATGAGAAGGTTCTGACAGTACACTGAAAATGCAGCCCACATCACGTGAACACACCACACCACACACTTTCACCAACATCAAAGGAATATGAGAAGGTTCTGACAGTACACTGAAAATGCAGCCCACATCACGTGAACACACACACACACTTTCACCAACATCAAAGGAAATGATTAGAAGGTTCTGACAGTACACTGAAAATGCAGCCCACATCACGTGAACACACACACACACTTTCACCAACATCAAAGGAAATGATTAGAAGGTTCTGACAGTACACTGAAAATGCAGCCCACATCACGTGAACACACACACACACTTTCACCAACATCAAAGGAAATGATGAAGGTTCTGACAGTACACTGAAAATGCAGCCCACATCACGTGAACACACACACACACTTTCACCAACATCAAAGGAAATGAGAAGGTTCTGACAGTACACTGAAAATGCAGCCCACATCACGTGAAACACACCACACACCAACTTTCACCAACATCAAAGGAAATGATTAGAAGGTTCTGACAGTACACTGAAAATGCAGCCCACATCACGTGAACACACACACACACTTTCACCAACATCAAAGGAAATGATTGAGAAGGTTCTGACAGTACACTGAAAATGCAGCCCACATCACGTGAACACACACACACTTTCACCAACATCAAAGGAAATGATTAGAAGGTTCTGACAGTACACTGAAAATGCAGCCCACATCACGTGAAACACACCACACACTTTCACCACATCAAAGGAAATGATTAGAAGGTTCTGACAGTACATGAAAATGCAGCCCACATCACGTGAACACACACACACACACTTTCACCAACATCAAAGGAAATGATTAGAAGGTTCTGACAGTACACTGAAAATGCAGCCCACATCACGTGAAACACACACACACATTTCACCAACATCAAAGGAAATGATTAGAGGTTCTGACAGTACACTGAAAATGCAGCCCACATCACGTGAACACACACACACACTTTCACCAACATCAAAGGAAATGAGAAGGTTCTGACAGTACACTGAAAATGCAGCCCACATCACGTGAACACACACACACACTTTCACCAACATCAAAGGAAATGAGAAGGTTCTGACAGTACACTGAAAATGCAGCCCACATCACGTGAACACACACACACACCTTTCACCAACATCAAAGGAAATGAGAAGGTTCTGACAGTACACTGAAAATGCAGCCCACATCACGTGAACACACACCACACACTTTCACCACACATCAAAGGAAATGATAAGGTTCTGACAGTACACTGAAAATGCAGCCCACATCACGTGAACACACACACACACTTTCACCAACATCAAAGGAAATGATAAGGTTCTGACAGTACACTGAAAATGCAGCCCACATCACGTGAACACACACCACACACTTTCACCAACATCAAAGGAAATGATTAGAAGGTTCTGACAGTACACTGAAAATGCAGC
>CM065717.1:98804869-98812369 GCA_033310375.1 Conus canariensis
TAGGGGTGTATAAGAGGAAACCAGCACTAGGGGTAATGTTGAGCACACTAGCACTAGGGGTAATGTTGAGCACACTAGCACTAGGGGTAATGATGAGCAAAGTAGCACTAGGGTAATGATGAGCAAACTAGCGCTAGGGGTAATGATGAGGACACTAGCACTAGGGGTAATGATGAGGACACCAGCACTAGGGGTAATGATGAGCAAACTAGCACTAGGGGTAATGATGAGGATACTTGCACTAGGGGTAATGATGAGGATACTAGCACTAGGGGTAATGATGAGTAAACTAGCACTAGGGGTATAGATAACGACACCAGTACTAGGGATAATGATGAGGATACTAGCACTAGGGGTAATGATGAGTAAAGTACCACTAGGGGTAATGATGAGGATACTAGCACTAGGGGTAATGATGAGACACTAGCACTAGGGGTAATGATGAGGACACCAGCACTAGGGGGTAATGATTAGGACACTTGCACTAGGGATAATGATGAGGACACCAGCACTAGGGGTAATGATGAGGACACTAGCACTAGGGGTATTGATAACGACACCAGCACTAGGGATAATGATGAGGATACTAGCACTAGGGGTAATGATGAGGACACTAGGGTTGATGATGAGGATACTAGCACTAGGGGTAATGATGAGGACACTAGCACTAGGGGTAATGATGAGGACACTAGCACTAGGGGTAATGATGAGGACACCAGCACTAGGGGTAATGATGAAGACACTAGCACTAGGGGTATTGATAACGACACCAGCACTATGGGTAATGATGAGGACACTAGCACTAGGGGCAATGATGAGGACACTAGGACTAGGGGTAATGATGAGGACACTAGCACTAGGGGCAATGATGAGGACACTAGGACTAGGGATAATGATGAGGACACTAGCACTAGGGGTGATGATGAGGACACTAGCACTAGAGGTAATGATGATGACACCAGCACTAGGGGTAATGATGACGACACCAGCACACGTGATAGATAAAAGGAAACTGGCAGTAATGGTCATGCCGTGGAAATGAACATTTGTGGTAATGAAGGGGGAGCGAGCAATAGATGTGATAAAGAGGAAGCTAGTGCTAGTGATAATGCAGAGGAAAATGGCATTATTGGTAACAAAGAAAGAACTGGCACTGTTGGTAATAAAGAGGAAACTGGCACTGTTGGCAATAAAGAGAGAACTGGCATTGTTGGCAATAAAGAGGAAACTGACACTGTTGGTAATAAAGAGAGAACTGGCACCGTTGGTAATAAAGAGGAAACTGGCACTGTTGGTAATAAAGAGGAAACTGACACTGTTGGTAATAAAGAGAGAACTGGCACCGTTGGTAATAAAGAGGAAACTGGCACTGTTGGTAATAAAGAGGAAACTGACACTGTTGGTAATAAAGAGAGAACTGGCACCGTTGGTAATAAAGAGGAAACTGGCACTGTTGGTAATAAAGAGGAAACTGGCACTGTTGCTAATAAAGAGAGAACTGGCACTGTTGGTAATAAAGAGGAAACTGGCACTGTTGGTAATAAAGAGGAAACTGGCACTGTTGGTAATAAAGAGAGAACTGGTACTGTTGGTAATAAAGAGGAAACTGGCACTGTTGGTAATAAAGAGGAAACTGGCACTGTTGGTAATAAAGAGAGAACTGGTACTGTTGGCAATAAAGAGGAAACTGGCACTGTTGGTAATAAAGAGAGAACTGGCACTGTTGGCAATAAAGGGGAAACTGGTACTGTTGGTAATAAAGAGGAAACTGACACTGTTGGCAATAAAGAGGAAACAGGCACTGTTGGTAATAAAGAGGAAACTGACACTGTTGGTAATAAAGAGGAAACTGACACTGTTGGTAATAAAGAGGAAACTGGCACTGTTGGTAATAAAGAGGAAATTGGCACTGTTGGCAATAAAGAGGAAACTGACACTGTTGGTAATAAAGAGGAAACTGGCACTGTTGGTAATAAAGAGGAAATTGGCACTGTTGGCAATAAAGAGGAAACTGACACTGTTGGTAATAAAGAGGAAACTGGCACTGTTGGCAATAAAGAGGAAACTGACATTATTGGTAATAGAAAGGAAACTGGCACTTTTAATATTGAACAGAAAACTAGCCCTAGTTTGGTAATGAAGAGAAAAAGGCACGGGTGATAATCAGCAGGAAACTGTCTCCAGCGTGGTGTAAAGAAGAAAGCAGTGTATCAAGAGAAACGAAGAGAAATCAACAGGAAACTGTCTCCAGCGTGGTGTAAAGAAGAAAGCATATATAAAGAGAAACGAAGAGAAATCAACAGGAAACTGTCTCCAGCGTGGTGTGAAGAAGAAAGCATATATAAAGAGAAACGAAGAGAAATCAGCAGGAAACTGTCTCCAGCGTGGTGTGAAGAAGAAAGCATATATAAAGAGAAACGAAGAGACAATGAACACCGGTGACAATGAAAAGGAAACTCTCACCAACAGTAATTCACAGAACATGAGCACTGGTTTGGTACAGAATAGGAAGGCAAAACATCAAACGGGAGAAGGAGAATAGTGAGGAAGGGGGGGGGGGGGAGAAACAAAAACGAGGAGGAGGAGAAGCAACAGGAGGAGAACGACGGGGAGGACATGGAAGAGGAAAAGGAGTAATAGGAGAATAGAGAGAAAAAGGAGGGGGGCGGGGGGGGGGGGGGGGGGGGGGGGAGGCCGAAAAGGAAGAAAGAAGAAATATGAAGAAAGGGAGGAGGAGGAGAAAAATGAGGCGGAGTAGAAGGGGGAGGAGGGGGGCAGGAATAGCTCAGTTGGTAGAGCGCCGGACTCGTGATCCTGGGGTTGCGAGTTCGAATTTCGGTACAGGGGGATTTTTCCCTCGGAGTTTACGTTGGTTCTGACTCCATTCCCCACACAGTACTTCGAATGAGACTATAAACCGAGGTTCCGTGTGCGAACGCACTCACAACATCTTGCACACACGTAAAATCCCATCACCAACTTGCGGATGAGAAGGCCAGTTTGGCCGTTGGTATGGATGACACGTTACACATAGCATGCACCTTCCCCGAAGATGGAGTATGGCTGCCTTAATGGCGGGATGAAAACGGTCATACACACAAAACTCCACTGCCTGTCTATACAGGCAGTATCCGCAGGAGTATCAGTCTGCGTACGCAGAAAGAAAGAAAGAAAGAAAGAAAGGAGGAGGAGGAGCAGAAGGAGGAGGAGGAGGAGGAGGAGGCGAGATGGAGAAGAGGTTTCGAAGGAGGGTGAGAAAACTGGGGAAAGGGGGTGGGTGGGAGATCCTCATCTATATCTCTACAATAAATTGCTGGACACGAATGCGACAGAAGCGCAATGTCTCCTCTTATTTGGTCAGTCGGTGACCTGAAAGTGACAGGTGGTTTGAGAGTCTAGGACACCAAAGATGTGGTAAACAACAACAACAACAACAATAACATTGGCAATACTATTATTATTATCATAATTATTATAATGAATACTTATATAGCGCCTATTCTTGGCTAGAGACCAAGCTCTAAGCGCTTTACAAGCCACACTCGTTTACACAAGGGGCTGCCTACCTGGGTAGTGCCGACTGAAGAGCTGCCAGCTGGCGCTTCATTCGGTCGTTTCCCGTGTCATCCAATGATATGTCATTCAATATTGTTCACTCCATTTCCTTACTTCCTCCATTCTTTCCATTTCTCACGCAGGGTGCATGCTATGTGTAACGTGTCATCCATATCAACGGTCAAACTGGCCTTCTCTTCCGAAAGTTGGTGATGGGATTTTACGTGTGTGCAAGATGTTATGCGTGCGTTCATACACATGGAACCTCGGTTTATAGTCTCATTCGAAGGACCAATAGCAATGACACTCATAGAAACAAGAACCGAAATAAGGAACAACAAGAACAACAAACAACAACAACAATCACAAACAAATCACTCGCACACAAAGGCCCGAAAATAGAACAAGAGACGAAAGACTGTGGATTAGTTATGATGCAAACCTAACATTGCACTTGTTTTCAACGACACCAACCATCCGCCGACAAACTATGCTCATTAGCTTGTCAGTGGCATCATTCTGTCATGTGACCCTCACACTGACCAGGCGGTTCCCTCTACCACTACATCCCCCCCCCCCCTTCCCACCACCACCACCGCCAGCCCTTCTATACCCCTCCCCCCTCCCTCTTACAGATCAGTTCGGTGTAACATGATATTGAAATAGCATACAGACAGCTCTTAAAGCCGATGATGTGAACTAGGGTGAGTGGGGTACATTTTCATTCTCTGATAGGTCGCTAAGTACACACTCAGTTCGCTTCCATTAACATTGCTTACAGCCCAGCCGACCGCAAAGGGCCGTAACAGGGGCGATCACCTTGTCAGAGTAAATTCTCTACATACATGATTTAAAAGAAAAACAAACCGCCACCATACTGACACAATTCGTTTAAAACACATTTTCTATTAAAAAAAAACAAACACAACAACAACAACAACAACAAAAACAAACCCCACGTTCAATTCGTTTCAAAGTGGGCGACTGCAGGCGGAGAATGAAACAATCTTGAAATAAAAATGACTGTTCCGCCGAACCAGAGACAAACAAATCACCAGACAAAACACGACGCGTTTCGACCCCTTTGGTTTTCTTCAGGCAAGACCAACAGCATTCAAGACAATGAAAACGAAGAACAAACAATCACTTCTCTCCTCAAAATGGGGGCAACTTGGATGTGAAATGAAAACGAGGCTGTGGGTTGTTCCTTCTTCGTTTTCGTTGTCTTGAATGTTATTCGTCTTGTCTGAAGAAGACCAAAGAGGTCGAAACGCGTCGTCTTTTGTCTTGTAGTTAGTTTATCTCTTTCGTTGGGCGGAACAGTAATGTTTCTTTGAAGTTGATTTGGCTTTGAGATCTCTCTTCCGTGAAATCTTGGAGCGTTTTGTCTACCCAGTATCTTTAAAGGTTGTCGGTAATGGTGTCTTGTATATCTGATGTCTATAAATATTGTTGGAGGTGGTGTCTTGCATATCCAATCTATATGAAGTTTATCGGAAGAAGTGTCTTATATAATTCATACCTTCGAAAAATTGTTGGAAGAAGTATCTTTTATATTCAGTATCTGTCAATATTGTTGGGAGGAGTGTCATGTATATCTAATATCTATGAAAATATCCAATACCTATGCTCATTGTTAGAAGATTTATCTGCTTATATCTATGACTACTGTTGGAAGCATGTCTTGTATACTCAGTATCTGTGAATATTATTGGAAGTAGAGCCTTGTAATATTGATGAATATTGTTGGAAGAAGTGTCTAGTATATATAATATATGGATATTGTTGAAAGAAGTGTCTAGTGTATATAATACTTATGGATATTGTTGAAAGAAGTGTCTAGTGTATATAATACCTATGGATATTGTTGAAAGAAGTGTCTAGTTATATAATACCTATGGATATTGTTGAAAGAAGTGTCTAGTGTATATAATACCTATGGATATTGTTGAAAGAAGTGTTAGTGTATATAATATCTATGGATATTGTTGAAAGAAGTGTCTAGTGTATATAATACCTATGGATATTGTTGGAAGAAGTGTCTAGTGTATATAATATCTATGGATATTCTTGAAAGAAGTGTCTAGTGTATATAATACCTATGGATATTGTTGAAAGAAGTGTCTAGTGTACATCATACCTATGGATATTGTTGGAAGAAGTGTCTAGTGTATATAATACCTATGGATATTGTTGAAAGAAGTGTCTAGTGTATATAATACTTATGGATATTGTTGAATGAAGTGTCTCGTATACCCAATATCTGTGAGTATCGCTGGAGGAAGTGTCTTGTGTTTCTGTAGATGGGAGCCGGAATAGCTCAGTTGGTAGAGCGCCGGACTCGTAATCTTGGTGATCCTGGGATTGCAGGTTCGAACCTCCGCCGGGGCGTTTCGGTACAGGGGGATTTTTCCCTCGGAGTTAACATTGGTTCTGACTCCATTTCCCATACAGGTCTTCGAATGAGACTATAAATCGAGGTTCCGTGTGTGATTGCACGCATAACATCTTGCACACACGTAAAATCCCATCACCAACTTTCGGAAGAGTAGGCCAGTTTGGCCGTTGGTATGGATGACACGTTACACATAGCACGCACCCTGCATGAGAAATGGAAAGAATGAAGGAAGTAAGGAAAATGAGTGAACGATATTGAACGATATTGACTGGATGACACGGGAAACGACTGAATAAAGCGCCAGCTGGCAGCTCTTCAGTCGGCACTACCCAGGTAGGCAGCCCGTTGTGTAAACGAGTGTTGATTGTAAAGCGCTTAGAGCTTGGTCTCTAGCCGAGAATAGACGCTATGTAAGTATTCATTATTATTATTATTATTATTATATCCAATATCTGTGAATTTAGGTGAGTTGAGTTCTATGTCTTCTACATCTACATCTGTGAGCATCGTCGGAAGCGGCAAGTCTCAGGGTGCGCATGATGTCTGCCAGACTGTGGGGTCTTTGACTGGTGCCATATGTCTGCAATTGGATAGTTTGGCGACCGCAGTTGGCTGAAAGCTTTCAGTTACAGAGAACAGGAACGCTGGGAAGCCATATGTTGATGACGACACAAAGAGTGTGTGCTCGTGTGTGTGTGTGTGTGTGTGTGTGTGTGTGTGTGTGTGTGTGTGTGTGTGTGTGTGTGTGTGTGTGTGTGTGTGTGTGAGTGTGTGTGTGTGTGTGTGTGTGTGTGTGTGTGTGTGTGTGTGTGTGTGTGTGTGTGTGTGTGTGTGTGTTACTGTCCGTGAGAACGCCGATGTGTGTGACCTTCAGACAAAGGGTCGGTGTTGGACTAGGTCTTTGCCCTGTCCTGTGTGTGGTGGGGGTTGTCACAGGCACTCGCAGGGACAGTTTGTGCAGTTTGTCCACCCAGCTGAGAATGTGTTGGAACTGGTACTGGACAAGCTACGAGAGAAAAGGGGTTGGGGTGGGGGGGTGGGGGGTGGGGGATAGTTCCGTTCCCTTTTGATTTGTCTTCAACCCCTCCCTCCGATTCCTATGCCAATACGCGCGTGATCGCGCGCGCGCACACACGCCACACACACACACACACACACACACACAACACACACACACACACACACAAAACACACACACACACACACACACACACACACACACACACAGAGGAGTGTTCAACGATGCCCCAGTAGAAACTCCAACATGACCTGCGCTGCTCTTTATCTTTTAAAGAAGAAACAGACAACCTTGAATTGAAGTAGATCGTATCTATGTCAGTTTCAATATGGGCAGTCAGGGGGGATGGAGATGAGCGTGGGAGGCTGAGTGTCCACATCCCTCTCCTCATCCGCCCTCCACCCCCCTTCACCCCCACCACCCATATTCTTTTGAACAGGGATAGATTTCCGCAAAGCTTAGCAGTAAATAGACACCATACTATCTTCCAGAAGAGTCCCCCCTACCACCCACGCTCCCTCCCCCCCCT
>CM065717.1:98819869-98829869 GCA_033310375.1 Conus canariensis
ATCACAACCGTCAGTTTTCTCAACTGAGTGAGCGCCACTGCAAGACGAGATAACAGAAGAATGTGTAAACAATAGGAAACATAGAAAGAAACGGTCACTGATTGAAAGACCACACACACACACACACACACACACACACACACACACACACACACACACACACACACACACACAACTGACTCGAAAAGAGAAAGGCACAAAGAAACGCTCACCAGTTACGAGAGAAAGAAACCAAGCGAGAAAGGAAGAGGTATAAAAGAAGGATGTGTGTGTGTGTGTGTGTGTGTGTGTGTGTGTGTGTGTGTGTGTGTGTGTGTGTGTGTGTGTGTGTGTGTAGGGGGGGGGTTGAGGTAGGGGGTGGGGGACTAAAACTGGTAGAGAGGAAGCGGGAATAAGGTAATGGAGAGAGAGAGAGAGAGAGAGAGAGAGAGAGAGAGAGAGAGAGAGAGGAGGGGGGGGGGGGGCGAGGAGAGGGACGTAAAAAAACAACAACAACAACAAAAGAAGACCGAAACAATCACCAACTCACCTTTGCCTTCCGAGTCTCCCAGAGTAGCATTCACACTCTCCCGCTCCATGTTTTCACTCTTCGGAACACGAGGCGACGACGTCACAGAGGCCACAGTGTCATTGCTCTCGGCCGCAGCGGTGGTGACGTCAACCGCCGATGACGTCACAGCGGTGGAGATGTCGTCATACAGGAAGTAGCAGTGCCGGTAGTCCTCGGCGGGCACCTCACAGCGGGGGGTGTAGAGGGTGAGGTGGGCCAGCTGGCCGTCAGTGGGGCCGTGGTTAGCTAGCTGGATCCTGATCATGTACTTGGAGTTGAACAGCAGGTTCTTCAGCGTGTAGCGCGGCTGTGGGGGAGACACCAAACACTGGACGTTAGACAGCACTGTGCACTAGTAGTAGTAGTGGTGGTGGTGGTGGTGGTGGTGGTGGTAGTAGTAGTAGTGGTGGTGGTGGTGGTAGTAGTAGTGATGGTGGTGGTGGTGGTGTGGTGGTGGTTGTAGTAGTAGTAATGATGGTGGTCGTTGTGGTAGTAATGTAGTGGTGGTGGTGGTGGTGGTGGTAATAGTAGTAGCAGCACTAGTAGTAGTGGTGGTGGTAGTGGTAGTTATAGTAGTAGTAGTAATGGTAGTAGTAGTAGTAGTAGTAGTAGGAGGAGGAGGAGGAGGAGGAAGAGAAGGCGGAGAAGGAGGAGGAGGAGGAAGAGAAGGCGGAGGAGGAGGAGGACGGTACCGTTTATTTTACGATAAAGTGTTTGATATTTCATTGAATATATAACTTTTTAGATAGTAATGAACTCGTAAAGATAAATTCACCATGTTCATGGTCTGTAGAAATGTTATAATAATGTTACTGGAGGGATCCTGGTCTGGATCCGCCTCATAATCCAGATCCGGAAAAAGAAATCCGCACCAAACGTCAATGAGGTTTGTCTTTAAGCAACTTTCCATTTTTCTGAAATAACGGTTATAATGGATTCTGTGTGTGTGTGTGTGTGTGTGTGTGTGTGTGTGTGTGTGTGTGTGTGTGTGTGTGTGTGTGTGTGTGTGTGTGTGTGTGTTGGGGGGGGGGTCCGTAATACCGAAGGACACGAATTGTCAGAGGTATTAATGATAATATATTGTGCTTCAACACCAGCGCTCAGACACAGAACTCTAAGAACTCTCTCCCCAAATCCATTTTGCGCCCAATGTGAGGAGAAAAATGCTTGTTCGTTCTTCGTGGTCATTGTCTTCAATGTTGCATGTCTTGCCTGAAGAAGACCAAAGGAGTGGAAACGCGTCGTCCTTTGTCTGGTGGTTTGTTTGTCTCTTTGGTTCGGCGGTACAACACTGTTTCTTTGAAGTTTGTTTCTCTGCCCAAACACATCCACACCCCCATGCAAGCGCGCGCAACATTTCCTTCTTGCCCCAATCTACCCCCCTCCAACCACCACACAGACACTCCACAGCTCACTCATTAACGCATTCTTTTCAGCAATGGCGTCAAGAAACAAACGTAGGAATCCCAGACATACAGTAATACGGAAACACACATGCACGCACGCACACGCACACGCACACGCGACGCACGCACGCACGCACGCACGCACGCACGCACGCACACACACACACACACACACACACACACACACACACACACACACACACACACACACCCGCGTACCCACCCACCCACCCACTTACAATTCCAAACATAACTCAGCACCCCCCCCGCCCTCATCGTCTCCCTCCTCCCCCCAAACAAACAAACAAACAAACAAACAAACAAACAGAGATAATCCCCCTCCCCCTCCCCCCCCCCCCCCCAGCAGCCTCTTACCGTGTCACTCAACTTGACGATGACGTCAGAAGTGTAGAGGTCATCGGTGTGATGACACGGGGTGATGACGGCATCGATGCCACACGTCACCAGGATGTGGATGACCTCATAGTCCATCACCCCCGCCCCCCGCCCCTGCCCCCGGGGGTGCTGCCAGGTGAGCTCCGCCTCCAGCCCGTCCTCCTCCTCGTAGGTCAGACTGTGGGTCAGGTTGACCTTGTCCGCTGCATGCTGGGAAGCCCCCGCCTCCCCTCCTCCTCCCCTCCTCCTCCTCCACCTCCTGCTCCACCTCCTGCTCCTCCACCTCCTCCGCTAAGGGCACCGACTGGTTGGATGACGTCTGACGAAAGAGAGTTTGGTTAGGGGTGAGGGTGGGTGAGGATGGTTAGGGGTGAGGGTGGGTGAGGATGGTTAGGGGTGAGGGTGGGTGAGGATGGTTAGGGGTGAGGGTGGGTGAGGATGGGGATGATTTGGGATGAGTGTCTGTTGAGAATGTTCGATTCTTTGGCCGGAACTGTGCGCAGGCGCCGCGGTACAGCGCCGCCAATGCGCCCGAGCATGGCTAGTAGGGGGACAGATCTGATGTACTCAGGCTGGTATTACACCAAAACTATGCAAGTTACGTGTTTTCTATGGAGACAGGTATGATGTACTCAGACTCGTATTACACCAAAACTATGCAAGTGATAGTTTTCTAGGGAGACAGGTATGATGTACTCAGACTTTTATTACTCAAAAACTATGCAAAAGTTATAGTCTTCTAGGGAGACAGACTGGAACTCCAACTGGTTTTTCCACCACAACCATGCAAGTTACAGATTTCTCTGGCGACAGATTGGATATACTGAAATTAATATCATATGAAAACTATGCAAGTCATAAAAGCACTAGTCCTCCAAAGGGAAGAACACAGTACACAAGATTACAATTCCACTCTTCAGTTGCCAAACATGGACATTACGTAGTTGTATTTTTTTCTCTTGAAAAAGGCCACGTGGCTGAAAATTTGAAGAGTGGAATTGTGATTTTGTATGCAAATTATAGTTTTCTACATTCACACAGATAACCAGTAGAGATTTGTCTGTAAGATGGCGAAAATTTGAAGTCTTTGGATTAAAAATGAGTTTACGGTATACATTCGAACACATTTATCTAAAAACTGAAATATTGTTTGTTTCGGAAAGCATCGTGAGTACAAAGATACGTAATATTACATGGGAGTTTTCATGTTCATAAACAATACATTGTAATAGGGCATCGATCCCCGAAGTCGGAGTGTGGCTGCCCATGTGGCGGGGTCATCAAAAACGGTCACACACGTCATGTTCTCACCCCAGCTGATGTATTTTTACCATAGTGTTCAAATGCTTCAGCTGTTCGGGTGATCCCTGGAGTCTTTTAGCCAGGGTACGACAACAACAACAACAACAACAACAACAACATAGGGCATCGTGGAGTTAATCGCATCTTGGTGGAATCGATTTCCAGAGATTAAGAGTTAAGATAAAGCACTGGCTCTGTTCATGTAAAAATCAAGCAACATTTCTTGATTTATGTTAATGTAAAAAAAGTCAGATATCACATCGTATTACATGAACTTCAAATATCTTGCTACACGGTCACATGGTAGTCCCCTCCGCCCCCCTCCCTATCCCCGACCCCTTTCTTCTTCTCTTTTTTTTTCCTTCCTGGCAGAATAGTGGTTAAGATATTAGGGGTTAAGGAAGTATCATTTCCATTCAAGCAGATACTTCAAAACAAGTCAGGCAGGGGAAGCCCCCTAGGCTGTAAAAATTCCGATGGGTTGAATGGAGTTAATTAAATGAAGTTATTAATTAAAACACATTTAAAGACTGTCGTAGGCTGCCAAGGCAGAGCGCTCTACTGAAGTTTGGCAAAAGCCCCTGCTTATCTTAACTACTGGTGCTTCACGTGGCTAAACTTTCTCAAAAGAGAGAGAACTCGTGTGTTGCCGATCAGCGTATATATATATATATATATATATATATATATATATTCTTTTTTTGCTTATTAAAAGACTTCTGACGATAATATGAAACGGATCATCAAAACATCAGTAAGACTGTGGTATTGCAGTTGAACAAATATCACAAATAAAAACCGAAATCGAAGCGCATACATGAAAAAAAAGAAAGAAAAACAAGATGCAAAGCATATAAACGTACTCCCAGTTTATCTTGAATAGGCGTAAGATATTCCATAAAGAGGAAAAACCGTTTTGGCCCGTTATAGCCGTTAGTAACAGCTATTCTGGTAAACATCGGCCATCATCTGTGACCCATAATGAACATACCTACAAATTTTCAGATAGATCGGCCATGTACTTTCTGAGATTTTCCATAAAGAAGAAAATTACTATGGGCCGTTATAGCCGTTAGTAACGGTTATAACAGTTAAATAACACATCGGGCATGATCCGTGACCCATAATGAACATACCTACAAATGTTCAGAAAGATCGGCCAAGTACTTTCTAAGATATTCTATAAAGAAGAAAAACCGTTATGGGCCGTTATAGTCATTAGTACTCCCTGTTCTATAAGAACTGGGAGTACAAAAACAGAATCCGACTCTTGCCACCTTGTATGTTTCCATCAAACGCTGCCATCTTTCCCTGGGAAAAACCTTGGAGAGTTGCTACAGAACATTTTGAACTCTCGCAGCAAACCGTTGCCTTGCCACACAACGTTCTGTAACAAGGACCTGAGACATCGATGATTTTTGTTTTCAAATCCACACACTGAATGACCCGTTCTTGTCTTCCAAATTCAGCTTAGAAATATGTAGTTGGAGACCGACTGTTCCTTATTTGTAGGCAGTGTGTCGCCATCGTTCTTTGCTATGTCTGCCTCTGTCTACATACATTTCTTTCTCCCTTGCCTCTCTGTCACTCTTCTTTTCTTTCTATTCTTTCTTCTTCCTTCTTTTCTAGATTTGACTGGACAGCTCAATGCAAAGATTCAATTCATTTAGTTCCTTCTTTTCTAGATTTGACTGGACAGCTCAATGCAAAGATTCAATTCATTTAGTTCCTTCTTTTCTAGATTTGACTGGACAGCTCAATGCAAAGATTCAATTCATTTAGTTCCTTTTTTCGGTGGAACCAATGCATTGTTACTTTTACTGGATTCGAGATTCAATATTAGTGCATTAAGTTTGGGTGAAGCATAGATGTGTTAGTGACTCGCGATGAGACATCACTAATACGCAGAGAGAGAGTAAAGAAGAAGAGAGAAGAAGACAGAGAGAGAGACAGAGAAGAGAGACAGAGAAGATAGACAGAGAGACAGACAGAGAGAGACAGAGAAGAGAGAAGAGAGAGAGCAGAGAGATAACAAAACAACACACAGAGACAGCACGAACGACGCACGCACGAGCAACACACACACACACACACACACACACACACACACACACCACCACCCCGCACGCACACACAACACACACACAACACAAACACACAGATAGACAAGACCCGAAAAAAACACATATACAACAAATACAGAAAAAAACGAGATAACAAAACCCCGAAAAAAAACAACATATGACAGAACAAAAAACAGAAAAAACAACGATAACAACTCAGCCAACAACGCAACAAGCAGCACAACAACAACAACAGCAGCAACAACAACAGAGCAACACAACAACGCAGCAAACAACAACAAGGTCAGACAAAGAAAGATGATGAACTGTCACTGACTGGTGAAGAGCATTTTGGGCACGTTGAAGGTGGCCCTGGCGATGACGCCCGTGTGGTCAATGGCCTCGATGAGGAACTCTGGCACAAAGGGCGCCTCGTCGTGCTTCATCTGGTACGTCTCCTCATAGGTCTGCAACAACAGACTGCTAGCTAGGCACTTCATCTCCTAGGTCTGCACACAACAGCTTGCTAGCTAGCTACTTCTTCTCCTAGGTCTGCACACAACAGCCTGCTAGCTAGGTACTTCTTCTCCTAGGTCTGCACACAACAGCCTGCTAGCTAGGTACTTCTTCTCCTAGGTCTGCACACAACAGCCTGCTAGCTAGGTGCTTCTTCTCCTAGGTCTGCACACAACAGCCTGCTAGCTAGGTGCTTCTTCTCCTAGGTCTGCACACAACAGCCTGCTAGCTAGGTACTTCTTCTCCTAGGTCTGCACACAACAGCCTGCTAGCTAGGTGCTTCTTCTCCTAGGTCTGCACACAACAGCCTGCTAGCTAGGTGCTTCTTCTCCTAGGTCTGCACACAACAGCCTGCTAGCTAGGTGCTTCTTCTCCTAGGTCTGCACACAGCAGCCTGCTAGCTAGGTACTTCTTCTCCTAGGTCTGCAACAACAGCCTGCTAGCTAGGTGCTTCTTCTCCTAGGTCTGCAACAACAGCCTGCTAGCTAGGTGCTTCTTCTCCTAGGTCTGCAACAACAGCCTGCTAGCTAGGTGCTTCTTCTCCTAGGTCTACAACAACAGCCTGCTAGCTAGGTGCTTCTTCTCCTAGGTCTGCAACAACAGCCTGCTAGCTAGGTGCTTCTTCTCCTAGGTCTGCAACAACAGCCTGCTAGCTTAGTTTCTCTCTCTCTCTCTCTCTCTCTCTCTCTCTCTCTCTCTCTCTCTCTCTCCGCTTCTCTCCACCACCCCCTCCCCTCTCTCTCTTCACCCCGCCGCTCACTGTGTATGTTCGTGAGTTGCTTATTTGCGAAAGTGTACAAGTGTTTGGGTGGGTGTTTGGGGAGAGGCGTTTTTCTGGGTGGGGATTGTTAAAGTGGAAGTGTGTTACGTTTCTTTGATGTTATTTCCATTTTCTCTATTTTCAAACTTTCTTTGTGTTCAATCTTTGATTTGTTTGTTTGTTGGTTCGTTTGGTCGTTTGTTCAGTCTTCATTTTCCATTTTTTTTTGTGTTCCCCTCTTGGGCGAGGGCTGTGAGTAAAAAAGCATGAACTTGCTTATCTATTACCCTCGATAATAAAGACTTTGTCTTGTCTTGTCTTGTCTTGTCTTGTCGTGTCTTGTCTTGTCTTGTCTTGTGTCTGTTTCGTTTTCAGCTTATCAGATAGGGGTCACTGCGTGCGGACCAATCCATATACGCTACACCACATCCGCTAAGTTTTGAGACCACACTGCGCATGATTTAAAGTTGATAGATAAACGAATTAATGACTAAGATGAGAGAATTTAAGGAGAGGGTCTCGTGGCTACGACTCAGCAGATGTCTGACCTACGCATTAGCCCAACGCGCTGGTCAGACCTTGGGTACCGTACCTGACATTGGTTGTGCCATCATTATCATCGTAGGTGTATGTGGTGAATGTACACATGTGTGCTAGCCGAGGAGTAGCAGGGCGAGATGGAGGTGAAGTAGAAACAGCAGGAGAAAGAAGAGGAGGAGGATTTCCAGGAGGAGGAGAATAAGGAGTGAGAGGGAGAGTAGTAGCGAGAAGGACCAGGAGGAGGAGGAGTGAAAAGAGCAGAAAGAGAGAAGAACGATTTCAAGGAGGAAGAACTTAGAAGGAAAGCAGAAGCAGACGAGGGGAAAAGGATGAAGAGAAGAAGACAGAATGGGAAGATTTGGAGAAGGAGAGCAACAGCAGAAGCAGAATGGAAAAGAAGAAGGAAGAGAAGGAGAAAGATATGGAAAGTTTGGAGGAGGAGGAGGAGAAAAAGGAATAAGAGGAAGAGTAGAAGCAGAAAGGAGCAGAACAAGAAAGAAGAGCAGAAAAAACATTGAAGAAAGTTTGGAGCAGGAGTGGAAAGAATAAGATGGAGAGTAGAAGCAGAAGAAAGAGAAGTGGGAAGAAGACAAGGAAAAAGAGAAAAGGAAGAGGAGGAGGAGGAATAGAAGACGGAATTAGAAATGAAAGAGGACCACAAGCAAGAGGGGAAGGAGAAAGTGAGAAGGAGAAGCTAGAAAAGGAGGAGGAGGAGGACGAGGAGGAGGAGGACGAGGAGGAGGAGGAGAGGAGGAGGAGGAGGAGGAGGAGGAGGAGGAGGAGGACGACGAGGAGGAGGAGGAGAGGAGGAGGAGGAGGAGATAAAAGAGATGAAGGGGGAGGAGTAAGAGGGAATTCGGAGGAGCGGAGAGGGGACGAGGGGGGGGGGGAGGGGGGAGGAAAAAGAAATGAAGATTTAGAAGGAAGACGTGAGAAGATGGAGGAAGGAGGGGATGTGAAGAGGGAGAAAGAGAAGGAGTAGCAGGAGAATGAAGGATCTAGAACAGTGACGTGAAAAGTGGGGAAACTAAAAGAGAATCTAGAGAATGAAGTGGGGGACATAGAGAAGAGCGGGCGGAGGGGGGGGGGGGGAGAAGAGGATTTCAAGAACCAGAAAGATAATGTCAAGAAGGACAGAGAGGGAAAAAGTAGGCAGAGGTAAGTCATGTCATTTCTTGTCAAGCGGACCACGAAATCCGCAAGTTTCAAGCAACTTAAAAACAGTAGCGCGTACAAATTCAAACGCCAATACAAAAACTCAAAAGCAAGTCTAATCGTCAGTTTAAACTGGTCTAAAACAAAGCCTTTCACCATATGTACGTTCACATCTGATCAAATGGGATACAGAGGGGAAGAAGTAGAAAGGTATTGAGAGAATGACGACCAAAAAAGGGGGCACAATTTAGTGAAGGGAAGTGAGAAAAATGGTTGATACTAGGATGGAAAGAAGAAGAAAAGAATGGTTGATATCATGATGGAAAGAAGAAGAGATAAGATAAGATAATGTTGCTTATAGCCCAGCCGACCGCAAGGGGCCACATCAGGGCTGTCACCACGTTAAAATCAACTCACAAGTCATTTAAAACAAAAACAAACAAACACAAAAAAAACACCTTTCACACATCTCTTTAAAAGACATCTTCTAGAAACGCCCCAGAAACTTCGTTAAAAATCTTTCATCCGTAAAATCTTAAATCAGATGAAAAACGTTAATCTCTCTCAAAAACTCAAAGATCACGTCAGGCGGGACATCCCTGAACAGGATTTTCATGGACTCGGCTGTAAAATGTTTGTGTCTCACATCGTGCAAGTCCCAACACTCTAAAAAAATATGTTTCATTGTGAGTGGCACATGACATGGAATGCACCACGGAGCTTCTTCACTCTTTAAAAGGTACGAATGGGTAAAATACGAATGGCCGGTGTGCAGCCGGCACAGAACTGTTTCTTCTTTACGACCACCAGACGCAGATGGGAGGAACTCCTTAAGGTTTGGACGGATCTGAAAGAGTTTGTTATCCGTCTGTGTATTCCAGTCCTCCTGCCAGAGGTCTCTCACATAATCGTTAATTTTGGGTTTCAGATCTGAGCAGGGGATATATATGTTGGACAGTTTCTCTCTTGTGGCATTCTTGGATAAACGATCAACCATTTCGTTCCCTCCAATGCCAACATGACCAGGAACCCAAGCCAGAATAATGTTGTAACCATCCGCTTTCAACTTGGTCAAAAGTTCAAAAAAGTGTAAAAGTTCTGGGTGCTGAAGGTTGCGGCCAGCTATGGCCTCCAACGCTGACAGTGAATCTGACAGAACCAGAAAGTCCCTCTTCTTAGATTGTGAAATTATCTTCAATGCCAGAACCAGAGCAGTAAGTTCAGCGGAATAGACAGAAGCATCTGGAGGTATATGTCCTAACAGTATCTGAGAAGGAGCCCCAGGGCAGTAGGCTGCACAGGCCACTCCATC
>CM065717.1:98844276-98846776 GCA_033310375.1 Conus canariensis
TAGCACACACACACACCACACACACACACACACACACACACACACACACACACACACACACACACAACACACACACACACACACACTCCGCGAACTCTGTTTGAAACGGCATGATCAGTTTTCAAGACCACAACATGTACTGCCGTAACCCCCCAGAGAGAGAGAGAGAGAGAGAGAGAGAGAGAGAGAGAGAGAGAGAGAGAGAGAGAGAGAGAGAGAGAGATTCGATGGATTCGGATTCGGATTCGGATGATTTATTCACATAGGCCTAGGCCCCTTATGAAGGGGTATGGAAATAGTACATTGGAAACAAATGTATGCGACATGCAACAAAGTATATCAAATTAAGACAAATTATTTATAACTTTTAAGAGGTAGCCATTTCTCTAATTTTAAATGCCTTATACAAAAATAACGAAAATTTTTTAACATCTATTGTTGACGTTGACGACATCAATAGGGTCAGTCTAAATAGCGAAGGCTGTCTATAGAATTTCGGCTTAATCAGTTCATTTCTAATGTACATGAGGGCTGGACAACAAAGAACAAAATGCATCTCATTTTCTTGTGACACTTTACAGAGAGGACAAAGCATATCATTGTCATCAACATCGGTTTTGTATCTAAATTTATGTATTGCTAAATCCGATATTCCAAGTCTAAATTTTGCCATTATGTATTTAAAGTGCCTATCCATTTAGAGAGACGAGAGAGAGAGAGAGAGAGAGAGGAGAGAGAGAGAGAGAGAGAGAGAGAGAGAGGAGAGAGAGAGAGAGAATGTGACTGAGTGATGAGAGAGGAGAAGGACTGAGAGAGAGAGAGAGAGAGAGAAGAGAGAGGAGAGAGAGAGAAGAGAATGGAGAGGACGAGAGAGAGAGAGAGAGGAGAGACGAGAGAGAGAGAGAGAGAGAGAGAGAGAGAGAGAAGACAGAGAGAGAGAGAGAAAGAGAGAGAGAGAAGAAGAGAGAGACAGAGAGAGAGAGAGAGAAAGACAGAGAGAGAGAGAGAAAGACAGAGAGAGAGAGAGAGAAAGACAGAAGAGAGAGAGAAGAGAGAGGAGAGAGAGAGACAGAGAGAGAGAGAGAAAGACAGAAGAGAGAGAGAAAGACAGAGAGAGAGAGAGAAAGACAGAGACGAGAGAGAGAGAGAGAGAGAGAGAGAGAGAGAGAAAGACAGAGAGAGAGGAGAAGAAGAGAGAGAGAGGAGAGGAGAGAGAGAGAGAGGGTCATGAAGTAGGAGAAGGGGTGGGAGGAAGGGGCACAGACAAACAGACAGACAGACAGTGGAATATAGACACAACCAGAGAAGAGAGACGTGTACATATAAATCGAGGGAACAAAACGAAATAACACCTTAAGTGTCCTATAGGGTGTCTTGTTTTGTGTCCTGTATTACAGTTAAGTTGTTTTTCTAGCTCAGACTTGGGGGAGGCACAGATGTGAATAATGAAGTTGTAAACAGGTTGTTTACCCTCTCTTCTCTCTCTCTCTCTCTCTTCTCTCTCTCTCTCTCTCTCTCTCTCTCTCTCTCCTCTCCTCTCTCTCTCTCTCATTTAAAGGTATCGGTTTCCTGTCTGAACAGCGTACTTTGCTTTCATTCCGACAGCTGCACAGGTGTGTGTGTGTGTGTGTGTGTGTGTGTGTGTGTGTGTGTGTGTGTGTGTGTGTGTGTGTGTGTGTGTGTGTGTGTGTGTGTGTGTGTGTGTGTGATTCCAACAGGTGCACAGGTGTGTGGTGGTGTGTGTGTGTGTGTGTGTGTGTGTGTGTGTGTGTGTGTGTGTGTGTGTGTGTGTGTGTGTGTGTGTGTTGATAAATATTGTATCTTTGAGAAATTGATAGATACTGTATCCTAGGAAAACCGGATACAAACATATAAAGGAGTGTGGACAAATCAGTTGAATAAACCAATAACAAACAAATAAATAGATAGATAAATAACTAACTAAATAAATATTGCGATGCAACAAATGAGACTAAGTTCAAAGACATAAAGTGAAATGAAGATGTAATGATACCAAAATAGAAATGAAAAAGAAAAACTAAAAAGAAATAGAAATAAAAGTTATAATGAGGAAAATCAGTAAGGACTAACAAAGACAATCAGCGATGATTGATAAAAGAAAATGTAATGACTTGTGGAGAAAAACAGTAATATACAATGACGGGACACATGATGACTCCTGAGGAAGAACAGAAAGGAATAAAGACGAAAAATAGCCATAGTTAATGGAGAAACAAACACAGCAGTAGTTAATGCTGAAGAAAAGGAATGGGCAATGAATGATGACAGAAAACCTAATAACTAATTATGGAAAGCAGTAAAGACCTATATTAAAAACCAGTAATGACTGATTAAGGAAATCAGTATCAACCAATGAAGAAAGCCATTAATGATTTATGATGGAAAGCGCTAATGGCCAATGACAAATATTATTAATGGAATCAGTGGTGACAAATTAAGAAAATCCGAAAAAAAACTGACGAAAGAGAAAAAGAAATGT
>CM065717.1:98859276-98871776 GCA_033310375.1 Conus canariensis
CACCAAAGTGTTGCAACTTATTCATGGGTGTTGCGTGCCTTTAACTAATATCTTCTTAACGCATAGACGTATCATAGATGCTTACCGGAAATACTAGACAAGCGTATCACAAACACTTACCGTTAATGCTGAAAATAAATGCTGACCATAAATATCTAATATCAATGCCTAACACGAACTCTTTGCATGAATGCTGGCCATGATATTGTGCGAGTGTACTTGTTCATTTCGTGTTTGTTGTTTTTCCTTTATCCAACGTCCCACGCTCAGCTCTGATATGGCTTTGGTGGTCGGCAGTACTTAGAGCAACATGATTTGATTTACACCCCACGCTGCTCTTGACATATCACTAGTGCCAAGACTAAGGTCACAAGTCAGTTTACTTCATCCCCAACATTCCCAACGAATCAAATCGATATCAAGACACAGAGACTTTCGTGCATGCTTTAAAAAATCAATTTCTTACACGGCAACTTTCAGATCAACGAAAAACAACTCAATTTTCTCTGTTAACGAGTATTTTGATCTGAATAATTGGACTAACAAATGGATACGGGTTTACCTAATACCGTCCTCAAGCGTTTAGATATGAGGGTCTTTAAAGCCATACCATACGCAGAGTGTTGATACCATTATTTTCAAAACTTATTACAGCTCATAAGTCTCCCTGGGCTTGTAGTATTCTGAACAAAGGCACACATTTAAAAAAAAAGAAAGTACTGATTCTGCACCTCAAAAGAAATCTTGCCAAAGTACGATAATTCCAAAATGACGCAAAGTGCGATAACTCCAACATGACGCATTGAAGTGACACTTGGGATGACACCGATGAAGTAGCAGAACTGAAGCAGAATCAGAATGGAATGTGTATGTATTCACTGAGGATGATACGGACTGAGTCATTCCTTTTTCATTTGAAGCGGAATGAGATGGAATGTGTGATGTTTTCACAGAGAATAACACGGATTGAGGTTTTTTTATTTTATTTGTGACATATCCTTAAAATATTACAGTACAGTCATAAAACTACGGATCACTAAATGTAACTGGTTCGAAAACAGACACAATATATAATCAAACCCATGACCGAAACTGCGCAATAACTATTTAAAAAAAATTAAAATCTGGAAGCATGTCAACAAAACCCATAACCCAAACTGCGTAATATTGATATTTAAATTCAAATCTGGTAGCGTGTCAACCAAACCCATAACCGAAACTGCGCATGCGTACTAACTTATTTTTAAAATTCAAATCTAGAAGTAAGCGACCCAGCACAACAAACTTTCATGCTCTGATTCAGAATCTTCAACTATCGAGAAATCCCAAGTTTAGAGACAGTGCATTTAGAAGTACTTGAGATATACACCCGGACATGTTGCGTGTCACACACACATACATACGCAAATCTCTCTCTCTCTCTCTCTCTCTCTCTCTCTCTCTCTCTCTCTGCATACATACATACAGACAGAAAGTAAAAGTCCATAAAAAAAAACAACTGACAGGGTACTAATGAAGTAAGAACAGAAGAAGAAAGAAGGAAGAAGAAGAAGGAGAGGAGGAGGAGAAGGAGGAGGAGGATAACAAGAACAAGAACAAGAAGTTTGCTACTGCTGCTGGTAACGATGATAACTATGATGATAATCAATCCTGATAATGATGACTGATGACGATGATGATGATAATGATGATGATGATCTATGTCACGGCTTTCAGTTTTCGAGTGAGACCTGTCTTTTATTCAGTGACACCAGAGAAGTTAATCGAACTTTTGACGCTTTGGCTAGGCTGATTTGAGATACCATACTCGCGCGCGAGTACACACACACACACACACACACGGCGCGCGCGCGCGCGCGCACACACACAGACAGAGAGAGAGAGAGAGAGAGAGAGAGAGAGAGAGAGAGAGAGAGAGGAGAGAGAGAGAAAGAATCAAAGAGAGAGTAGGTGAGGCAGAAGACACTGGAGATGTCAAAGTATGATGGCGACACTGACCTCTTCAAAGAAACGAGCCTTCTTGGTGTTCACCTCCCAGTCTCGTATCGTGGGCACACCAATCTGAAAGCACACCACATGTCCACATGAAATGACAGCAAATAGGATGGCGTTTTTATCAATGGAGGATTCAGGGGGCAAGCACACCACATGTCCTGATGAAATGACAGCAAATAGGATTCTTTCTATGGAGGATTCAGGGGGTTAAGTTACAAGTGCGCTCCAACGTCGGCAACTAATGTAAAAACAAAAACAAAACAAAACAAAAACAAAACAAGAAAACAACAAACAAACAAACAAACAAAGAAACATACACACAACAAACAAACAAACAAAACACCACCACCATCAATAACAAATATTCATTGAGTAGAACTACATTCAAAAGGTCAGACAAACTTACGACGTCTTGCAATCAACTCGGACAGAAGAAGAAACAAATGGAAAGATGCCAGCACTTACAGATATACGTTTTGGAACAGAATAGGCTGACTTTCAAACTATACGCATAAAAGGTGTGTGTGTGTGTGTGTGTGTGTGTGTGTGTGTGTGTGTGTGTGTGTGTGTGTGTGTGTGTGTGTGTGTGTGTGTGTGGGGGGTTATGGGGGGGGGAAGGAGGGTGTGTGCGTGCGTGTGCATATGTAGGTGCATGTGCGTATACGTGTACACACACACACACACACACACACACACACACACACACACACACACACACACACACGCACAGAGAGAGAGAGGAGAGAGAGAGAGAGAGAGGAGAGAGAGAGAGGAGAGAGAGAGAGAGAGGAGATGAGAGAGAGAGAGAGAAGAGAATGACAATGACAATGACAGTGACAATATTTTTTTTTTTTAATTTCATTTCAAACGTTTACATGAACATAGAACATACACAAGCAATAAGAATTTTGGTAAAAAGAGAATTCAGCAATCACACAAGCAAGAAAAATTCCACATTTCTCATTTGAAAAAAAACAAAAAGAAAAGAAAAGTAGGCTTTGAAGAAGAAGTGGAGGGAGGGGGGGGGGGAGAAAAGAGAGAGAGAGGGAGAGAGGGAGAGAGAGAGAGAGAGAGAGAGAGAGAGAGAGAGAGAGAGAGAGAGGAGGGAGACAGAGACAGAGAGAGAGACAGAAGAGAGGGACACGTTGGATGGATTACATTCAATCACAATGACAATGACAATATTTTATTGACAATAATTAAACAACCCTTATGCCAAGGGAGTGCATGCGCAATTTCCACTTAGTGTTGCCAAACTCTGCCAACAATAGAAATGCGAGTCAAAAAGAAGCGTACACACAGAAAATAGTTGAACAGTAAGTCATGATTATGTAATAAGTGGTTTATTGTGATGAGAATATTGTTTGATGAATGGTCTTTTTTTTTCTTTTTTACATTTTCTAGTTGGTATTGTTCAACTGTTGAGAGAGAGAGAGAGAGAGAGAGAGAGAGAGAGAGAGAGAGAGACAGACAGACAGACAGACAGACAGACAGACAGACAGACAGACAGACAGGGGTAAAGGGGGGTGGGGGAGGGGATATATGCTCCCAAGGTAAAGCAGTAGGACGCAATTTTCCGCATGCTGTTTGTCCAAAGAAGAACGTGAAGTAACTTTCACACGGAAACTATAGATACACGATATATACTATGATTAACCAACGTATGGGTGTATTGATTTTATTAAGAGAGAGAGAGAGAGAGAGAGAGAGAGAGAGAGAGAGAGAGAGAGAGAGGGGGGGGGGATTATCAAAAATTTTGATGACCAGTCAATGAATCAACCATGAAAACAACGAGTAAACAAAAACAACTGCTTACACACACACACACACACACACACACACACACACACACACACACACACACACACACACACACACACACATCCCTCCTAAAGTAATATAAGAACACTTAATTACACCAGCAGAATTAAAGTACACGGAGAGATAATGACAACGAAGAAGAAAAGTCCAAGTATACACGGACACTGACACAAACGAGTGGGCGTCGGCAAAGACAAAGCCAAACAGCGGCAGACAGAACAGGAGAAGACAAACTCTCTCCGCTGATGGAAAAGGACACAAAAGGCTCTCCAGACATCAACATGTACTCGGCAGTCCGCACGATTTTCAAAGCAACTGAACCTTAACTCCAAGACAAAACGCACTCCTTGTGAAAGAATGCTTCATTTTATTCGTATTAGGGACACACGTAAATCCACATAGTTCGCTTAAAAATAATAGATCAAACCACTTCCTCTAAGAGGAACGGAAATTGGATGAACAAGAGTGGTCTCGCCTGATAAAAGCTAATACAGAACGGTCAGCCATTGTTGACGGCAGTTTCACATGCGCAGCACACGTCGCGATCACTTTGTTTTGAATGAGAGAAAAACAAAAATTTTAAAGAAATGAGACGAAAATGTAGCAATAAAAAAGGGGGCACAGGATTATATTATGATGTCTTTGTAGAATATAGCACGAAAGCAAAATTCACCAAAATGGAAGAGTAAACTGAATACAGAAATCAACAGAAAGAAAACTTTCATAACGATCCAAACAATTTTAAGAAGTTAAATTGAACTGGTTTTGAAATGAGACCAGAGCACAAAACAGGATTGCATCCACAAATTTTGTTTTACAGCACGTGCATGGGCGTCAGAGGTGGTGTCAGATGCACGCTTTGCAGATGCAAGAAGGACAGAAACAGCACATGTTTTGCAGATGTAGCTGTGCTAAAACCATTCTGGAAACAGCTCGAGCAGAAGATTCAAAACAACTGTAACAATTAAATGCTTGTTTCGTCTCGAAATGAAAATATTATTTTGTGAAGACGGGCGCTCTTCATATACCTTATCAAATTCCAGACTTGATTCTTGTACAAGCGAAATTCTGTATTTGTAGATTAAGAGAACTCATGCCTTGGCTAAAAATAATGAAGTATATATTGAAAATCAGATTTCCAACAGGACAAAAAAGGCTTCTGCAAACCCAAGATAAATTTTACGGAGACTGGTATTACTATATAAAGGATTGATTGAAATTGACGAAAAGTAAAAGGATAACTGATAATCATTCACCTGAAAAAAGTCAAAGCAAGAGGAGGATGAAGAGAGTATCTGACACACTGGTATAACATAAATCTATGTATACATAGTGTATGCATTACTGGCATGAAAAAAGTGTAATGTTCGAAATCATTCTTGAAAACGAGCTGGCACACGGAACGGAATCTGCACTGTACCATTCCATAATTATCTTCTTGGAATGCAGCTCAGTGCTTGCACGTGTGTGTGTGTGTGGTTGTGTGTGTGTGTGTGTGTGTGTGTGTGTGTGTGTGGTGTGTATCATTTTCATCATTATTATTGTTATTAGCATACGTAGCATTGTTGTTGATATCGTTATTGTTGCTATCATTGTCGTCATTATTAATGTTATAATATGATGTTGACGGTTGAGGATGATTCCAATTACCATTATTATTATTATCATCATTATCATCATCATCATCATCATCATCATCATCATCATTATTATCATTATTGTTACATTATTATCATTATTATTATCATCATGATCATTATTATCATCATCATCATCATCATTATCATTATTACCATCATCATCATCTTATTATCATGATTATAATCATGGAATCTCCCACACTCTATTTTTCCACCATGTTTGATCCCAATGGGCTCAGTAGTGATGACGTCATCTTGCGATTCAAGAGACACACAGACGAAGAAACAAAACAGTGGACGCGGGTTAAAAGAGAACCTTCTTGTGGGATGTGACATACAGACTATGACCTGGACTGGTCAATTTAGCACCTGGTCCACCTGTAACACCCCTCCCTCCCCCTCCTTAGTGCCCTGAGCTCCGTTCTGTTGAACAATTGGCCAGAGGAGGATCTTCAACATGGAGCCGGCAGAGGAGGAGGCTCCTCAACATGGAACCGGCGGCTTTTTCACACAGAGTCAAATCACAGAAAAGACGGCAATTATGCAACCAAGCAGCTGATCATGATCGAGCTCACGGTGCCATATGAGAACAGAATGGAGGCAGCTCAAATCTACAAGACTGAAAAGTATGCTGATCTGGCAAACAGCCTGAGGAGAGAAGGCTATCAGGTCAAAGTCCTCACTGCAGAAATTGGAGCTAGGGGGTTTGTAGGAACGTCTGCATACAGCCTCATGAAACAGCTCTCAGTTGCAGGGAAGGAAAAAACCAGAGCCCTGAAAGCAATGGCAGAAGCGGCAGAGAGGTGTTCAAGCTGGATCTGGTCAAGGAGGAACAAAAGTGAACTTCATAAGGCTTAATTTCCTACAAATATCAGGTGTCCCTGTGCTCAGTGGTAAAGCGCGAGTCATTAAGTGGAAAATGAGCATGTCCAGAGGGTCATGGGTTCGAATCCCAGCCAATGGCTCGTCCCAAGATGGGAAAAAAAGGGCAGCAGAGGGACATCCGGAGTCATGAACCGGGTGTGGCCCAACCCCCCTAGAGTGTCAGGAGATAAGGGCCGAAACACTTGCTTGAAGGGGCTTCTCTTCTGAGGACTCTCTGCTGCACGCTCTCCACGAGTTTCTTTCTACTGCGACGAGTTTGTATAGAAGGACACAGAGAGAAAGAAACAACATCGAAAATGAATACTTCTACAGAGTAGATTTATAAGCTGAGAAGTAATCAAGAAGAGAGAGAGAGAGAGAGAGAGAGAGAGAGAGAGAGAATTCAAAACTCAAACTCAAATAGTTTAATTGCAAAGGCGACCGACCTATCTGCAATGAGGAGAGAGAAGAGAATGAGAGAGAGAGAGAGAGAGAGAGAGAGAGAGAGAGAGAGAGAGAGAGAGAGAGAGAGAGAGGAGAGAAGAGGAGGAGAGAGAGAGAGAGAGGGGAGAGAGAGAGAGAGAGAGAGAGAGAGGGAGAGAGAGAGAGAGAGAGAGAGAGTTCATCCACAGCCCTCCCCCACCCCAACCCCCTCAGCCCCCTTACCGTCCCCCCCCCCTCTCCCAACTACTCTGCACGTACATGTCCCTGGAGGAGGGCAGCAGACATCTGCATTTCCTGATCCCCTCCACTGTGAACCGAAACATGTTGGCGGCGATGACTTTTCCTCCCCTATCCGCAAACACACCCAGGGACCCGCTATCCTATGACCGTGTTTTTGGAGAGAGAGAGAGAGAGAGAGAGAGAGAGAGAGAGAGAGAGAGAGAGAGAGAAGAGAGAGAGAGTGTGTCTCTGCATCGGTTTGACCTGTGTGTGTGTGTGTGTGTGTGTGTGTGTGTGTGTGTGTGTGTGTGTGTGTGTGTGTGTGTGTTTTCCTGTGTGAATATGAACCGTTACTGTTCTTGATCCAATCAGTACATAAAATATAAAACCATAGTAAACAATTTGAATTCGTGTATTAGTTTCATGTGTCTTTTGAAGGGACAAGAGCCGGGTTGAAAAAAGAAAAGCTTCGGTCTAAACTCTTTCCTTCGGGAATAAAGATTATTAATCAAGTAATCGGTCGATCGATCAATCAACCAATTAATGAATTAATTAGCCTCTCCTTTAGTACCTTCTCCATCTTCTAGATCTTTTCTTCTTCTTGGTTCTTGTTCTTCTCGTTCTTGTTCTTGTTCTTGTTCTTGTTCTTCTTCTCTCTCTCTCTCTCTCTCTCTCTCTCTCTCTCTCTCTCTCTCTCTCTCTCTCTCTCTCTCTCTCCCCAGAGACAGGCGATGAGAAGGCTGACACAGAACGCAGTGTATCCACCCCGCAGAGCCAGCAGTCGGGCAGAATCATCACCCATGCTCACGGCGGTCGACAGAGAAAACAGACACTTCAAACACGCCGCAACACCGCAGGTCACTCGTCTCCCCCGGGACTGGGAGGTTTCAAACGAGGCTGTCGGTGCAAGAGGCGTGCCCTGCTTTTCTGTTGAGGGCACGGGTCATGGGTCATGGGTCACGGGTAGAGCAGGAGTACAGGTTTTACGGTGACGGGTTCTGAATGCCCACACCCACACCCCTTCTCCACTGAACCCTCGCTTTCTGAGTGTTATCCGGGGGTAGATACACACATCACACGACAGGTGATATCAACGATGAAAGTAATAAGTATGATAGCTGGCGAGTTTCGAAAGATCACAATAAACTTATCTTTGTGAAAACGGTAATTATCAGTGAACAAACAGTGATAATTACTGTTTTCTCGTCAACAGCAGTTAGGGGGAACAAAAACACGGAAGCAGCGCACGTGGCAATAGCTATTTCCGTTTTGACGCAGTCAAATCATCAGATAAGGAGTCAAAAAGAAAAGCAGACCTTAATCATATGAGCATTATCTATTTTCAACATTATTAATTAATCTGATGGCTGGAACCATATGTCATCTGAGAATAGTGAAAATAGTTCATCATGGCCGTTATTTGAATTCCGGCTTCCAGCGATCTGAGATGTTTGTAATGAAGGCTGTTGAAGGTGTGAAGTGTGCACAATGATCACATTAGTAGTGGTGCGCCTGCGCACAGGTCCCAGCTAGCTGTTTTTAGGAGTCACAATCATCTGTTTTTATGTGTCGCAACCATCTGTTTTAATGGGTAACAATTATCCCTTTTCAGGAGTACCAATTATCCCTTTTCATGAGTACCAATTATCCCTTTTCAGGAGTACCAATTATCCCTTTTCAGGAGTACCAATTATCACTTTTCATGAGTAATAATTATCCCTTTTCATGAGTACCAATTATCCCTTTTCATGAGTACCAATTATCCCTTTTCATGAGTAATAATTATCCCTTTTCATGAGTATAATTATCCCTTTTCATGAGTACCAATTATCCCTTTTCAGGAGTACCAATTATCCCTTTTCATGAGTAATAATTATCCCTTTTCATGAGTAATAATTATCCCTTTTCATGAGTAATAATTATCCCTTTTCATGAGTACCAATTATCCCTTTTCATGAGTACCAATTATCCCTTTTCAGGAGTAATAATTATCCCTTTTCATGAGTACCAATTATCCCTTTTCATGAGTACCAATTATCCCTTTTCATGAGTACCAATTATCCCTTTTCATGAGTAATAATTATCCCTTTTCATGAGTACCAATTATCCCTTTTCATGAGTACCAATTATCCCTTTTCATGAGTACCAATTATCCCTTTTCAGGAGTAATAATTATCCCTTTTCATGAGTACCAATTATCCCTTTTCATGAGTACCAATTATCCCTTTTCATGAGTACATAATTATCCCTTTTCATGAGTACCAATTATCCCTTTTCAGGAGTACCAATTATCCCTTTTCAGGAGTATAATTATCCCTTTTCATGAGTACCAATTATCCTTTTCATGAGTACCAATTATCCCTTTTCATGAGTAATAATTATCCCTTTTCATGAGTACCAATTATCCCTTTTCATGAGTACCAATTATCCCTTTTCATGAGTAATAATTATCCCTTTTCATGAGTACCAATTATCCCTTTTCATGAGTACCAATTATCCCTTTTCATGAGTAATAATTATCCCTTTTCATGAGTACCAATTATCCCTTTTCATGAGTACAATTATCCTTTTCATGAGTACCAATTATCCCTTTTCATGAGTATAATTATCCCTTTTCATGAGTACCAATTATCCCTTTTCATGAGTATACATTATCCCTTTTCAGAGTACCAATTATCCCTTTTCAGGAGTACCAATTATCCCTTTTCATGAGTAATAATTATCCCTTTTCATGAGTACCAATTATCCCTTTTCATGAGTACCAATTATCCCTTTTCATGAGTACAATTATCCCTTTTCATGAGTACCAATTATCCCTTTTCAGGAGTACCAATTATCCCTTTTCATGAGTAATAATTATCCCTTTTCATGAGTACCAATTATCCCTTTTCATGAGTACCAATTATCCCTTTTCAGGAGTACCAATTATCCCTTTTACAGGAGTACCAATTATCCTTTCAGGAGTAATATTACCCTTTTCATGAGTACCAATTATCCCTTTTCATGAGTACCAATTATCCCTTTTCATGAGTAATAATTATCCCTTTTCATGAGTACCAATTATCCCTTTTCAGGAGTACCAATTATCCCTTTTCATGAGTAATAATTATCCCTTTTCATGAGTAATAATTATCCCTTTTCATGAGTACCAATTATCCCTTTTCATGAGTAATAATTATCCCTTTTCATGAGTAATAATTATCCCTTTTCATGAGTAATAATTATCCCTTTTCATGAGTACCAATTATCCCTTTTCATGAGTAATAATTATCCCTTTTCATGAGTACCAATTATCCCTTTTCATGAGTACCAATTATCCGTTTTCATGAGTACCAATTATCCCTTTTCATGAGTAATAATTATCCCTTTTCATGAGTACCAATTATCCCTTTTCATGAGTACCAATTATCCCTTTTCAGGAGTACCAAGTATCCCTTTTCAGGAGTACCAATTATCCCTTTTCATGAGTAATAATTATCCCTTTTCATGAGTACCAATTATCCCTTTTCATGAGTAATAATTATCCCTTTTCATGAGTAATAATTATCCCTTTTCATGAGTACCAATTATCCCTTTTCATGAGTACCAATTATCCCTTTTCATGAGTAATAATTATCCCTTTTCATGAGTACCAATTATCCCTTTTCATGAGTACCAATTATCCCTTTTCATGAGTACCAATTATCCCTTTTCATGAGTACCAATTATCCCTTTTCATGAGTAATAATTATCCCTTTTCATGAGTAATAATTATCCCTTTTCATGAGTACCAATTATCCCTTTTCATGAGTACCAATTATCCCTTTTCAGGAGTCAATTATCCCTTTTCATGAGTACCAATTATCCCTTTTCATGAGTAATAATTATCCCTTTTCATGAGTAATAATTATCCTTTTCATGAGTATAATTATCCCTTTTCATGAGTACCAATTATCCCTTTTCATGAGTAATAATTATCCCTTTTCATGAGTAATAATATGTTTTCCTGAATCATAAATATCTGTTTTCCTGAGTAATAATAATAATAATAATAATAATAATAATAATAATAATAATAATGAATACTTATATACGCGCCTATTCTCGGCTAGAGACCAAGCTCTAAGCGCTTTACAATCCACACTCGCTTACACAACGGGCTGCCTACCTGGGTAGTGCCGACTGAAGAGCTGCCAGCTGGCGCTTCATTCAGTCGTTTCCCGTGTCATCAGTCAATATCGTTCAATATCGTTCACTCAGTTTCTTTACTTCCTTCATTCTTTCCATTTCTTACGCAGGGTGCATGCTATGTGTAACGTGTCATCCATACCAACGGCCAAACTGGCCTACTCTTCCGAAAGTTGGTGATGTGTGTGCAAGATATTATGCGTGCGTTCACACACGGAACCTCGGTTTATAGTCTCATTCGAAGGGCTGTATGGGAAATGGAGTCAGAACTAATGTTAACTCCGAGGGAAAAATCCCCCTGTACCGAAAAACGCCCCGGCGGAGATTCGAACCCGCAACCCCAGGATCACCAAGATTACGAGTCAGGCGCTCTACCAACTGAGCTATTCCGGCTCCCATCTATTTTCATGAGCAACAATTATCTGTTTTCATGAGCAACAATTATCTGTTTTCATGAAACAATAATCTGTTTTCATGAGCAACATTTATCTGTATTCATGCAACAATTATCTATTTTCATGAGCGACTATTATCTGTTTTCATGAGCAATAATTATCTGTTTTCATGGGCAACGATGATCTTTTTCCATGGGTTGTAATCATGTGTTTTAATGAGCGACAATCATCTGTTTTCATGAGAAACAATATCTGTTTTCATGAGAAACAATTATCTGTTTTCATGAGTTATAATTATCTATTTTCAACATTAACAGTATGTGTTGATGCGATCACATTTAGCCACCATTTCAGGCCAAAAGGCAAGAAAACGACTAATAATCTAAACGACCACAGTAACGGTTATTGTTGAGCAATTACGGATGCTTTCGTGAAGAATATAACTGTTTTCACTATGAACATGGCAATTGTGCACTTTTAACCCCAGTCGTCTTCCATAGTGGAGAGACTGCACTTTGTGTGCTGATAGTTCGCTCGTCTCGCTGGCTCCGTGGGAGCAGAGTGTATGGAAACATGATCTGAAATGCTGCAGAGTTAGGTCCCTTGAACACAGGTACAGAGGGAAGCAGAAGGAAGTGTAGGTGTTTTACCATCTTCCGATTACTCCCTGGAGACTAGATGCCTCTTTTCTCTCTCTCTCTCTCTCTCTCTCTCCTCTCTCTCTCTCTCTCTCTCCTCTCTCCTCCTCCTCCTCCTCCTCCGCCGCCGCCGCCCCTCCTCCTTCTCTTCTTCTTCTTCTTCTTCTTCTTCTTCTTCTTCTTCTTCTTCTTCTTCTTCTTCTCTCTTTCTCCATTTAATAAAATCGCTCTGTCTTTCTCTCTCTCTTCACTTGTAAAAGTCCCCCCCTCTCTCCCTCTCTCTCTCTCTCTCTCTCTTCTCTCTCTCTCTCTCTCTC
>CM065717.1:98879276-98881776 GCA_033310375.1 Conus canariensis
TGTGTGTGTGTGTGTGTGTGTGTGTGTGGTGCAGGAGAGAGAGAGAGAGAGAGAGAGAGAGAGAGAGAGAGAGAGAGAGAGAGAGAGAGAGAGAGAGAGAGAGCTGTATAAAAGCAAAAAGGTTCTAGACATGCTAGATGATCAGGATGAAGAAAAAAAAGACTAAAATAACAGAAAGACAAAAAAAAAAAAAAAATGGAGAAAAAAAGGAAAAAAAAGAAAGAAAGAAAGAAAACACGCAACAAACAGACAAGAAAAACAAAGTAAAAATTAAAAACAATAATTGGTATGGTCACCACTATCACTACTACCACTACTGCTGCTGCTGCTGCTCCTCTTCCTCCTCCTCCTCCTCTCCTCCTACTACTACTACTACTGCTACTGCTACTTCTACTATTACTACTACCATTATCACTACTACCAACCTACAACTACTATCAAAGTGGCCGTTTGGACTGCAGCTCTAGCTACTCCTCTCTCCTGCTGAATCTGTCTGTAAGCGGCAGTATGAGCACTAAACGCCGAGAGATCCTTGTGAAACGATTCCTTGATGGGCTGTTAACATCCCCGACTTTCCTTCCCAAAGACGGCCCGGTCCCTGACGGGTTTAATCTGCGGGCCAGATGTGAGCTGGGGCCATCCATCCGTCATTGGCCAGGACCTGACGACCACAAGACAGCGCCCTCTGGCGGCGCCCTCAGACAGACCAGGGAGAAGACCACTCCCTGTCTTTCCTCTCCTCCCCCCCCCCCCCCCCCCCCCCCCCCCCCCCGCCATATCATTAACGCTATCGGCTCTCCTTTCATGGACACTGGCTTTCTGCTCATGCGCAACGACCCCGGAAGGCCCGCGAGCGTGTTGAGACTTCCGGGCAACTTCACCGTAGCACAGAATCGTCTCCCTTTCTGGCTTTGATGTCGTCTATGTGTTGGGCGTTTTGTGGAGAGGGGGAAACGCCATTAACATGTTGTAAATCTGCGTGCGTGACGACAGATATCTCCCTTCTCATCCATCGCCATTACGGCCGACTACCATGGGAGTGAGTGACGTGGGGGCTGAGCGGTCCAGACGGTGAAGAGATGAGGTGGGTAACCGTTAGTTTAGAAAACGATCGTCTGGGGACGTGGGTTTGGATCTTGTAAAGGGGGCCGAATTCTCTCTTCCTCTGATCAGCACTGGTAGATGTAAGACACATGTTACTAAGCTGTTACTGTGATGTGGTGGTTAAGAAGGGCTAAAGTTCAAAGTGGAATGACCGTTGGGTCAATGAAGTGCACTGTCATGTCAAGGACACGGCATCATGTGACACTGATTTCATCCCTCGCCTTCCGCCGCCCTAACCTTACCCGAACTGAATCAGGTACAGGTTTACTGCTGGTGGGATAGGTACGGTTTCAGGACGCTGGTGGGATAGGTACGGTTTCAGGACGCTGGTGGGACAGGTACGGTTTCAGAACGTAAAAAATCCCACCCTATGTGTAGTTCAAATTTACGACTATCAGCTCTATTGCCAAATACTCGAAACATTCGACGTCAGACGTTATAATATGGTAGTAGGTATACCTAAGGTGGACCTTGACGGCAGAGCTGGAAAGAAGGATTCAGGCTTTTGAAATGAAGGCCTACAGAAGACTGCTCCACATCTCCTGGACAGAGCACAGAACCAACGACTGTGTCCGAGAGCAGGTGACCACACTGGCAGGACCACAGGAACCCGTCATGGCTATGGTCAAGAGAAAGCTGATGTGGTTTGGCCATGTGACATGACATGACTCGCTGGCAGAGACAATCCTGCAAGGCACGCTTGACGAAGGAATGCGCTGAGGCAGGCAGAGAAAGAGCTGGTCGGAGAACGTGATAGAATGGACAAACCTCAGGCTGCCAGAACTCCGGCGAGAAGCAGAGAACAGACCGCGATGGAGAAGAAGATTGACGGAGTCGTCCCTCATGTCCCCCAACGACCACTTAGGTCACGGGAACGTGGGAGAGGTGTGCCTTTTAAGAGACTCCACTTTCCATTTAAAACAAGACCTGATAACAGGCGGGTCTTTTGGTACCCATTACAAGTAGAAGCATTGCTCTCAAACGGAAACGATGTTGTTCCAGAGCCTAAGCATGATACCACTCTCTGAGTTACATCCACAACAAAACAACTTTCGTTGCCAAGTGTGAGACAAGACAGGCAACATGTGGGATTCTTCTTCTCAAGCGAGCCCTGCCCATCTAAAAGTGAGAAGCCGGGACTAGACTCCACATTTGACACCTGCATAGAGCAGCAACAAGCAGGAGACATGTACAAACACATTCTGGCATTTCTCTTCCAGTCTGGCTCCGCCTTGAGGTCTCCTCCACCAGCGAAAACACAGGTGGGAATGAAATCTGGCAGTCTTCAGATGGATTGCCTCATCTCGCTTGACGTGTAAGAAAAACCCTCGACGACTGTCGACAGAGTCAATATTTAGCAATGGCGTCCCTCTCCATCACCCCGTGTTTACAATGT
>CM065717.1:98901776-98906776 GCA_033310375.1 Conus canariensis
GAGGGGTAGGTTCGGTCGGGTTGTGAGTGCGTGTCAGAATCTCTTGTTTCGGTTCTGTTCAACTTTCGGTGAAAGGATGTACGTATCTGTATACAATACACTCGCGTGCACTCACATATATACGCGAGCGTATGCACGCACGCGCACGCGCACACACACACATACACACGCGCGCGGGGGCACACACACACACACACACACACACACACACACACACACACACACACACACACACACACACACACACACACACACACCTTCGCGCACTAGTACACACATGCATCCTAAGACACGCACACACCACGTCTCTCTCTCTCTCTCTCTCTCTCTCTCTCTCTCTCTCTCTCTCTCTCTCTCTCTCTCTCTCTCTCTCCTTGGATGTCAGATAATCTGAAACGTATAGGAAGAAGATGAGAAAAGGTGTAATATAAATGCTAAGATTTATGAGGGAACTAAATGCAGCGCAACCTTGTTTCTGCAAGTTGTGTCATACATAGCTAGAACCTATAAAAGAATGACCTACGATATTCAGGAAGAAATGTCAGTATCAATATCTCTACTCAGAAATGGTTCCAGCATTCTGCAAAAGTGTTGGGAAAGATGCGGACTCTGAAAACTGAAAAAAAGGTATTCAAGATGGATAAATTGATTATTTTGATCAACCTATTGCAAACGAATACAATATATTTGTATCAAGAAAATCAAAATCGGGAAACGCTTTTGGTTCTGATAGCTTTTTGCGATGATTTTCAAACATTGATTTGAACCTTTTTTTTTTGCCTTTTTGAATAAGGGCTCGTATCAGAGCAACTAGGGTGAATCAGTTGTTATCTTCATATAAAAGGTATGACACGAATAATACGAAGAATCACCGGTACGTACCCGTTATGTGAAGTTTCTATTAGATCATGCATTTAGCTTATTAACAGCAGGTCATCTAAATGTGTTGACTTTAATATATTTGCAGGTGACTCCCAATCTGGCTTTAAAAAAATGGCCATATATTGAAGACAACGCCAACTGCACAGAAACAATTTCCACGTGATCCCAACTTCTATGTTGCTCTTACGCATTGCGAAAAGGCCTTTGATTCAATAATCACGAATGCTTTAGTGGCCAACATTTATGGAACAACAAGTACAATAACGACAGTGACGACGATGACGACGACGACGACAAAAACAACAGGAACAACAAAAAAACAACAAAGACAACGATGACGACGACGATAACAAGAACAACGAGAACAACAGCAACAGCAACAACAACGACGACGACGACGACAACAAGTACTACAATCATGAATCAACGATAGAGTTATAATTGTTTAGAAAGCACGTATAGTGATGTTAGAGCTAAAATCAAGTGTGGATCTAAGTTAAGCAATAAAATGGGGAAAAAAAAGCAAAAACAAAAAAAAGCAAACAAACAAACAAAAGAAACGTACGGTTAAAGACTATGCTATTTACAGTCCCATATTATCTTTTCTTGTTTGTTTGTTCATGAATGAGCAAGCATTGAAAATAACAGAAAACAGTCAACATGGCATTTTGATTTGATAGATTTTTGTTTTGTTTCGTTTGGTTTTTGTTTTGTTTTGGTTGTGTTTTAGTTTTTGGTTGTTTATTTGTTTGTTTGTTTGTTTGCTTATCTGTATTCCTGTGGACGATCAGGGTGGAAAACACATGTGTGCAGTCCATGCTCTGCACAGAACAGATTAACACTGACGGTGATCTGGAGGAATCCAGACGTCTGACTTCCTAAAGGGAGGGCACTTTGCACGAGAGGCTTGGCTCTTTGGGAGGTTTAGAAATGTCAGTCGTTCATGTTTATAATGGTGTTTAAGATTGTATTTTTCTTTTATATAAACCACGTATTAAGTACACGTACTAAGATCTTATTAGCAGAGCAAGAATAGTTGTGATTAGCATCTTATTTATAATGCTCAAGTGTGACAACTGCTGAACAGACATATCAAAACAAAACTTGGTATGCACGTGCAGTTAGTCGTTTAGTAATTGAATACTTTGAGATTACAAACAAGATATCACATTAAAGAAAAAAAAACTTATCGAAACCTTTTTTTTTACATGTAGAACGAAGAGCTCCTAAGGGTTTGAATATAAGGTGAATTGGGGGAGATAACCCACTTGCATCAATTCATAATTATATGAACTGCATCAGAAAGCAATTGACAGCGTTTCAAGTGGTCAGATACTGATTGCCTGCGCAAGCGTAGAGGATAATGTATAGAGCTGATGTAAAAAAAAAAAAAAAAAAAACCAAAACAAATAAAAAACCCCATTAAAACCAAACCAAACAAAACAAAGTAAAACAAAGAAAAACAAAACCCAAACAAACAAAAACAAAACTGCCTCCATCTAGCGTGCGCCAGTGTTGACGTAGCAATGGATTTTCGTTTGTGTGAGCTAGTCAAGAGGTTGGTAGCACAAAAGGTTCTCCGGTGGTTTCCAGCAACGGGTTATTGACTGCAGGCGGTAAGACTGGCATTGTCATGTTCCAACAGGTGTAGAATGTCCTGTGTATGGATGATTTTGTTCCAACAGGTGTAGAATGTCCTGTGTATGGATGATTTCAAATCGATCATTTCAGTAGAACCCTTTCTTTCTGTGCCACTCTAGTTGTGTTCCAAATATTTTGACAGCGTTTAGATGTGTTGTTGATGATGGTGATGGTGGTGGTAGTGGTGATGATGATGATGATGATGATGATGATGATGATGATGCTCATCATCATCATCATCATCATCATCATCATCATCATCATCATCATCATCTTCTTCTTCTTCTTCTTCTTCTTCTTCTTCTTCTTCTTCTTCTTCTTCATCATCAATCATCATCATCATCATCATCATCATCATCATCTCTTCTTCTTCTTCTTCTTCTTCTTCTTCTTCTTCTTCTTCTTCTTCTTCTTCTTCTTCTTCTTCATCAACATCATCATCATCATCATCATCATCATCAACATTCTCCTCCTCCTCCTCCTCGTCATTATCATCACCAAAGGGAGAAGGAGGAGGAGGAGGAGGAGGAGGAGGAGGAGGATTTATATGCGCCCTATGTATGGTGCGCTAAGAGCGCTTAAAAAAAAAAAAGAAATGAAATGAAATGAAATAAAATAAGATAAAATAAAATAAAATGAAACAAATAGATAAAAAACAAAAACAAATTATACGTTGTTGTTCAGAGTTAAAGATATTAACACACCACGTATTGCCAGTCGAAAGCGCTTTTATGTGGACAGACGGTAGAAGATTGGCCCAGTTTTGGTTTTCATTGCCCATCCCTTCAAACTCTGAGAGCTAAACGTATCCCTTCCAAATACCATTCTAAAATAAAACCCCTAGGAATTCAGAGTGGTGTTCCTTGTTTCAGTGGGGAATGAACATACAGTAGACATTTGGAACTGTTTGTTTACAAGGAAACTGCTATCACATTTTTTTTCTTGTACTTTGTACATTTCTTGTTTTCAGTGAACTCACCCTTTTATATGGGGCTGTGTTCTTTCTGAATAAATGACTGAATCGTATTGCATTGTATCGTGTTGTATTGTGTATCATATGTGTGGTATGGTGTAGTATAGTATAGTATAGTATAGTAATGTGTAGTATCGCATCGTATAGTATGGTATGGTATGGTGGGGTGGGGTGTGGTGTGGTGTGCTGTGCTGTGCTGTGCTGTGTTGTGCTGTGCTGTGCTGTGCTGTAGTGTAGTATAGCATTGTCTTGTATAATGTATTATATTGTTATTTATCGTATTAACTCTGTCTCTACATCTCCTGTTTCAGTCTGAATAGGGAACTGGGTGATAATACTAAAAAAATAAAGGCCATTATCAAAAGTCTTCCCCGTCATTATTCTGTGCTGATAATCGCCCTTGCTCTTCACGATTCTCCGTCAATCTTTCTTACCATGAACCAGCGTTTTGTTCAGACCTTGGATGTTGTTAGTGTGCGAATTGCTCAAGAATCGATGGTATTTCTCTCCATCTTTTTTAGGCTGCTTTCTTTTTCACTTTGCTTCATGTGAGCTGGGCGTAAATCCAGCTCTGTGCTAATACAACCGGCGTCTTATTTTTCTTTCTTTCTTTCTTTCATTCTTTCTTTCTTTCTCTCTTTCTTTCTTTTGTTTGTTTGTTTCTTTCTTTCTTTCTCTCTTTCATTCTTTCTCTCTTTCTTTTTTTGTTTGTTTTTTTTTCTTTCTTTCTTTCTTTCTTTCTTTCTTACTTTCGTTCCTGCTTTCTCTCTTTAACTTTCTTTCTTTTCTCCTTTTCTTCTTTTTTTCCTTTATTCCTTCTTTTCTTCTTTCTTTCTTACCATTCTTCTTTCTTTTCTTCTTTCTTTCCTTTTTTCTTTCTTTCTTTCATCCTTCCTTCCTTCCTTCCTTCCTTTCTTTCTTTCTTACTTCCTTCATTTCTTCCTTTCTTCCTTCCTTCCTTTCTTTCTTTTTTCTTTCTTTCTTTCTGCCTTTCGTTCTTTTTTCTGTTTTTTTTCTTTGTTTTGGTCTTTCTTTCTTTATTTATTTACTTCCTTTCTTTCTTTCTTTCTTTCCATCGTTCTTCCTTTTTTTCTCTCTTTACTTCTTTCTTTCTTTCCTTCCTTCCTTCCTTCCTCCCGTCCGTCTGTTTTTCTTTCTTTCTTTCTTTCTCTTTCTTTCTTTCTGTCTTTCTTTCTTCCCGTCTTTCTTTCTTCCTCTCTTCTTTCTTTCTTTCTTTCGTTTTTCCTTCCTTCTTTCTTTCTTTTGTTTTCTTTCTTTCTTTCTTTTGCCTTTCCTTCCTTCTTTCTTTCTTTTGTTTTCTTTCTTTCTTTCTTTTGCCTTTCCTTCCTTCTTTCTTTTTTTTTCTTTTCTTTCTTTCTTTTCTTGTCCTGTATTCTTTCTTCCTTCCTTCCTTCCTTCCATTTCTTTCTTTCTTTCTTTCTTTCCTTCTTTCTTTCTTTCTTTTGCCTTTCCTTCCTTCTTTCTTTTTTTTCTTTTCTTTCTT
>CM065717.1:98909276-98911776 GCA_033310375.1 Conus canariensis
ACCTTGAAGTTATTCCAAATAACTGCTTGGTTGGTGAGGTTTCTTGCGCTTCCTGTTCTTGCTCTTCCTACATAAAAAAGGGATAAATAAATCAAAAAGTAAATGAATAAATACATAAATGATTAAAAGGTCCGAACAGGGGAACATACATTACTAACAGAGGCATACAGCCGATAAATAGACAGATAAACATATAAATACTTACACAAAAACATATACATACATACATACATACATACATACATACAAACAAACAAACAAACAAACAAACAAACAAACAAACAAACATAGGTGTATACGTGCATACATTCATACATACATTTATACATACATACAGAAGCTGATAGATAGATAGATAGATAGATAGATAGATAGATAGATAGATAGATACATACATACATACATACATACATACATGCATGCATGCATGCACGCACGCACGCATACATACATACATACATACATACATACTGACTGACTGACTGACTGGCTGACTGGCTGACTGACTGACTGACTGACTGAAACCAATTTATTGTCAGATTAACTCATGGTTGTACTGACAAAGATACATACATACATACATACATACATACGTAAGTGTGTATAGATACATACAAACATACATACACACATACATACATAGACAAAGATAAGTAATATACAAACAAATAAATAAATAAGCAAATGAACTAGATCTAAACAAACAGCATAAATAAAGAAAGAAATAATCAAACTAAGAAACAAACCAAAACGCCCCATGGAGAACCACACGTCTATCTTCACGTCCCTCCTATCTCCCCCCCTCCCCCACCCCCTCTCCTTTCCCCACCCCTTCAACTCCTTCCTCCCCCCTCACCCCGCCCTCACCCCTTCCCTCCCCCCCCCCCTCCCCACACCCCACAACGCCAAGAGTCAGGGTTCAGCGACCGCCAAGCAGCTAGCGGCGAGATGGAACGAGATGATAACGAGAAACCGCGAGAGCGGAAGGAGCGCTGATGAACTGCGCGTGTCAGAGGAACGGTAGCGCCCCCTGGTGGCGCCGTGGGGAGCATGGAAACGGACTGTGGTTAGGTGGCAGTGTGGCAAGATATTGTGTGTGTGTGGTGCTGGGGGGTGGGGGTGGGGGTGGATTGGGGTGGAGGAGGGAGGGGTGGGGGGAGGTGGGGTGGGGGAGAATGTCACTGTTTTGGCCTTGGATAATGCTTACCCATCATTGTTTATCCTTTGTTTCCATCCCGATGTTTGTCGTGTTTTTTTTTTGTTTTTTGTTTTTTTTTTGCACATGCTTGTTGTATATCCTTTGTTGTGACATGTCAAGGTTTATCTGTTGTTTATTATTCAGTGTTTCTGCTGTGTTATCGTGGGATGTTCATGCTTGGTTAACGCCCAGTGTTTATGTTTGGTTATCACCTGATGTTTATGGTTTGTAATCTCCCAGTGTTTGTGCTGTGTTATTATCCAATGTTTCTGTTTTGTGTTCACCCAATGTTTATGCTTGTGTTATCGCCCGATGTTTGTGATGTGTTATCATCAAACGTGTATGCTGTGTTATCACAACAATGTTTATGCTATATGATTCATCCTATGTGTATGCTATGTTATCATCTAATGTTTATGCTTCGTTATCACCCAATGTTTATGCTGTGTTATCATTTAATGTGTATGCAGTGTTGTCACAATAATGTTTATGCTATGTCATCATCCTATGTTTATGCTATGTTATCATCCGATGTTTATGCTTTGCTATCACCCACTGTCTATGCTGTGTTATTGCTGAATGTTTATGATGTGTTATCATCAAAAGTGTATGTAGTGTTATCATTAAATGTTTATGCTATGTTATCACAATAATGTTTATGCCAAGTTATTATCCTATGTTTATGCTTTGCTATCACCCTTGTCTATGCTGTGTTATCGCCCGAGGTTTATGATGTGTTATCATTAAAAGTGTATGCTGTGTTCTCATTAAATGTTTATGCTATGTCATCACAATAATGTTTATACAATGTTATCGTCCTACGTTTATGCTGTGTTATCATCTAATGTTTATGCTTCGTTATCACCCAATGTTTATGTTGTGTTGTCACCTCATATTTATTGCTACCATCTGATTCGTATGCAGTGTTATCATCCAATGCCTATGTTTGGTTATTACCCAATTTTTATGCTTTGTTCTCATCCAACGTTTATGCTTTGTTATCACCCGATGTGTATGCAGTGTTGTCACCATTATTTATATTTGTTATATTTATGCTTTGTTATCACCCAGTGTTTATGGTTTGTTATCACTCAATGTTTAAACTATCTTACCACCCAGTGTTTATGCATGGTTACTATCCCCGATGTTTATACTTTTTTACGATCCAAAGTTCATTACTTGTCATCGCCACATCTCTCTTATCTTTTATCACTCAGTGTGTACAAATGTCTGTTAATTATTCTCATCATGTTTATCCTTTGTTGTCGCTACCCCAACATTTATCATTTGTTGTCACCTGAT
>CM065717.1:98916776-98921776 GCA_033310375.1 Conus canariensis
TAACGGGCTGACTTACTGACTGACTGACTGAGTGACCTATGACTAACGGGCTGACTTACTGACTGACTGACTGAGTGACCTATGACTAACGGGCTGACTTACTGACTGACTGACTGAGTGACCTATGACTAACGGGCTGACTTACTGACTGACTGACTGAGTGACCTATGACTAACGGGCTGACTTACTGACTGACTGACTGAGTGACCTATGACTAACGGGCTGACTTACTGACTGACTGACTGAGTGACCTATGACTAACGGGCTGACTTACTGACTGACTGACTGGAGTGACCTATGACTAACGGGCTGACTTACTGACTGACTGACTGGTGACCTATGACTAACGGGCTGACTTACTGACTGACTGACTGAGTGACCTATGACTAATTGTTTATGTGATGGACGAATCCCGATCCCCACAACACCATCCCTTTCCCCGCCACTCTCGCTATGCTGCCTCCTCCACCACCCCCCCCCCCACCCCCTGCTTAAAATGGCGTTAATACCTTTCGGCAAAAAAAACATGCGACGGACAAATCTCAATTACCCTAATCTTGAGCCGATCTGACGTAAAGCCCTTTGTCAACACACAGCCGCGAGTCATTTCAGTGCAGTTGGGAAGGACGGTGATGGGATGGGCAGGAGAAGCGGGGAGGTGGTAGGGAGGGGGGGGGGTTGTGGAGGGGGCGGCAGTAGAAAGGAGAAGGGGCCATTTCGAAGAGGGAGGGGGGGGGGGTATATCGTTCTGGTATCACCGACCTCTGGCACCAAACCTCCACTATGGACTGACAAGTTCTGCTGGAGGAAGAACAACAACGCTCCTCAACAGATACCCCCCCCTCCTCTCCGCATTCATCCTCCATCCTTCCCCCTCCTCCACATTCCTCCCACCACCACCATCCCTTCACCCTCTTTCTCCCACAGTCTAAAACGAGCAGACAACCTTTTTTTTCCTTTTCTTTTTGAGGTGAGTGCCAATGGGGGGTGAAGGGGGAAGATGGAGGGTGAGTGTGGGAGGTGGGGAAGGGGGTGGGGGAGAGGGTGACGTGGGTTAAACTTAGGGTGTAAGCCGGGTGATCACCCGATTATCTTGTTTGTTCAACATGGAATGGAGGGGCTGTCTTTTCTTTTCCTCCTCCCTTTCTTTGGGTTTCACCTTTCTTCTGGCTTTCTGTCGGAGTTTTTGACTTTCACATATTTTGTTCCTCTCTCTCTCTCTCTCTCTCTCTCCTCTCTCTCTCTCTCTCTCTCTCTCTCTCTCTCTCTCTCTCTCTGTGTTTGCCTGTCTGTGTGTCTGACTGACTCTCTCTCTCTCTCTCTCTCTCTCTCTCTCTCTCTCTCTCTCTCCCTGTCTGTCTGTCTGTCTGCCTGTCTATTTGTCTGTCTGTCTGTATCTCTCTCTCTCTCTCTCTCTGTCTGTCTGTCTGTCTGTCCGTCTGTACGTCTGTCTGTCTGTCTCTCTGCCTCTCTTTCTCTCTCTCTCCCACTGTCTGTCTGTCTGTCTGTCTGTCTGTCTGTCTGACCCCCCCCCCCTCTCTCTCTTTCATCACAAGAGAACATACCCCAGTCGCTCCTCAAAACCAAAAGCACATCACAGAGAAGGACGAGACAACAACACTTGTCAGCATCAACAGTGGCACCATTTGCAGAGCGCTTTGGTCCCAGAGCAGCCCCGGTACCCCAGCCATCTTCAGAGGTGTGTGTGATCAACGGGATCCCATGGTGCCGTGACCTTTAGTTCCATGTTGTTCTCTCCCAGAGGGGCGCTGCCGATCATGTCTTCTCTCCCAGAGGGGCGCTGCCGATCTGTCTTCTCTCCCAGAGGGGCGCTGCCGATCTGTCTTCTCTCCCAGAGGGGCGCTGCCGATCTGTCTTCTCTCCCAGAGGGGCGCTGCCGATCTGTCTTCTCTCCCAGAGGGGCGCTGCCGATCTGTCTTCTCTCCCAGAGGGGCGCTGCCGATCTGTCTTCTCTCCCAGAGGGGCGCTGCCGATCTGTCTTCTCTCCCAGAGGGGCGCTGCCGATCTGTCTTCTCTCCCAGAGGGGCGCTGCCGATCTGTCTCCAGAGGGTCCCTGTTGTTTGATGTCGAAGACAACAGCTGTTTTACCCAGTGTATAACACGCTGTTTGTCTCACACAATAGCACGCTGTGTTCCTCCAGAAATAACAGGCTGTCTACTTCGAATGAGACTATAAACCGAGGTTCCGTGTGTGAACGCACGCATAACATCTTGCACACACGTAAAATCCCATCACCAACTTTCGGAAGAGAAGGCCAGTTTGGCCGTTGGTATGGATGACACGTTACACATAGCATACACCTTCCCCGAAGTGGGAGTATGGCTGCCTTAATGGCGGGATAAAAAACGGTCATACACACAAAACTCCACTCCCTATACAGGGGGTGTCCGCAGGAGTATCAGCCTGCGTACGCAGAAGAAGAAAACTTCGGAGATGGCATGTTGTGTAGTTCAAAGATAGCATGTTGTATAGTTCAGAGATAACATACTTACTTAACAGATTACACACTGTGTATGTAAGAGATAACATGCTGTATAACGCTCTACACTGTTTATCTAAGAGATGACATGGTATTTAATGCAGTATTCCTCACAGATAACAAGCTATTTACGTTGTGCAATCCATGGATAACATGCTTATGCCACAGACTTAACAGACTGCCTCTTTATCCTTTTAAAAAAAAAAAATCTTTACTGTTGTCTACATTCTTTCCGTTGAGTGTGGACCATTCTCCTTCGTTCTGGAAAACAACAAGAACAACAACAAACAAACAAGAAAACAAACAAACGAAAACAAACAAACAAACAAAACTTTCGCGTATCTGAAATGAAATGAGGCAGGGAACAGTAAACGATAAACAGTAAACAAGTTGGGTATTTTTTGCTCCCATAAGAAAACCTAACACAGAGTTACTTTTATTCAAGACTGGCACAGCCTTTTAAACTTGAATAAAGTCAGACAAATACATAGACGAACAATCTAATAGTGGGGGAAAAAACAAGCGCAGGCCAACAACTGAACTATCTTCATAGTAATGACTTGGCAAAGATTTGGACTTAAGGAGGGGTGGGGGGGGGGGGAATTTGAAGATGGAGAAACTGGGAACATGAAATTAAGAAAATATGTTACAGATATAAAAGCTCTTCACTAGCTGCATAAGGGAACCATCGCAATCTCTTTTGAAGGCAGATATATTTGTATTGCCTGCTCCGAGGCCTTTCGTCCGCTGGGTCGGACTCATCAGGGAGACACGGCTGGTTGTGTCTGCGCTCCTGGCGTCAAATAGAGACACACCACAGTCCATAATACTGTGGTGTTCTCACCACCAAGGGTGCAAAAAAGAATCCAATACACCCCCAAAGCAGCCAGCGAAGAGTAGTAAATGAAACCAAACGAACGTTTGGGGAGGAAAAAAGTTGCTGAAAAACTAAAGACATTATGCAAACAGTATAAAATGTAGGGGACAATCTTTGAGCCTACGCTTGAGAATCCACCCAAAGATGCAAGGGAGATCAAAAGACAAACACACAGACGGACAGAAACAAATACAAATAACCTCAATTTAATCAAAACAAAATCGGAAATGAAATGAGACTGTGGTGTGTCTCTATTTGACGCCAGGAGCGCAGACACAACCAGCCGTGTCTCCCTGATGAGTCCGACCCAGCGGACGAAAAGCCTCGGAGCAGGCAATACAAATATATCTGCCTTCAAAAGAGATTGCGATGGTTCCCTTATGCAGCTAGTGAAGAGCTTTTATATCTGTAACATATTTTCTTAATTTCATGTTCCCAGTTTCTCCATCTTCAAATTCCCCCCCCCCCCCCCCCTCCTCCTTAAGTCCAAATCTTTGCCAAGTCATTACTATGAAGATAGTTCAGTTGTTGGCCTGCGCTTGTTTTTTCCCCCACTATTAGATTGTTCGTCTATGTATTTGTCTGACTTTATTCAAGTTTAAAAGGCTGTGCCAGTCTTGAATAAAAGTAACTCTGTGTTAGGTTTTCTTATGGGAGCAAAAAATACCCAACTTGTTTACTGTTTATCGTTTACTGTTCCCTGCCTCATTTCATTTCCGATTTTGTTTTGATTAAATTGAGGTTATTTGTATTTGTTTCTGTCCGTCTGTGTGTTTGTCTTTTGATCTCCCTTGCATCTTTGGGTGGATTCTCAAGCGTAGGCTCAAAGATTGTCCCCTACATTTTATACTGTTTGCATAATGTCTTTAGTTTTTCAGCAACTTTTTTCCTCCCCAAACGTTCGTTTGGTTTCATTTACTACTCTTCGCTGGCTGCTTTGGGGGTGCTATTGGATTCTTTTTTGCACCCTTGGTGGTGAGAACACCACAGTATTATGGACTGTGGTGTGTCTCTATTTGACGCCAGGAGCGCAGACACAACCAGCCGTGTCTCCCTGATGAGTCCGACCCAGCGGACGAAAGGCCTCGGAGCAGGCAATACAAATATATCTGCCTTCAAAAGAGATTGCGATGGTTCCCTTATGCAGCTAGTGAAGAGCTTTTATATCTGTAACATATTTTCTTAATTTCATGTTCCCAGTTTCTCCATCTTCAAATTCCACCCCCCTCCCCACCCCTCCTTAAGTCCAAATCTTTGCCAAGTCATTACTATGAAGATAGTTCAGTTGTTGGCCTGCGCTTGTTTTTTCCCCCACTATTAGATTGTTCGTCTATGTATTTGTCTGACTTTATTCAAGTTTAAAAGGCTGTGCCAGTCTTGAATAAAAGTAACTCTGTGTTAGGTTTTCTTATGGGAGCAAAAAATACCCAACTTGTTTACTGTTTTTCGCGTATCTGTTTTTCCCGGTTACAATTCATGACACGCCAGCTTTTTATTTAACCTGTAATATGATGACTACTTCCACAACATTTTGCGCCCAGTTTGATAATATGATGACTACTTCCACAACATTTTGCGCCCAGTTTGATAATATGATGACTACTTCCACAACATTTTGCGCC
>CM065717.1:98931776-98939276 GCA_033310375.1 Conus canariensis
GTGTGTGTGTGTGTGTGTGTGTGTGGAAGACGGACGGGGAGGAGGGGGGGGTGTGGAAACCAAGACAGTGGCCAGTCCTGATGGAGTGGTTGGTCAGTACACCGCCCTTGCCTTGACCACTGCACGTCATGATTTACATACAGTGTGATGGTCATTCATTCATTGGTTGATTGACCAATAGTCACTGGTCTACGTGCATTGGTGAGGGTTATTTCTGATACACAAATTCCAACAAAATGCCAGAGACAGCGAGCGAGCGAGAGAACGAGTGAATCCTACACTGCGGTGTTTATTGTTACATTCCAATGATGATAATAGATAAGCAATGGTATGCTTTCGTACGAAGAGTTTTGGCCTTGGGTGGCATGAAGAACGAAAAGTAACCAATAGAAACATAAATCATGTCAGAAGAGAGAGAGAGAGAGAGAGAGAGAGAGAGAGAGAGAGAGAGGGCAGACAGACAGACAGACAGACAGACAGACAGACAGACAGAGACAGACAGATAGAAGGAGAGACAGACAGACAGACAGAGACAGGCAGACAGAGAGAGAGAGAGAGAGAGAGAGGAGAGAGAGAGAGAGAGAGAGAGAGCGACAGAGAGAGACAGAGAGAGAGACAGAAAGACAGACAAAGACAGACGGAGACTGAGAGACAGAGACAGAAGACAGAGAGACAGACAGAGAGAGAGACAGAGACACAGAGACAGAGACAGAGAGAAACAGACCGAGACAGGACGGAGTTATGATGAAGCGAAAGAAGAGCCAGCCTTTAAACCGGGGGAGGAAAAGAAAAACGAAGATGAGCGGAAGAAGTAAGAAAAAGAAAAAACAAAACAAACAAAAAAAACAACAAAAACAAAAAAACAAAAAACAAAAAACGGGTTTTATCGGCCGTTAAGAGCCGTTGGTTGCCCACGTTCTGATAGCGGGGAGGTGACTGCCGATAACCACAGTCCCAGAGTTGTGTCCCTTATCACCCGGGTGCTCACGGGGTCACGGGGTCGCACCCATACCCGCAGGAGCGAGCAAGGCGAAGAAGGGAGCGGGGAGGTGGAGGGGAGGGAAGTAGAGGGGGGGGGGGGGGGAGCGCCTGGTTTTATTGGGTCCAGAGAGGAAAGGGCGGTGGGGAGGGCCGGGGTGAGGGGAGGGGGGGGGGAGGAGGGGAGTGGGAACCAAGATTGGAGATGGAAGTGAAGGATGAACCGAATGGTAGATGGCGGTGCACATATTTCGTCCTGGAAAACTAAGGGCGCAGGGGGGGGGGGGGGGGGGGGGGGGGGGGGCTCTGCCCCTAACTAAATATCCACCCCCACCCTACCCCTCATCCCTCCTTCCCCACCAACATCTCAGCACTGAAACTGCTCGCCGTTGACCACAGCACTGTTCAGCCTGAACGCCTCACGAGTAGCACGTGCCACACAGCAGATGCGGTGATAGTGGTGATGGTAGTGGCAGTGGCGGCGGCGGCGGCGGCGGCGGGGTGGTGGTGGTGGTGGTGGTGGTGTGTGTGTGTGTGTGTGTGTGTGTGTGTGTGTGTGTGTGTGTGTGTGTGTGTGAGAGAGAGAGAGAGAGAGAGAGAGAGAGGGGTGTGCATGGTAAATACATACAACGGTTAGCGACAGAAACCAGCAAACAAATGATCTAACTACAGAAAGGAAAAGCAAAGACCTAGTTCCAGCTTCGGTTCTAATTCAGCCTCTCTCCGTGTTTAAAACCAACGTCGTTATCACACACACTAGATAGACTGATTTCAGGGCAACAGATCAAGATAGATTGTAGGAAATCTTTTTCAAATTATGGCACAGCCTTTATCACCCCCCCCCCCCCCCCCCCCCCCCCCCCCTCCTCGAATCCGCCGAGCTTTTTCATCTCCCGTGCTGTTGAAGATATATCCGTAGAGATACCAGAGACAAAGTATCAAGAATATGACGTTAGTTTGAAGAGTATGACGTTAGTTTGAAGAGTATGACGTTAGTTTCAAAGTGAGGTGACTGCAGGCGGAAACTGAAATAAATGTTGCAATCATTTCGCCGGACGAAAGGGATAAACAAAATGCAAGACAAAACACGACGCGTTTCGACCTCTGTGGTCTTCATCAGGCCAGATAAACACCATTCAGGACAATGAAAACGAAGAACGAGCAAATCACGTATCTTCTCAAATTGAGTACAACATGGACGTTGAATGAGCAACGAGACCTCGTTTTCATTCAACGGCTTTGTTTTCTTTGTCCTGAATGTTGAGTCTCTTGCCTGAGGAAGACCCAAGAGATTGAAACGCTTCGTGTTTTGTCTTGTAATTTGTCCCTTTTGTCAGGCGGATTAATCATCATTTCTCTTTGAAGTTCGCCATTCATTGTCGTATAGGGATGTCAGCGAATTGTTTTTAAATGTTGTTTGAACAATCGAAGAGAACAATGCTCATGTGAAAAAAATCTTTCACACACACACACACACACACACACACACACACACACACACACACGAACACACATACACACACGCACGCACGCACGCACACACACACACACACACACACACACACACACACACACACACACACACACGCACATACACACATGTGAGACGCTTTTGAGCGTGTTTTTAGTTCACTCCCATCGCAAGAAAAAAAAAAAAAAAAAAAAAAAAAAGAAAAAATAGAAAAGAAAAGAAAGAGAAGCAGCATTTTTTGTTTTGTTTTGTTTTGTTTTGTTTTGCTTTGTTTGATTCCTTCCCCAGGGTTCAAAACAAATGATTCCTCCATAGTTTTTTTTTGTTCTTACATTGGTGACATTCTAAGATTGATCTTCTGCCACTCTCTTTAACTCTTTGCCCTTTAATAGTCTTCCTGCACTGACGTGTGCGTTTGTCTCCCTTTGTTTTTTCAGAAGATGTTGACACTTTTCTTTTTCTCTTGCTACAACTTTGAACTGCTGTCTGTCTGATGTTTGTCTTGTGGCTAGTTGGTGATGTTTTAGTCATTGGCATGGGCACCTCCCTGTCCTTCCCGGCATATTGCCTGCCAACGGGGCAAGAATCTTTTGTGCACGACTATAAACATTTTTACTCTTCGAACACGCGCGCGCGCGCGCGCGCGCGCGCACACACACACACACACACACACACACACACACACACACACACACACACACACACACATGTATCTGTGCGCGCGCGCGCGCGTGTGTGTATTGTGTGTGTGTGTGTGTGTGTGTGTGTGTGTGTGTGTGTGTGTGTGTTGTCTTTTTGTAGCGGTGACAGCTTTGATAGATTCGGCAGTTAGTCGGATATAAGCGAAAAAACAAAACAAAAAAACCCCAAAACAGACAAAAAAAATCAATAAAGAAAAAAGAAAGGAAAAAAAAAACAAAAAAAACAAGCAAAGACATAAAGAACGAAGAAAAAAAAACCCAAACAAACACTCGAAAAGAAATAAAACAATAGCCAAATGAAAAAAAAGAAAAAAGAAAAGGAAAACGTTGTTCTGATTCCTGGTGACGCAGCACTTCGGAACTATTCGGCTTTCATTTGTTGTACAGTTTTAACACATTCTTTAAACTACCTCACTGCCGAATGCAAAAAAACCCCAAACACTTTGAAACATTTTTTTTTTTAAACTATGTGGGTTATCATATATAGAAAATACTGTCTGAAATACTTGACTGTTCCATATTGGACTACACTTACTGTAGAAAACACATTGTATGAAATACCTGGTTGTGATAAGTGTAGAGTACATAAAGCAGGAAACACTGAATCTGATATACTTTGTTTTTATACATTGTAGTAACATTGTAGTAGCCTACTTAACGCGCTCATCACTGTACCTGATACATCTGGCTTTCACACATTGTAGAATATTTTTGATGCACCAAACATTGTGGCTGAAACATCTACCAATCATTATGAAGCTTACCAATCATTATGAAGCTTACCGATCATTATGAAGCTTACAATCTTGAAGTTACCAATCATTATGAAGCTTACCAATCATTATGAAGCTTACCAATCATTATAAAGCTTACACGTAAATAAAAAGGACAAAGATGAAAAAGGCGAAGTTTCAACAATGTTATTCAGCTTGTTTCCTGTTAAAGTCCACTTCACCTTCAACACAAAAAAGATTTAAAGATTTCAGGTGGACATTTTTTCCTTTTTTTTTTACAACTTAAGTTCGGCCATTATTTAATTGGTTATACAACAACAACAACAAAAAAGTACCTAGTCTGATAAGTAGAAAGAGTTGTCGACATTTTCATTCTCCGTCCACCTCCACCAAACAAAGAAGAAAAGCGAAACAAAGCAAAGCTAAGTAGAACTCTAAACAGCGCCTCACATTGACGCGCTCTCGTTGAAACAAGAACACGTGAGAATCTCGGGCTCACTGACGGCGGAAGAGACGAGAAAAATGGCCGCGTAGTTTTGCGACAAGATCTTCCTGTTTGCAGGTGCAGTGAAACACGGTTTGGTTCCGCCTGCATGCACCCGCTCACCCGTGTTAAACGATCGCCCACCCCGTGTCAATCTTCTTCTCTCTCCCGCTCCCAGCAAGACCTGCTCAAAGAGCTACATGACACGGGATTTAGGAGCGGAGAAAGAGAGAGAGAGAGACGGGAGGGCTTGGAGGGGGAAGGGGGGGGGGGGGGGAGGGGAGGAAGGTGGGAGGGAGGGGGGTACGGATGAAGTCGGGGGTGTGAGAGGTGCGGGTGAAGTTAGTAAAGATAGTGAGTTGGGGTAAAAGGGGGAACAATCAGATTTTGGAACATTTGGAAATACTGTATTTTTGGATAATATTCCACCCCCTTCCTAGCCCCTCTCCCTCTTCCTCCTCCCCACCCTACACCCCTTTCATCCCCCATCTCCCACACACACCGATTTGCGCTGCGCTATTCAGACATTTTTGTCCAGGGACCTCGATAAATTAACCTGCAGACTTCCTATGATATTTGTCCGGGGTACCTCGATGAATTAACCTGCAAATCTACCTATGATATTTGTCCAGGATGTTTTGATAAAATTAACCTGCAGACTTACTATGATATTTGTCCGGGGTACCTCGATAAATTAAACTGCAAATCTTCCTATGATATTTGTCCGGGGTACCTTGGTAAATTGACCTGCAGACTTCCTATGATATTTGTCCGGGGGTACCTCGATAAATTGACCTGCAGACTTCATATGATATTTGGGAATTTCACTTTCTCTGAACGCTTCAATCTTTCAATATTTTATATTGATAATACTCCATGTCTGGTTGATCGGTTGTTTCACTCTGCATGACGCAAAAACACCTTGGAACCGTTCAAATCCAACTCCATAACGGTTTAAAAGACCTTGGAACCGTTCAAATCCAACTCCATAACGGTTTAAAAGACCTTGGAACCGTTCAAATCCAACTCCATAACGGTTTAAAAGACCTTGGAACCGTTCAAATCCAACTCCATAACGGTTTAAAAGACCTTGGAACCGTTCAAATCCAACTCCATACCGGTTCAAAAGACCTTGGAACCGTTCAAATCCAACTCCATACTGGTTCAAAAGACCTTGGAACCGTTCAAATCCAACTCCATACCGGTTCAAAAGACCTTGGAACCATTCAAATCCAACTCCATACCGGTTTAAAAGACCTTGGAACCGTCAAATCCAACTCCATACCGGTTTAAAAGACATCCCATGCAACGCCCATCTTGTGCCAAATTCGAGAAGATAACTGATCGCTCGTTCTTCATTTTCATTGTCCTGAATATTGCTTATCTTGTCTGAAGAAGACCTGAGAGGTCGAAACACGTCGTGTTTTGTCCTGTGATATGCTTGTCCCCTTTGTCTGGCAGATAAACTATAATTTTAAAAATCTGTTTAAATTTCCGCCTGCCGTCATCTTACCTTGAAACATACTCTTTCCATGTAGCTTTTTCAGGTGAAACGAAGGTTTGAGAGCAAAGAAAGCTGACGGTTCTCTCTACCAATCGGTTTGAGAGCAAAGAAAAGCTGACGGTTCTCTCTACCAATCGGTTTGAGAGCAAAGACAGCTGACTGTTCTCTCTACCAATCGGGTTGAGAGCAAAGAAAGCTGACAGTTCTCTCTACCAATCGGTTTGAGAGCAAAGACAGCTGACGGTTCTCTCTACCAATCGGTTTGAGAGCAAAGACAGCTAACTGTTCTCTCTACCAATCGGGTTGAGAGCAAAGAAAGCTGACGGTTCTCTCTACCAATCGGTTTGAGAGCAAAGAAAGCTGACGGTTCTCTCTACCAATCAGAAAACGTTACTATTTTTGGTTCTTCAGGATAAACATAAGAGCCAAACATGATTAGAAAAAGATTTCGCTTTAAAACATTTTTTTTAAAGACAACATTGATTATGTTTGTGTTGAAGACGCAGTGCATTATACACGGATAAAAAGCTAAAGTAGAGAACTGTTTGGTTTTCATCTGGGTCTCAGTTGTTATTAAGATCTTTGTCGGACCAACGTGACCCGCCGCATTCTGTAAGCTTATTTGCGATTGGTAAAGGAATCGTGGGTGTTCATCTGCCGTGGAGCTTGGCGTAATCTTCAGGTCAAACAAAGCTGGATCGAAATCAATCCGTGGTGCCTGGTCTGTGTCCATGCGACGTCGGTTTACACAGAGGAACAAAAATCCATGTCGAAGACAGGAAATCTCTGTCTCTGTCTCTCCGTCTGTCTGTCTGTCTGTCTGTCCGTCAGTCTGTCTATTTGTCTGTCTGTCTGTCTGTCTGTCTCTCTCTCTCTCTCACACACACCCCCACACGCACACACGCACGCGCACACACACACACACACACACCACACACACACACACCACCGCACGCAGCAGCACACACACACACACACACACACACACACACACACACACACACACAGATTGTAAACGTTACGGTGTGTATCCCCGAGAGAAGAAGAGAGAGAGAGAGAGAGAAGAAGACAGACAGACAGACAGACAGACAGACAGACAGACAGAACAGACACAGACACAGACAGACAGAGATGGCGTGGGAGTGGGACAGGATTGAGACTGACATGGAATAAATTAGAGACCCTCCGATGTCATCAGGTTTTAATATTTCCCTCTTTTCATGTTCTTTCTTTCTTTATTTAAACTAATCATGTGTTCATAGTCTGTAGGCTATTCATTTTTTTGCTTTAATACCTTCATTCGATCAAGAATTGAGATTTTATGTAGCGCCTATTCCTCCCGTCTGTCCTTGCTAAGCTAAAACATGCGATGAATTTACTAAAATGAAATATGAAAGAGAAGAGAGAGAGAGAGAGAGAGAGAGAGAGAGAGAGAGAGAGAGAGAGAGAGAGAGAGAGAGAGAGAGACAAACAGGCAGACTGAGAGAGAGAGACGCACACAATAAGAACCGCAGACGTAAAGATGCCGGGAGATGGCCAAAGAGTTGCCCAGGCAATTTGTCTGTATTTTATGGAACACGAAACACGTTTTGCAACTTCGCTCAAACGGCACCATCGACACTGGAGGG
>CM065717.1:98944276-98951776 GCA_033310375.1 Conus canariensis
CAGTTTACGTAGATTTGCCAACCCATTACATCCGATTCTCCATCTCCGAGAGAGAGAGAGAGAGAGAGGAGAGAGAGAGAGAGAGAGAGAGAGTTTAATTTTGGCAGTCACTGATATACTTTAAATTTCAGGTTACAGCACATACTTAAAGTTCATCTTCTGATTTTGTAATTATGTTGTTTACTTTTTTCTGATCTTTATTGTTTGTCTTGTATTATTATTTTGCCTATCAGAAACCAGATCACATTAACAATATCAAATCATCAAATCAGAAAAAAAACATGGGAAATTGATTTTAATAGGGATAAAAAGATCTTCCCAGTTTGCGAATTGTTCTTTAAATGGTTTAGTCATCATGTTGTAGACAGTTCTTAAATCGTAAGATTCTTATAAGCCACAGACAAACCTGAAATAAAAGGTCAAGATTCTAACCTCCATACTGTCATGTCCTAACATATATGGTCGTTCTGCAAACAGTCCTCAAAAAGTAGACCCCAGTTACAAAGCAGACGGTCTTTGAAATTTCAAGAATGTTTTCAACAGATTTCAGCTTGTGCAGAATGTGCTTAGCAAGTGTGGACGCTTGTTCGTTGAACAGCTTCTAGGAACTGCCAATCCTTGCACGTCGCTAATAGTCCTTTAAAAAAAAAGCAGATTCTTACCTGCAGCACACATAAATAGGTGCAGGTGGTTACATTGTTTTGCACATAAACCAAAGCAGGCGCGAAGCCTCCCAAATTCTACAGCCCGTTGTGGCTGATTTCAAACAGACCTTGTGCAAGGTTCGGGGATCACCCGTTGTCAAAACAAAAGCAGGTATGGTGATCGTCTCTTACGTGCTGGAGGCAGACCCAGCATAACTCACCTTGAAACAGGACCTGTTGTTCAGCAATCATATTTTGGTTTTGGTTTTGTTCTGTTTTTCCTCTCAAGCACGTAAGGCACGAAACAAATTAAACCTAAATTGTGGCCACTAAAGGTTAATGGTTGGCAATAGACAAAAATGGTTATTTTTTTCTCTTTTTTTTTGAGGGTGGAGGGGGGTCAGTCAGGAGGACTAGAAGAGGAGGAGGAGGAGGAGGAAAGAGGAAGGAGGAAGAAAGAAGAGGAAAATGGGGAAACGGAGGAGCAAGACAAGAAGAGAGGGAGGAGAAAAAGGAGGAAGAGAAAGAGGAACAAGAGGAATAGGAAAACGAAGAAGAGGAAGAGGAGGAGGAAGAGGAAGGAGAGAGAAAGAGGAACAGGAGGAATAGGAAAACGAAGAAGAGGAAGAGGAAGAGGAAGAGGAAGGAGAGAGAAAGAGGAACAGGAGGAATAGGAAAACGAAGAAGAGGAAGACGAGGAGGAAGAGGAGGAGGAAGAGGAAGGTGAGAGAAGGAGGGAAAGGAGGAATATACAAGAAAAGAAAGAAATCCTGCCAGCAAAACTATTAAAAAAAAATTGGCTGACTCTGACCTCAACGCATGACAATTACCGTTTGATTCAAGAACCGAACAGTTGACCGGTGAAAATCAAATGTACATGCAACAGACACACCAGTGTAATGTATGTAGAAATGAATTAAGCTTGTGAGGACAAAACCGTACTTTAAAATCATCTTGTTCTTAAGCTTCTGCGTGCCTTTCTATGTGTGTATTATGAGGAGACAGAACTCAGTCAAACGTTTGATTCTCCGCGGATGTTGCCCCCTGCTGTGTTGCTGCGTAAATGATCCCCCATCCCACTCTTCACCTTTCACCCCCTCTCCTCCCCTCCCCCACCTCGTTCCCTGCAACCCCTCCTCCCCCCACCACCTCCTCTTCACACCTCCCCCCCCCCCCTCGCTTCACCCTCAGGTGAAACAACAGAAAACACAGCCATTATCAGCTGGACCAAAACGAGGCTTCGGAAGGGGAGGTCACCCAAGGGCACGAGGGGCACACCATGGCTCCACTCCAGCGATCCGAAACTCATTTCCGGAGTGCTGCCTGTTGAACATACCATCAATCACCAGCAGCGCTCATCTCTAGCAATCTGACTCCCCTGACGATTCCCAGCCGCTTATCGCCTGCAAAAGACGCTCTTCCAGGGCTGCTGGAGGTGTGCCCCAGGGTTGGGTACTGAGGTACGTGTTGTTCCCTGAAAGTCTGGCGTTTATGTGAGAAAGTAGTCTTTGGCCAGGCATGAGTGGTTTGCCTGTGTGTATGGTTTGGTCGTTATGATTTTGGCCTGTATGGACTATTTGACCGTGATGATTTTGGCCTGTATGGACTATTTGACCGTGATGATTTGGGCCTGTATGGACTATTTGGCAGTTATGAATGTTTGGCTTCTGTGGGCTATTTGGACATCATGAATGTTTGGCTTGTGTGGACTATTTGGCTGTCATGAATGTTTGGCCTGTATGGACTATTTGGCTGTCACGAATGTTTGGCTTGTATGGACTTTGGCTTGAATGGACTATTTTGGCCGTCATGAATGTTTGGCTTGTATGGACTATTTTGGCCGTCATGAATGTTTGGCCTGTATGGACTATTTGGCTATCACGAATGTTTGGCTTGTATGGACTGTTTGGCCGTCATGAATGTTTGGTCGGTATGGACTACTTGACCGTCCTGAATGTTTGGCTTGTATGGACTATATGGCCGTCACGAATGTTTGGCTTGTATGGACTATTTAGCCGTCATGAATGTTTGGCTTGTATGGACTATTTGGCCGTCATGAATGTTTGGCTTGTATGGACTACATGGCCGTCATAAATGTTTGGTCTGTATGGACTGTTTGACCGTCCTGAATGTTTGGCTTGTATGCACTATATGGCCGTCACGAATGTTTGGCTTGTATGGACTATTTGGCCGTCATGAATGTTTGGCTTGTATGGACTATTTGGCCGTCATGAATGTTTGGCTTGTATGGACTATATGGCCGTCATGAATGTTTGGTCTGTATGGACTGTTTGACCGTCATGAATGTTTGGTCTGTATGGACTGTTTGACCGTCATGAATGTTTGGCCTGTATGGACTATTTGGCCGTCATGAATGTTTGGTCTGTCTGGACTGTTTGACCGTCATGAATGTTTGGTCTGTATGGACTATTCGGCCGTCATGAATGTTTGGTCGGTATGGACTGTTTGACCGTCATGAATGTTTGGTTGTGTATGGACTATTTGGCCGTCATGAATGTTTGGCCTGTATGGACTGTTTGGCCGTCATGAATGTTTGGTTAGTATGGACTATTTGACCGTCATGAATGTTTGGCTTGTATGGACTATTTGGCCGTCATGAATGTTTGGCTTGTATGGACTATTTGGCCGTCATGAATGTTTGGTCTGTATGGACTATAATTTTATGGCCGTGATGAATGTTTGGTCTGTATGGACTATTTGACCGTCATGAATGTTTGGCCTGTATGGACTATTTGACCGTCATGAATGTTTGGCCTGTATGGACTATTTGGCCGTCCTGAATGTTTGGCCTGTATGGACTATTTGACCATCATGAATGTTTGGTCGGTATGGACTATTTGACCGTCATGAATGTTTGGTCGGTATGGACTATTTGACCGTCATGAATGTTTGGTCTGTATGGACTATTTGGCCGTCATGAATGTTTGGTCGGTATGGACTATATGGCCGTCATGAATGTTTGGTCTGTATGGACTATATGGCCGTCATGAATGTTTGGCTTGTACGGACTATTTGGCCGTCATGAATGTTTGGCCTGTATGGACTATTTGACCGTCACGAATGTTTGGCCTGTATGGACTATATGGCCGTCATGAATGTTTGGTCTGTATGGACTACATGGCCGTCATGAATGTTTGGTCTGTATGGACTACATGGCCGTCATGAATGTTTGGTCTGTATGGACTATATGGCCGTCATGAATGTTTGGTCTGTATGGACTACATGGCCGTCATGAATGTTTGGTCTGTATGGACTACATGGCCGTCATGAATGTTTGGTCTGTATGGACTACATGGCCGCCTCGAATGTTTGGCTTGTACGGACTATCTAATACACGTAACATTTTTTTCTGTTCCTTCAAAAAATATTATCTTTCCATTCTTTGCTTGGTTCGCTTGTCATCAGTGTCTTTTTCTCTCTTTCTTCATATTGTTATGGTCATTATCATTACTATGATCATTATTATTACTATTGTTATTATTATCATTATTATTAGTATCATCATTATTACTATTATTATCATAGTATTGTTATCATTATTACTATTATCATTATTATTATCATTAATAACAATAATAATTATTATTATCATTATTATTATTGTTGTTGTTGTTGTTGTTGCTGCTGCTGCTGGTTTTTGTTGTTGCTGTATTTGCTATGATGATGATGATGATGATGATGATGATGATGATGATGATGATGATGATGATGATGATGTTCATCATCACTGTCATCATCATCATCATCATTGTTACAGCAACTGTCAACAATTCTTCCAACAGATATTACTCCTCACACGAATTATTGTGTCATCGGAACGTTTACGTAATATGAACCATTTCGTCATCATGAAGCATTCGGCTGATAGTCATGACATATCTTTCCACCATAATCAACGTGTTCGGAAAACAATGTCACTTCCAGAAACTCGCTAACCAATGTCATTGTTCTCTGCCGTCGTCGCTGTCACTTAAAAAAAAAAAATCCAGCACCATGCAACATGTTTTCAATGAGTTGACCATTCAGCTAATTGCATCTTTCGCCCCGGATATTGCTGTCAGTGCCATGTTATGACTCATTTCACCCTCTGCAGACAACGTGGCGTTGATAGACGGTTGAGGTGGTCTGGACAGTGTTGAAGGCAGGGGCTGTGTTCTGTCATTGTGCTGGGAGGAATCGTGAGGTCCACCTGGACTGCTAGTTCCTCTGCTGTGAGCTGCTCTGTATTACACCCCCTGATTGCCTATCTGGGTTTATGGATCAGTTCCTTGCCACCTCCTCTCTTTCTCTCTCTCTCTCTCTCTCTCTCTCTCTCTCTCTCTCTCTCTCTCTCTCTCTTTCTCTCTCTCTCTCCAGATCCCTCCTCTCTCTCACTCTCTGTGTCTCTCTCCCCCTTCCCTCTCTCTCTCTCTCTCTCTCTCTCTCTCCCTCCAGATCCCCCCTCTCTTCACTCTCTGTGTCTCTCACCCTCCCCCCTTCTCTCTCTCTCTTTCGCTCTTTCTCTCTAAATCCCTCTTCTAAGACGCTATGGCCTTTAGGAATAAAATCTTTGTCTCTCTGTCTCTCCCTCCCCCTGTCTGTCTGTCTGTCTGTCTGTCTCTTTCTGTCTCAGTCTCACTCTCTGTCTGTCTGTCTGTCTGTCTGTCTGTCTGTCTGCCTGTCTGTCTCACACACAAACACACACGCACACGCACACGCACACATACACATATCATGATAAATAAGCGTTATGACTATTGACGCTAGGACTTTATTGTCGCTAACTGATAATTGATTGTAGTACTGCTCGTTCTTGTCTTGCCTTGTAACCACATCATGTAACTGTTAAAGAAAAAAAAATGTTGAATTACTGATGCATTGTTGTCATCTAATTACCATCCTTAGCAGCTTGTTGTATGTTAATATTTTACAAAAGAAATGTAACTCTCTCTCTCCTCCCTCTCCTCTCTCTCTCTCTCTCTTCTCTCTCTCTCTCTCTCTCTCTCTCTCTCTCTCTCTCTCTCTTCGATAGGAGTATCGCTTATTCTATGTCTGTGTGTGCTGATTTGTTTTCCTTTCAAATTAATTTCTTTATCTTTGTTGTTGCAATTGCTTTCCTTTTTTCCCTTTAAAGTCATCTACGCCTTAAATGTTAAAGGATGAACAACTAATCAAGTTTTAATGCATTTGTGAAGATATGTTGTTTGTTACAATTTTTGTAAGTCTTAGTCGCTAGTTATGCTTAGTAGTCGCTAGTCATGCTTAGTTAGTCCTTAGTGGGGCAAGGGCCGGATGAAAAAAAGCATGTGTTTGCTTATCTGTTACCCTTGGAAATAGAGATTATCATCATCATCATCACCTCTCTACCTTCCTTTTTCTCTGTGACTATGTCTCTGCCTGTCTATGTCTCTGTCTCCCCCACCCCCTCTCTCTTCTCTCTCCATTGCTGTGGTTTCCATGCCAATAATATTGAGTTGCGTTTTGGCTTTGTACATCACGCCGATTTGCTAAGTGGGCTATGCAGCTTTAATAGCAATAAACTTCTCTCTCTCTCTCTCTCTCTCTGTCTTTGTCTCTGACTCTCTCTCTCTCTCTCTCTCTCTCTCTCTCTTCTCTCTCTCTCTCTCTCTCTCTCTCCTCTCTCCTCTCAAATGTGCTGGTTTGTGGCGTGAAGCTATGAGTTGTTGACAGTCATAGGCCCGATTCCATTGCGGAGGATGGGTGGTGGTGACGGTTATGGACCAGTCTTGCGGTTCAATTATTCATTGTTGTGTTTTCCAGTCTTTTGTATGTGTCATCATCACATTTCATGGAACAGTTCACGAAAATCGGCCACATGAAAGGCAGATTTTTATGCACATGCTCCTTCTGAAATGAAACTGATGTGATTTATTCTTTTCCAATATACTCTCTCTCTCTCTCTCTTCTCTCTCCTCTCTCTTCTCTCTCTCTCTCTCTTCCTTCTCTCTCTCTTCTCTCTCTCTCTCTCTTCTCTCTTCTCTCCTCTTCTCTCTCTCTCTCTTCTCTCTCTCTCACACACACACTCACCACGCACAGACAGACAGACAGACAGACAGACATACAACACACACACACCACACACACACACACACACACATATACTCAGACACATAATATGCAGCGCACCTACAACACAACACACACACACACACACACACACACACACACACACACACACCAACACAGCACAGCACGACACACACACACACACACGTGCGCGCGCACACACCACACCACACACACACCACACGCACACACACACACACACTCACACCACACACACACACACACACACACACACACACACACACACCACACACACACGAAAATGGCACTGTGCATGACCCATGCTTCAAACCTAAACCCCGATGTGTCTTAATTAATATACAGGCTGATGATCTGTTCACTGCCACGGAGTATTTTTAACCCTCCTGAGAACTCTCGTGACAGAGTTCCAGCCTGAGTCACAGACTTAGCACCATTCCCAGCGACTTTCCTGCCTCACACAACAAACACATGGTGCCTTACAACATCAAGCCATGCTGGTGATACCCAACACCACATAAAAAGTGAATTAAGGAATGTTTCATTACATACACCCATTACGAAAGTACTCAATTACACACAGGCACAGACACAAAACAAACGCAGACACACAGACACACGGACAAACACACACAAACACAGGACAGAGAGAGAGAGAGAGAGAGAGACGAGAGAGACAGAGAGACAGAGAGACAGAGAGAGAAGAGAAGACACAGACAGACAGACAGACAGACAACACACACACACACACACACACACACACACACATACATAAATACACGCGCGCGCG
>CM065717.1:98959276-98966776 GCA_033310375.1 Conus canariensis
CCATCACCCCCTTTCTCCTGTCTCTTGCAGCGTGTGTGCGTGTGTGTGTGTGTGAAGCGCTGGGAAGGAGCGCCGAACGTTGATTGGTTCTCGCGGCTTGCTCGCGCTCTGGCGTCACCCAAGCGCGTTCACCTCGTGCCGTGACGTCACGTGATTGACACTCCAGGCCTTCCGGTGCCAGACAGTTATTGGAATTTAAAAGAAAAAGTTGGCTGGCAGCGCTGGCGCTAAGGATTTGCAGGAAGAGGAGGGGCGTGTTAGGTTGGTGGGGGGACTGGGAAAGGGGAGGTGGTGGTGGTGGTGGTGGTGGTGGTGGTGGGGGGGGTTACCAGGGGGGATGAAGGAAGAGGTAGTGGGTGTGTTAGGTGGTGAAGTACGAAGAGGCAGTGGGTGTTGTAGGTGGTGACGGAGGTAAACAGATGAAGGAAGAGGTGGTGAATGTGTTAGGTGGTGAGGTAAACAGATGAAGGAAGAGGTGGTGAATGTGTTAGGTGGTGAGGTAAACAGATGAAGGAAGAGGTAGTGGGAGTTGTAGGTGGTAACGGAGGTAAACAGATGAAGGAAGAGGTGGTGAGTGTGTTACATGGTGAGGTAAAAGATGAAGGAAGAGGTAGTGAGTGTGTTACATGGTGAGGTAAACAGATGAGGAAGAGGTAGTGAGTGTTGGGTGGTGAGGTAAACAGATGAGGAAGAGGTAGTGAGTGTTGGGTGGTGAGGTAAACAGATGAGGAAGAGGTAGTGAGTGTTGGGTGGTGAGGTAAACAGATGAAGGAAGAGGTAGTGAGTGTTGGGTGGTGAGGTAAACAGATGAAGGAAGAGGTAGTGGGTGTGTTAGGTGGTGAGGTAAACAGATGAAGGAAGAGGTAGTGGGTGTGTTAGGTGGTGAGGTAAACAGATGAGGAAGAGGTAGTGGGTGTGTCAGGTGGTGAAGTAAACAGATGAAGGAAGAGGTAGTGGGTGTGTCAGGTGGTGAAGTAAATAGATGAAGGAAGAGGTAGTGGGTGTGTCAGGTGGTGAGGTAAACAGATGAAGGAAGAGGTAGTGGGTGTTTGGTGGTGAAGTAAACAGATGAAGGAAGAGGTAGTGGGTGTTTTATGGTGAAATAAGCCAAATGTAGTAACAGGTTGTTGGAGTGTCAGATGGTGAGGCACACAGATGAAAGAAGAGGTAGTAGATGTGTAAGGCGGTAACGTGAACAGGGGAATGAAGGAAGGGGTTATGTGAGTGTTTATGGTAAGGTAAACTCATAAAGGAAGAAATAGTGGTTGTATCAATAAAGTAAACAGATTGATAATAAGGTTGTGGGGAGTTAGGCAGTGAGGCAACCAGATGAATAAAGGAAGAAGCAGTGGTGTGTTAGATGGTGAGATAAACAGAGAAAGGGAGGGGTAATGTCTATTAGATGGTGGGGTAAAAATAATAAAAGGAAAAGGTACTTGGTGTTGTTAGGTAGTGAGGCAAACCGAAGGATGAAGGAAGAGGTAGCAATGTGTCAGGTGGTAAGGTGGTAATAGGCAGTGGGTGTCTTTGGCAGTGACGCGAATAAATAAAAGTAGAGGTGGTGTGGTTAACAGATCAGCGAAGTGGTGTTGGGTGTGTTACTTTGTAAGATTAAAAACTATGAAACAGAAGGTAGTGTTTAAGGTAGTGAGGTAAACAGATGAATGAACCGGAAGTGGGTGTGTTACAGAAATACACATATAGATAAAAGAGGCAGAGACTAAAACCAATAACAACAACAACAACAACAACAACAACAACAACAACACACACACACACACACACACACACACACACACACACACACACACACCGCGCGCGCGCGCACGCACGCACGCACGCCGCACGCACGCACGCACGCACGACGCTCGCACGCTCGCACGCACGCACGCACGCACGCACGCACACACACACACACACACACACACACACACACACACACACACCACACACACACACACACACGTTTTTCTTTAAAGACTAGAAGTCAGAAATAATATTTGTAGATTTCATTCCCCCTCCCTCTCCCTCCCCATCTTCCCCTTCGTCACTCTCAGTGTCCTGTATCAGCCGAACACGGAGTCACGTGATCTGTAACATGGAACACAGTGCCAATATCGCTTTGGCAATGAGGACGGCATACGGGGCAACTAGAGATGTGAATAGTGTGGAATTTATATACTTGGACCATATGTTGGCATTGTATTTGATAGTTATTGGTGGTTATGAGCTGTACCTCTTTTGTTAAGACTGCAAGACGACGAAAAAACAAAACAAAACAAACAAACAAATAAAAAAAAAAAAACCCTGAAAACTCTGATGACTTATTAATGGTCTCATCAGATAACAAAACACAGTGCAATCAATACGGTAACAGCTTTGACGCAATAACTATGCAAACAGTCTTCTAATAATGTTACAGCGTATAATAAATTAGTGCTTAAAACGATACAACAATGTATATTACATTGATTGCTTTGAGAAGACCAAGAGAAGATCAAATGCAGTACAGTTACTGCTCTGCTTGTGTTGAGAAAATGCAGAACAACATGATTTCATAATGTTAACAAATAATGATATAATTAGCGCTCTGAACTAGTGATCAACAAAACATGGCCCGACTAGTTTACTGACAATGTGAATCAAATAAAGGATGATCAGTGCCCTTTTGAAATAAACAGGATACGATGCAAATGATGCTCCAGTTATAGCCACAGAGAATTTTGGCATAATTAAGCTGGTAAAGTGTGAAGAAAACCAGTGCATTACTGGTTTTAAACTGAGATGACGGCAAAGAGACATTGAAACAAACTCACAAAGATGGACTGTCCGCTGAACGAAAGGGACAAACAAACTACAAGACAAACACGACGCGTTTCATCTCTTCAGTCTGCTTCAGCCAAGGCAGGCAACCCAATATGTGGTGATGATGACCGTTCGTTCATTTTCATGGTCTTGAATGTTGTTTGTCTCGCCTGAAGAGGACCAAAGAGGTCGAAACGTGCCGTGTTTTGTCTTGTAATTTGTCTCTTTCGCTGGGCGGAACAGTAAATCTTCTTTTGAGTTTTGCATCAGTCCGTTACTGCTTTAACAATGCTAGCAATATAGCGTGGAATTAATGTTCTACTCGTATTGAAAATGTGGCAAATTGGCACTGAAAAGTGTTCACCAAACACTGTACAATTGTGGCTTTAATCATGTGAACAGATTAAGGTCAGGTTATTTTCCACAAAACAAAAGAAAGTACAACTATTACGCTGATAATGTGGAGAAATGTTCTATAATTAGTGTTCTAAAAATATTAACCATAACACAATACCATTACTACTCGGATGTTATAAACAAAACAATGTCTGGTTGATACTTTGACAATGTTGACGAAACACAGAAGGTTATACTAATAATTAAGTATCAATCATGTTGAATGTTAACAAAATTAAGTATCAATCATTTTGAAACAATTTCAACGAAATAAGCAACAAACAGTGTTAAAAAAATCACACTATCACTGTTGCTCTAATGACGTCACATGAAATAACCACTGCAGCCATCTTGTTTATATCAGATATTGTAAGATGCTGTTGAATTACAAACAAAATCAAAATAACGTATATTGAAAATAACGAAAGCTTAGGATTACTCTTACTCCCACCATGAGATAATTACACACCCATATCTTCAAACCAATGCTGCTTACGACACCGAAACGCCTGGCAGAAATGACAACACAGAGCACACAGAACAAACACGGAGACATCTCGCAAAAAAAAGATGTTCTAAGCTTGCCCTCATACCCTGTAGCGGACACATCCACACAGCGACAATAACTGGAGAAATAAACAAGCACAAGATAACGTCTATATAAGACTGGAACAGCCTTTTTGGAAACTGAAAGACTAAAAAAAAAAAACTCCTTAAAGTAAAACATCCAGGAACACAAACAAACAAACAAACAAGCAAACAAACAAACAAACAGAAAACCCTCACAGTAATACGATACAAAAATGAGACAAACGACAAACACACAGTTAATACCAAGACCCGTTGTTTTGAAACGAAAAGAAAACAACAGAAAGGACCCCCCCCCCCCCCCCCCCCCTCAAAAGACATTGAAATAAACAGAAACTGAAACAAACAGAAACTAAAACAAACAACGCCATTGCCCCCCCCCCTCTCTCTCTCTCTCTCTCTCCTCTCTCTCTCTCTCTGATCTTGAAAAATGACTGAACGGTGATGATGAAACTGACAATAATGACGGGGAAATAAAATTTGCTTCAGAGGAAGACTGAACAATCTTCCGGATGTTCGCTCAGCACTAAACCCAGACTGTATGAAAACAGTCGTCATAAAAGACACGTGTGTGAAATGGTTTGCATGCTTTGTTTTTGCGTTCTTTTGTTTTGAGTTGTCTTCCCTTGTGTTCTTTGCCATCTTGCCTAGTTTTACCTTCATGTTGTTGCATCTTATTTGCATCTTGTGGGATTTGTTTCTCTTTGTTTCAAATACACGCACCGTAATGTCTTATATTAGCATACACGACGTAGTGTATGTGGATTAGTATGTACACAGTATTGCCTCCTTTCGGACATTGATACTGAAAGTGAAGGTAAAACTGTCTTAAGTCGCATTATTTTCTGTTGTGTTGCATTATTTTCACATCTGTGACATTGTTTGCAATATTTTCCGTTGCACGGTATTGTGTTGCGGACTATTATTTTGCATCGTATGTGATTTCTACTCCTATGGAGCGAAAGTATTCATTTTTTGCTGCTTTATTGACATTATGACATGTTTTCTACTGCTCGTTTTCAGAGGGTTTTTAAAATCGTGTGTCATATAAAGGAGATATAATGCCACGGTTTTGAACGAAAATCCTTAAAACGTGTTTTGCTTACTCTTGTTCTTAAGGAGTCTTTCACTGATCAAAGTTTCTAATGAGCAGAAAAATTGACTAGTTACTTTTTCGGGTTTTTTTGTTTTGTTGTGTTGTGTTGTGTCTTGTTTGTTTGTTTGGGGGTTTTGCGGGGCGGGGTTGAGGAGTGGTGGATGGGGGTAGGAGTGGGGGATGGGGGTAGGAGTGGGGGATGGGGGTAGGAGTGGGGGATGGGGGTAGGAGTGGTGGTGGATGGGGGGAGGAGTGGGGGATGGGGGTAGGAGTGGGATGGGGGTAGGAGTGGGGGATGGGGGTAGATGGTGGGTAGGAGGTGGATGGGGGGAGGAGTGGGGATGGGGGTAGGAGTGGGGATGGGGGAGGAGTGGTGGATGGGGAGGTGGGGGATGGGGGAGGAGTGGGGGATGGGGGTAGGAGTGGTGGATGGGGGTAGGAGTGGGGGATGGGGGTAGGAGTGGGGGATGGGGGTAGGAGTGGGGATGGGGGAGGAGTGGGGATGGGGGTAGGAGTGGGGGATGGGGGTAGGAGTGGGGGATGGGGGTAGGAGTGGGGGATGGGGGGAGGAGTGGGAGGATGGGGGAGGAGTGGGGGATGGGGGGAGGAGTGGGGATGGGGGTGAGGAGTGGGGGATGGGGGTAGGAGTGGGGGATGGGGGTAGGAGTGGTGGATGGGGGGAGGAGTGGGGATGGGGGTAGGAGTGGGGGATGGGGGGTGTAGGAGTGGGGGATGGGGGGTAGGATGGTGGTAGGTGGGGATGGGGGTAGGAGTGGGGGATGGGGGTAGGAGTGGGGGATGGGGGTAGGAGTGGGGGATGGGGGTAGGAGTGGGGATGGGGGGTAGGAGGGGGGAGTGGGGGGGAGGAGTGGGGATGGGGGTAGGAGTGGGGGATGGGGGGAGGAGTGGTGGATGGGGGTAGGAGTGGGGGATGGGGGGAGGAGTGGGGGATGGGGGAGGAGTGGTGGATGGGGGGAGGAGTGGTGGATGGGGGTAGGAGTGGGGGATGGGGGTAGGAGTGGGGGATGGGGGTAGGAGTGGGGGATGGGGGGAGGAGTGGTGGATGGGGGTAGGAGTGGTGGATGGGGGTAGGAGTGGGGGATGGGGGTAGGAGTGGGGGATGGGGGGAGGAGTGGTGGATGGGGGTAGGAGTGGGGGATGGGGGGAGGAGTGGTGGATGGGGGTAGGAGTGGGGGATGGGGGTAGGAGTGGGGGATGGGGGGAGGAGTGGGGGATGGGGGGAGGAGTGGTGGATGGGGGTAGGAGTGGGGGATGGGGGTAGGAGTGGGGGATGGGGGGCGGAGTGGGGGATGGGGGTAGGAGTGGTGGATGGGGGTAGGAGTGGGGGATGGGGGGAGGAGTGGTGGATGGGGGTAGGAGTGGGGGATGGGGGTAGGAGTGGGGATGGGGGTAGGAGTGGGGGATGGGGGGAGGAGTGGGGGATGGGGGTAGGAGTGGGGGATGGGGGGAGGAGTGGGGGATGGGGGTAGGAGTGGTGGATGGGGGTAGGAGTGGTGGATGGGGGTAGGAGTGGGGGATGGGGGTAGGAGTGGGGGATGGGGGTAGAAGTGGGGGATGGGGTAGGAGTGGGGGATGGGGGGAGGAGTGGGGAAGAATGATGGTGGTATAACATCCCCTAAACGTTTTTTGTTTTTCTTCTTTTTTTTGTAAACATTTTATTGCAATCTATTTTCAAAAATCATAGCACAAGCACATATTATGAAGGAGAGAGCGAGACGGGGTGGGAAGGGAAAGAAGGCAGAGGGGAGGAGGGGGAGCGGGAGGGGGGAATCCCCAAAACTTAATCGTTCTCGATTTTTTTTCCCCCTTAAGAAGGAACTTCAACAGTCAATGTTTGTGAATTTTTCGCCAGTCCCCCAACTTTTCACAACGAACTGTTATACAAGCAGTGACCAAACACAGAAACAGTTTATGGCCGGCTGTTGAATGGTACGTCAGCGTTTTCCTCCCTTGAAAACGAACTAATTGTCACAACGACTGAGGTTTCATGACGTCATCTTCTTCCTACGCCTTGCCAAACACTTGTTACGTAATGACGAATAACTGAGTGTCACAACGGTTGATATTTCATGACGTCATCCTCCTCCTAAGCTTTGCAAAATAGTTGTACATAATGACGAATAACTGATTGTCACAACGGTTGATATTTCATGACGTCATCCTCCTCCTAAGCTTTGCAAAATAGTTGTACATAATGACGAATAACTAATTTCACAACGGTTGATATTTCATGACGTCATCCTCCTCCTAAGCTTTGCAAATAGTTGTACATAATGACGAATAACTAATTTCACAACGGTTGATATTTCATGACGTCATCCTCCTCCTAAGCTTTGCAAATAGTTCTACATAATGACGAATAACTGATTGTCACAACGGTTGATATTCATGACGTCATCTTTTTCCTAACCGTTGCAAAACAGCTGCACATAATGACGAAGACACAGTCCACAGGTACACGTCTTGGAGCTACAATGACGAACGTGTGTTGTTTGCTGAATGCTTCAGGTTCCGCCCCAAGCTATGACCCCTGTGGACCACATGGACGTTGGTCAGTCAGAAAGGTAGGTCACTCAGAGCGGTCAAGGTCAAGG
>CM065717.1:98976776-99021776 GCA_033310375.1 Conus canariensis
AGGAGAGAGAGAGAGAGAGAGAGAGAGAGAGAGAGAGAGAGAGAGATGTGGAATCAGAGAGACAGACAGACAAACAGACACACAGACAGACAGATATCAACTCAGGAGCCAGTGGGGTGATCAATGATAGAAGTGTTATGGGCCGGCAGGTGGAAGCTGATTGAGGGTGAAGGAGAAGGCGGGTAGGTACAATGGGTGTCCGGGTGGATGGCCGTGTTTTTCACAGAGAGAGAGAGAGAGAGAGAGAGAGAGAGGAGAGAGAGAGAGAGAGAGAGTTCTGAAACCTTCTTGGAAAAGCCCAGATAGAAAGCTAAGTTTAAGCAAGTCGGAATGGAGTCCAGAGAACAAAAACTACTTACTAACCCACCAAATGAATGACATGAACACTGAACAATACAGACACAAACGTCAAAACCAAAACCCACAGAGGAACGCTCACTTATGCTTAACGAGCCAAAACAGCTACACAATGTTTGGGGGGGGGGGGGGGGGGGGTTAACCCAGCAGCTAACACCACGATTCCTTGCCAAAGGGGCAGTAACCCTCAGGCCTGGTGCCGGCGGAGGTATCCACAGTAAGGAGGAGACCAGCAGGCCCACAGGAACCGGGCAGAAGCCGCTCATTACGGAGTTCCAGACTGACGAGGCTGAGGCGATGTCTGTGATAACAGCTGATGGGATTACCGCCACCTTTGTCTGTCTGCCCGCACACAATCAGCTCCCTTGTCTCTCTAACACACAGCCTCCTCCCCGGCTACACACAGAACCAGCAGTGGGATGTTACAAGCTCAGTTCCTCTTTGGAGTGGCGATGTGTCCGTTTTTCACGCCTTGCCGTAGTGTTTTTGCATCATCTTGTATTGTTCGGTTTGGCTTGTATGGTCTTGCCTTCCCTTGCCTTGTAGCGAATTGTCTTGTATTGCCTTGCCTGGCCTCCCTCTCTCTCTCTCTCTCTCTCTCTCTCTCTCTCTCTCTCTCTCTCTCTCTCTCTCTCTCTCTCTCTCTCTCTCTCTCACCTTGTATTGCGTCAAGAAGTATTGTACCGCCTTGCCTGGCATTAGATTGTATTGCTTGTCTTGCCTTGTATTGTGTTGCTGTCTTGCTTTGTATTGTGTTGCTGCGTCTTACATTGTATTGTGTTGCTGTTTCTTACATTGTATTGTGTTGCTGTGTCTTGCCTTGTATTGTGTTGCTGTGTCTTGCCTTGTATTATGTTGCTGTCTCTTGCCTTGTATTGTGTTGCTGTGTCTCGCCTTGTATTGTGTTTCTGTGTCTTACATTGTATTGTGTTACTGTGTCTTGCCTTCTATTGTGTTGCTGTGTCTTACCTTGTATTGTGTTGCTGTGTCTTACATTGTATTGTGTTGCTGTGTCTTACATTGTATTGTGTTGCTGTGTTTTACATTGCATTGCATTACATTGTATTGTGTTGCTGTGTCTTACAATGCATTGTGTTGCTGTGTCTTACATTGTATTGTGTTGCTGTGTCTTACATTGTATTGTTTGCTGTGTCTTATATTGTATTGTGTTGCTGTGCCTTACATTGTATTGTGCTGCTGTGTCTTACATTGTATTGTGTTGCTGTGTCTTACATTGTATTGTGTTGCTGTGTCTGACATTGTATTGTGTTGCTGTGTCTGACATTGTATTGTGTTGCTGTGTCTTGCCTTGTACTGTGTTGTTGTGTCTGACATTGTATTGTGTTGTTGTGTCTTACATTGTATTGTGTTGCTGTATCTTGCCTTGTATTTTGTTGCTGTGTCTTGCTTTGTATTGTGTTGCTGTGTCTTACATTGTGTTGTGATGCTGTGTCTTACATTGTAATTTGTTGCTGTGTCTTGCCTTGTATTGTGTTGCTGTGGCTTGCCTTGTATTGTGTTGCTGTGTCTTACATTGTATTGTGTTGCGTGTTTTACATTGTATTGTGTTGCTGTCTTACATTGTATTGTGTTGCTGTGTCTTACATTGTATTGTGTTGCTGTGTCTTACATTGTATTGCGTTGCTGTGTCTTACATTGTATTTTGTTGCTTTGTCGAGCCTTGTATTGTGTTACTGTGTCTTACATTGTATTTTGTTGCTGTGTCTTACATTGTATTGTGTTGCTGTGTCTTACATCGTATAGTGTTGCTGAGTCTTGCAATGTATTGTGTTGCTGTGACTTACTTTGTATTGTGTTGCTGTGGTTTGCCTTGTAGTGTGTTGCTGTGTCTTACATTGTATTGTGTTGCTGTGTCTAACATTGTATTGTGTTGCTGTGTCTTACATTGTATTGTGTTGCTGTGTCTTACATTGTATTGCGTTGCTGTGTCTTACATTGTATTGTGTTGCTGTGTCTTACATCGTATTGTGTTGCTCTGTCTTGCCTTGTATTGTGTTGCTGTGTCTTACATTTTATTGTGTTGCTGTGTCTTGCCTTGCATTGTGCTGTGTGTCTTACATTGTATTGTGCTGCTGTGTCTTGCCTTGTATTGTGTTGCTGTGTCTTCTTCCTTTCTCTGTCTCGTCTTGCTTTGGGTTACCTTTACTTGTCTTGTAGCGCCTTGCCTCGTGTTGTATTGCCTTGTTCAGTGTTGTATTGTCTTGTTCAGTGTTGTATTGCCTTGTTCAGCGTTGTATTGCCTTGTTCAGTGTTGTATTGCCTTGTTCAGCGTTGTATTGCCTTGTTCAGCGTTGCATTGCCTTGTTCAGTGTTGTATTGCCTTGTTCAGCGTTGTATTGCCTTGTTCAGCGTTGTATTGCTTGCTCAGCGTTGTATTGCCTTGTTCAGCGTTGTATTTTGGCTTGCTCAGCGTTGTATTGCCTTGTTCAGCGTTGTATGGCCTTGTTGAGCGTTGTATGGCCTTGTTCAGCGTTGTATTGCCCTCTCCTTGCCTCGTCTTCCATCATATCGCTTTTTCCCCATTGTATTTTATCGCCTTTCCTCACCTTTATTGGCCTTGTGTGTTTTCAACTTTTTTTTACCTTGTTTTTTATTTTTATCGTATTGCCTTTTGGAAGTGCCTTGTATCGTTTCTGCATGCCTTCCATGCCTTGCCTTTCCTTTCCTTGCCTTATCTTGTATTATGTTGCCTTTCTGCAATTTGTCTTGTATTGCCTTACCATGTCTTGTCTTGTGTTGTTTCGCCTTCCCCTTGCCTTCTCCCGTCTTTGATTGGCTTTCCTTGCTTTGTCTTGTAGTGTGTGTGTGTGTGTGTGTGTGTGTGTGTGTGTGTGTGCGCGCGCGGCGCGCGCGCGTGCGTGCGTGCGAGCGCGTGCGTGCGTGCGTGTGCGTGTGGTTGCGGTGGTGTGTGTGTGTGTGTGTGTGTGTGTTGTGTGTGTGTGTGTGTTTGTGTGTGTGTGTGTTTTGGTGTGTGTGTGTGTGTGTGTGGTGTTTGGGAAGGCACGCTGCTTCAAACTCACTGTACTTGTTGCATTTTTGTGGTGCTACTTGTACCAGACACTGTTTATCACTGGTGCTACCTTTGTACTAAACACCGTTTTATCACTGGGTGCTACCTTTGTACCTAGGACACGTTATCACTGGATGCTACCTTAAACCTAGCACACTGTTTATCACTGGAGTGTCCTTTTACCTAGACATTTATCACTGATGCTATTTTGTACCTAGAACACCGTTTATCACTGGAGTGCTACCTTTGTACCCACGACACTGTTTATCACTGGAGTGCTACCTTTGTACCGGACCCTTAACACAGCTACCGTTTATAGACACTGTTACACTGGAGTGCTACCTTTGTACCTAGGACACTGTTTATCACTGGAGTGCTACCTTGTACCAGGACAGTTTATCACTGAGTGCACCTTACCTAGACACTTTATCACGGAGTGCTACTTTACCTAGACACGTTTATCACTGGAGTGCACTTTGTACTAGAAACACCGTTTATCACTGGAGTGCTACCTTTGTACCTAGGACACTGTTTATCACTGGAGTGCTACCTTTATACCTAGGACACGTTTATCAAGGAGTGCTACCTTTACGAAACACCGTTTAATCACAGGAGTGCTACCTTTGTACCCAGGACACTGTTTATCACTGGAGTGCTACCTTTGATACCTAGGACACGTTTATCACAGGAGTGCTACCTTTGTACCCTAGGACACTGTTTATCACTGGAGTGCTACCTTTGTACCTAGGACACCGTTTATCACTGAGTGCAACTTTGTACCCAGGACAACTGTTTATCACTGGAGTGCTACCTTGTCCTTCAAATGTTATCCTTGATTTAACCTTTCCCACCTTTATCACTGGAGTGTCAACCCTTTGTACCTAGGACACTGTTTTATCACTGGAGTGCTACCTTTGGTACCTAGACACGTTTATCACATGGAGTGCTTACCTTTGTACCCAGGACAACTGTTTATCACTGGAGTGTACTTTGTACTAGACACGTTATCACATGGTGCTATCCTTTGTACCCTAGGACCACCTGTTTATCCACAGGATTGGGCTACCTTTGTACCTAGGACACTGTTTATTCCTTGGAGTGCTACCTTTGTACCTAGGACACTGTTTATCACTGAGTGCTCCTTTGTGTACCTAGGACCTGTTTATCACTGGAGTGCTACCTTTGTACCTAGGGCACTGTTTTTTTTCACTGGAGTGTTACCTTTGTACCTAGGACAACACTGTTTATCACTGGAGTGCTACCTTTGTACCAGTGACAGCAAACTAATCACGTTATCACTGGAGTGCTACCTTTGTACCTAGGACACTGTTTATCACTGGAGTGCTACTTTGTACCTAGACACTGTTATTCACTGGAGTGCTACCTTTGTACCAGGACACTGTTTATCACTGGAGTGCTAACCTTTGTACCTAGGACAACTGTTTATCACTGGAGTGCTACCTTTGTACCTAGGACACTGTTTATCACGGAGTGCTACCTTTGTACTAACACCGTTTTATCACTGGAGTGCTACCTTTGTACCTAGGACACTGTTTATCACTGGAGTGCTACCTTTATACCTAGGACAACCGTTTATCACTGGAGTGCTACCTTTGTACTAGGACACTGTTTATCACTGGAGTGCTACCTTTGTACCTAGGACACATTTAAGGGATTACTAAACGTTTATCACTGGAGTGCTACCTTTGTACCAGGACACTGTTTATCACTGGAGTGCTACCTTTTACCTAGGACAAGTTATCACGGATGTACCTTTGTACCTAGGACACTGTTTATCACTGGAGTGCTACCTTTGTACCTAGGACACCGTTTATCACTGGAGTGCTACCTTTGTACCCAGGACACTGTTTATCACTGGAGTGCTACCTTTATACCTAGGACACTGTTTATCACTGGAGTGCTACCTTTGTACCTCAGGACACGTTTATCACTGGAGTGCTACTTTGTACCTAGGACACTGTTTATCACTGGAGTGCTACCTTTGTACCTAGGACACTGTTTTATCACAGGAGTGCTACCTTTGTACCCTAGGACACGTTTATCACTGGAGTGCTACCTTTGTACCTAGGACACTGTTTATCACTGGAGTGCTACCTTGTACCTAGGACACTGTTTATCACTGGGTGCTACCTTTTACCTAGGACACCTGTTTATCACTGGAGTGCTACCTTTGTACCTAGGACACTGTTTATCACTGGAGTGCTACCTTTGTACCAGGACACTGTTTATCACTGGAGTGCTACCTTTGTACCCTAGGACACTGTTTATCACTGGAGTGCTACCTTTGTACCTAGGACACTGTTTATCACTGGAGTGCTACCTTTGTACCTAGGACACCGTTTATCACTGGAGTGCTACCTTTGTACCACGACACTGTTTATCACTGGAGTGCTACCTTTTACCTAGGACACTGTTTATCACAGGAGTGCTACCTTTGTACCCAGGACACTGTTTATCACTGGAGTGCTACCTTTGTACCTAGGACACTGTTTATCACTGGAGTGCTACCTTTGTACCTGGACACTGTTTTCACTGGTGTGCTACCTTTGTACATTTGTACCTAGGACACTGTTTATCACTGGATGTGCTACATTTGTACCTGGACACACTGTTTACACTGGAGTGCTAACCTTTGTACCTAGGACACTGTTTATCACTGGAGTGCTACCTTTGTACCAGGACACTGTTTATCACTGGAGTGCTACCTTTGTACCTAGGACACCTGTTTATCACAGGAGTGCTACCTTTGTACCTAGGACACTGTTTATCCAGGAGTGCTACCTTTGTACTAGGACACTGTTTATCACTGGAGTGCTACCTTTGTACCTAGGACACTGTTTATCACTGGAGTGCTACTTTGTACCTAGGACACTGTTTATCACTGGAGTGCTACCTTTGTACCTAGGACACTGATTTTATCACTGGAGTGCTACCTTTGTACCTAGGACACTGTTTATCACTGGAGTGCTACCTTTGTACCTAGGACACTGTTTATCACTGGAGTGCTACTTTGTACTGACCTGATCACTGGAGGCTACCTTGTACTGACAGTTTATCACTGAGTGCTACCTTTGTACAGGACACTGTTTATCACTGGAGTGCTACCTTTGTACCTAGGACACTGTTTATCACTGGAGTGCTACCTTTGTACCTAGGACACTGTTTATCAATGGAGTGCTACTTTGTACCTAGGACACTGTTTATCACTGGAGGCTACCTTTGTACCTAGGACACTGTTTATCACTGGAGTGCTACCTTTGTACCTAGGACACTGTTTATCACTGGAGTGCTACCTTTGTACCTAGGACACTGTTTATCACTGGAGTGCTACCTTTGTACCTAGGACACTGTTTATCACTGGAGTGCTACCTTTGTACCCTAGCGAACACTGTTTATCACTGGAGTGCTACCTTTATACCTAGGACAACGTTTATCACTGGAGTGCTTACCTTTGTACCTAGGACACTGTTTATCACTGGAGTGCTACTTTGTACCTAGGACACTGTTATCACTGAGCTCCTTTTACCAGAACGTTACCACTGGAGTGCTACCTTTGTACCTAGGACAACTATTTATCACTAGAGGGCTACCTTTGTACCTAGGACACTGTTTATCACTGGAGTGCTACCTTTGTACCTAGGACACTGTTTATCACTGGAGTGCTACCTTGTACCTAGGACACCGTTTATCACTGGAGTGCTACCTTTGTACCTAGGACACCTGTTTATCACTGGAGTGCTACCTTTGTACCAAGGACACTGTTTATCACTGGAGTGCAACCTTTAGTACCTAGGACAACTGTTTATCACTGGAGTGCTACCTTTGTACCTAGGACACTGTTTATCACTGGAGTGCTACTTTGTACCTAGACACTGTTTATCACGGAGTGCTACCTTTGTACCACGACACTGTTTATCACATGGAGTGCTACCTTGTACCTAGGACACTGTATCACAGGAGTGCTACCTTTGTACCTAGGACACTGTTTATCACTGGAGTGCTACCTTTGTACCTAGGACACGTGTTTATCACTGGAGTGCAACCTTTGTACCCACGACACTGTTTATCACTGGAGTTCTACCTTGTATACCTAGGAACACTGTTTATCACTGGAGTGCTACCTTTGTACCCCAGGACAACTGTTTATCACTGGAGTGCTACCTTTGTACCTAGGACACTGTTTATACACTGGAGGGCTACCTTTGTACCTAGGACACTGTTTATCATTGGAGTGCTACCTTTGTACCTAGGACACTGTTTATCATTGGAGGGCTACCTTTGTACCTAGGACACTGTTTATCACTGGAGTGCTACCTTTGTACCCAGGACGCTGTTTATCACTGGAGTGCTACCTTTGTACCCACGACACTGTTTATCACTGGAGTGCTACTTTTGTACCCAGGACACTGTTTATCACTGGAGTGCTACCTTTGTACCTAGGACACTGTTTATCACTGGAGTGCTACGGTTGTACCCAGGACACTGTTTATCACTGGAGTGCTACCTTTGTACCTAGGACTGACTCATGTGAAGTGGGGCTCTTCATTTTCTTGTTCCAAACTGAGCGCCAGAACAAGTACTCACATTGTGTCCGTACCTGCTCATTTTAGAAATTAAACACAATGACCAGCATTCCTTTGAGAGCTTCAAATCGTGTAAATAGGCCATAAGTCACTCCTGGAAATGTCATCGCGTGACAGAAATAGTCCTGAAAATATGGGTGTTGTTGTGATCCTGCTTTTACAACATTGATTGATGTCGATCCTGACAATGAAACCAACATTAGGGTCAAAGACTTAAAGATCAGACTGTTGACGATATTTACTTGTTCACACTGATTAGTACCAGAGATAGTCTGTGAATGTCAGCATGGGAAGACGATTGGCTCTGAAAGCGTGCTATGTACTCGGTTCTGCCTCTGTAAGGCTGAATTTGAGGTACGTAGGGTTGAGGGGGTGTTGGTGAGTATTCAGGGCAACACACACACACACACACACACACACCACACACACACACACACACACACACACACACACACACACGCACAAACGCACGCACGCACACATACATACACACACATATCACACACACATATCACACATGCACGTACACACATACATACGCACGCACGCACGCACGCATGCACGCATGCATACACACACACACACTCACGCACACACACGCACGCACGCACGCACGCACACAGACACAGACACAGACACACACACACACACACACACACACACACACACACACACACACACACACACAACACAACACACACACACACACACACACACACACACACACACACACACACACACACACACACACACACACACACAGGTACATTCCCCTGTACAGACCAAGACACACGAAATAACCCCATGTCCACCTCTCACCAGTACCACCCCAACCACCACCATCCCCTGGCCACCCCAACCACCCCATCACCCGGCCACCCCAACCACTCCATCACCTGCCGACCCCAACCACCCCCATCCCCCTGCCACCCCAACCACCCCATCACCCGGCCACCCCAACCACCCCAACCACCCCCATCCCCGGCCACCCCAACCACCCCCATCCCCCTGCCACCCCAACCACCCCTATCCCCCGGCCACCCCAACCACCTCCATCCCCCTGTCACCCCAACCCCACCCCATCCCCTGCCACCCCAACCACCTCCATCCCCCTGTCACCCCAACCACCCCCATCACCCGGCCACCCCAACCACCCCATCACCCGGCCACCCCAACCACCTCCATCCCCTGGCCACCCCAACAACCCCATCCCCCTGCCACCCCAACCACCGCCATCCCCCGGCCACCCCAACCACCCCAACCACCCCCATCCCCCTGCCACCCCAACCACCGCCATCCCCCGGCCACCCCAACCACCTCCATCCCCCGGCCACCCAAACCACCCCCATCCCCCGGCCACCCCAACCACCTCCATCCCCCGGCCACCCAAACCACCCCCATCCCCCGGCCACCCAAACCACCCCCATCCCCCGGCCACCCCAACCACCTCCATCCCCCGGCCACCCAAACCACCCCCATCCCCCGGCCACCCCAACCACCCCCATCCCCCGGCCACCCCAACCACCCCCATCCCCCGGCCACCCCAACCACCCCCATCCCCCGGCCACCCCAACCACCCCCATCCCCCGGCCACCCCAACCACCCCCATCCCCCGGCCACCCCAACCACCCCCATCCCCCGGCCATCCCAACCACCTCCATCCCCCGGCCATCCCAACCACCTCCATCCCCCGGCCACCCCAACCAACCCCATCCCCCGGCCACCCAAACCACCCCCATCCCCCGGCCACCCAAACCACCCCCATCCCCGGCCACCCAAACTACCCCCATCCCCCGGCCACCCCAGCAACACCCATCCCCCTGCCACCCCAACCACCTCCATCCCCCGGCCACCCCAGCCACCCCCATCCCCCGGTCACCCCAACCACCTCCATCCCCGGCCACCCCAACCACCTCCATCCCCCTGCCACCCCAACCACCACCATCCCCCGGCCACCCCAACCACCCCCATCCCCCGGCCACCCCAACCACCCCCATCCCCCGGCCACCCCAACCACCTCCATCCCCCTGCCACCCTAACCACCTCCATCCCCTGGCCACCCCAACCACCTCCATCCCCCGGCCACCCCAACCACCTCCATCCCCTGGCCACCCCAACCACCCCCATCCCCTGGCCACCCCAACCACCTCCATCCCCTGGCCACCCCAACCACCTCCATCCCCGGCCACCCCAACCACCCCCATCCCCCTGCCACCCCAACCACACCCATCCCCCGGCCACCCAACCACCCCCATCCTCCGGCCACCCCAACCACCCCCATCCCCCAGCCACCCAACCACCCCAACCACCCCCATGCCCCGGCCACCGCAACATGACAACAACAGCCAGCATCCAACTAAGGCTTCACCATCAGGTTTCTGGGTCAGAAAAAAAATAATAAAATGAGGGGGAGAGAGAGAGAGTGGGAGAGAGAGAGAGAGAGAGAGAGAGAGAGAGAGAGAGAGAGAGAGAGAGAGAGAGAGAGAGGAAGACAGGAAGAGAGACAGAGAGAGACAGAGACATTGAATCAGAGAGAGAGAGAGAGGTATGTTGAATCAGAGAGAGAGAGAGAGAGAGAGAGAGAGAGAGAGAGAGAGAGGTGAAATCACAGACAGATAGACAGACAGACAGACAGACAGACAGATGTCAACTCAGGAGCCAGTGGGGTGATCAATGATAGAAGTGTTATGGGCCGGCAGGTGGAAGCTGATTGAGGGTGAAGGAGAAGGCGGGTAGGTAAATGGGTGTCCGGGTGGATGGCCGTGTTTTGCGGGTTGAGGTCGATGGGCGAGACATCCCGTCAATTATCCATGTGCAGCGCGTCTTAAGGAGGCTGATAGAAAGACCTCAGTGTGTGTGTGTGTGTGTGTGTGTGTGTGTGTGTGTGTGTGTGTGTGTGTGTGGTGCGTGCGTGTGTGTGTGTGTGCGTGTGTGCCTGCATGCCTGTGTGTGTGTGTGTGTGTGTGTGTGTGTGTGTGTGTGTGTGTGTGTGTGTGTGTGTGTGTGTGCGTGCGTGCATGCCTGCATGCCTGCGCACGCGTATGTGTGTATGTGTGTGTGTGTGTGTGTGTGTGTGTGTGTGTGTGTGTGTGTGTGTGTGTGTTGTGTGTGTTGAGCATATGTGTGTGTGCATGTGTGTGTGTGTGTGTGTGTTGTGTGTGTGTGCATATGTGTGTGTGCATTGTGTGTGTGTGTGTGTGTGTGTGTGTGTGTGTGTGTGTGTGTGTGTGTGTGTGTGTTCACCCACATTGCCTCATCCCCACCTACCTCACTTTAATCCTTATAGAAACCTACCAACACAGCACCATTCCGGAACCGACCTTCTTCTCACCAACCTCACTTTCATCCTTACAGAAACCTACCAACACAGCACCATTCCAGAACCGATCTTCGTCTCAGCTAAAATTCAAGTGTGTCTAATACTAATCTCTCTCTCTCTCTCTCTCTCTCTCTCTCTCTCTCTCTCTCTCTCCTCTCTCTCTCTCTCTCTCTCTGGCTCCTGTCAGCAAAAGAACCATCAAAGGAGCTCACACATGAGTGCAAAGACTGACTGACTGACTGAAACCAGTTTATTGTCAGATTAACTCATGGTTGTTCTGACTAAAGTGAAAACACACACACACACACACACACACACACACACACACACACATAACACAACACACACATACACACACACATACACACACACACACATACACACACACACACACACACACGCACGCACGCACGCAGGCAGGCAGGCAGGCAGGCACGCACGCACGCACGAACGCACGCACGCACGCACGCGCGCGCGCGCGCCACACACACACACACACACACACACACACACACACACACACACCCTGAGGTCTTTCTATCAGTCTCCTTAAGACGCGCTGCACATGGATAATGGACGAGATGTCTCACCCATCGATTTCCACCCGCAAAACACGACCATCCACCCGGACACCCATTGTACCCACCCGCCTTCTCCTTCACCCTCAATCAGCTTCCACCTGCCGGCCCATAACACTTCTATCATTGATCACCCCACTGGCTCCTGAGTTGATCTCTCTCTCTCTCTCTCTCTCTCTCTCTCTCTCTCTCTCTCTCTTTCACTGTCGGATTCCACATCTCTCTCTCTCTCGGATTTCACATCTCTCTTCTCTCTCTCTCTCTCTCTCTCTCTCTCTCTCTCTCTCTCTCTCTCTTGTCTTTTTTGTTTTTCTGATCCAGAAACCTAATGGTCAAGCCTTGGTTGGATGCTTGCCGTCACGTTGGGGATGTTAGGTGGTGGCGGTCGTGGGGTTAGTTCTTGTGTGTGTGTTGGGGATGTTAGGTGGAGGCGGTCGTGGGGTTAGTTCTTGTGTGTGTGTTGGGGATGTTAGGTGGAGGCGGTCGTGGGGTTAGTTCTTGTGTGTGTGTTGGGGATGTTAGGTGGAGGTGGTCGTGGGGTTAGTTCTTGTGTGTGTGTTGGGGAGCAGAAGGGAGTATGAGAGGGAGGAAAAGAAGGGGGGAGTAAGGGGACTATTAGTGTGTGTGTGTGTGTGTGGTGTGTGTGTGTGTGTGTGTGTGTGTGTGTGTGTGTTGTGTGGTTTGTGTGTGTGTGTGTGTGTGTGTGTGTGTGTGTGTGTGTGTGTGTGTGAGTCAGTTAATCAGTCTCTGTCTTCAGTGTGTGTGTGTGTGTGTGTGTGTGTGTGTGTGTGTGTGTGTGTGTGTGTGTGTGTGTGTGTGTGTGTGTTGTGTGTGAGTTCGTCAATCAGTCTCTCTGTCTGTCTTCTGTCTTTGTCTGACTGTCTGTCTGTGTGCGTGCATGCATATGTACGTGCGCGCGCGCGTTTGTGAGTGTGTGTGTGTGTGTGTGTGTGTGTGTGTGTGTGTGTGTGTTGTCCTGAACTCACCCTCATCCCAATTTACTTCACAGAAGCCGAGCCAAATACACAATGCCATTCCAGAGTGGATCCTCTTCCCAAGCTGACATTCTCAGACTCTGTCTGACACTCAATACTGTGAGGAAACAGATACCGTCAACAGTCTGATCTCCCACCCTTTGAACCTGATGTCAGTTTCATTGTTCGGATCGATAGTGATTAATGCTGAGATCGCTTCTGTAAAAGGAGGATGACAACAACACACGTACCTTCAGGACTATTTCCATCACACGATGGCATTTCATGAAGAGACTAAAGGCCTGTTCACACTGTTCAAAACTCTCTAAGAAATACCAGTCGTTGTGTTTAACCTTTCAATTTCTGGACACAGTATAAGCGGTCTCTTGCTCTTGCACTCGACTTAGTATAGGACGAGGAATATGCCCTACTGTAAGTGAATCTTCAGGAGGTACAAAGGTAGCACTCCATTGATAAACAGTGGAGCTTGAAGCATGTGTGTCCAAGTCAATGCTTGAGAACGCATGCACACACGCATACACACACACACACACACACACACACACACACACACACACACACACACACACACACACACACGTGCGCGCGCGCGCGCACAACTACACCCATACACACAGACACAGACACACACAGACACAGACACAGACACACACACACACACACACACACACACACACACACACACACACACACACACACACACACACAATGTGCACGCACACGCACGCTTGTCTACACCCATATACATAGGCATACACACACACACACACACACACACACACACACACACACACACACACACACACACACACACACACACCACACACACAATACACACACACTTATCTATCTATCTATCTATCTATCTATCTATCTATCTATCTATCTATTGTGTATGTGTGTGTACACACATGTATACACGCACACGCACATGCGTGCACGCAGGAGCATACTCGAGTACTCAACAAGACCACAGATCACATGCGCATACACATGTACATGCGCACTAATGCCTCTCACACACACATGGACCCGTACTCATCTGCCCACGCACAAACACCGTAGAGACACACTTGTGCACACATACAAACACACACCTACAATTATAGTAATGGCGTTAAAAATGTTAGGCAGGTATCCAAGGCTGGGCTAATAGGCAAGTCAGACATTGGGTAAGTCATATCTAGAGGTTGTCGTCTTAAGTTCTCTCATTTTAGTCATTAATTCATTAATCCATCAGTTGCAAATCCTGCATAGGATGATCAGATGTGGTGTAGCATACATGGACTAGTCAATACACAATGACAATGCCTTGATGAAACTGACACTGATGCTTTAAAGCCACTGATATCAAGACATTACATATCAATGAATTGATTTAATATTTTCATATGTTACCATCACCAGACTGACAATCAGGCTATTGCTATTTCAGCTACATTCTACACGACTCATATATACACAGAATCATTGTTGTATGTCAGATGGAGCGATATTACTATGCAGTAGGTAAATGAAGAAAAACGAAAGCAGAGTGCTTCGGAAATAGCGAAACTCGCTCGTGAATAAACGAAACTGTGTGACTGCAGGAGTGAGTTCTTGTGCCTACGTTCACTCTACCAAATTCATGTGAAGAGACCTTTAGACACAAAGGCTGGAGATGCCAGTGTGAGCGTGGAAGTGAATTCTGTTGTGAGAGAGAGGGAGGAAGGAATCGGTGTAGCGGCTGTCTATTTATGGACACAGGGAAATTAAAGGGCACGTTTTGCAGTGTGGTGAAGTCTTTGAAGTGAATGTCAGGTCCTTGGACATGTCTGACACACAACGATCATTATATCCATGGCTCGTTGAACGCTTGTAGGACGGGGGGTGGGCGGGGGGAGAGGGGGAGGAAAGAGAGAGAGAGAGAGAGAGAGAGAGAGAGGAGAGAGAGAGAGAGAGTGTGTGTATTCAGGGATGCACGACCCAGTTACAAGAATAGTTCAGTTCAGTCATGCTCAACAATCATTTGTCAATAGGCTAATCAATGGTGTTGATTGTTAGTTTGATTAATAGTGGCTGACTATTACAATGGCAAAAATAAACAGAACCGCATGAATTTTCCAGTTTCAGGTAGACCTCAATGCAAACATCAATTTCCAGACAATGCGCTGCTAACAGTATGGTCAATGATACCGAAAATCAGCAGTGCTGTTCCTGTTGTTAGGATGTTGCTGTCGTTGTTCTTGTGCCTCTTGTTATTGCGCTTGCATTTGTGTTGCTTTTATTCTTGTGCTGTTATAGTTGCTAATATCATCATCCCCACCATTTGTTTTCTTCAGTCTTCTTAGTTCTCTAAGATCTGGACAATTTCCTTCAGTCTTGTTAATTTTTTTCACTCTCATGAGGTTTTTGTTTTCAAATTTGTTACTTTTCTTCAGTCTTGTCAGTATCATTTTGTCATGTCCGTTTTATTCACTTTGTCAGTTTCTTTCATCTTAATCAGTGTCTTTATTCGTGTGGCTCTTTCAGGTCACTTTGTCAGTTTCTTTCAGTCAAGTCAGTTCTTTTCAGTCAAGTCAGTTTCTTTCAGTCAAGTCAGTTTTCTTTCAGTCAAGTCAGTTTCTTTCATCAAGTCAGTCTTAGTCAATCAGTTTCTTTCAGTCAGTCAGTTTCTTTCAGTCTGTCAGTTTCTTTCAGTCAAGTCAGTTTCTTTCAGTCAAGTCATTTCTTTCGTCTGTCAGTGTTCTCCAGTCTTGAAACTTTTGTCCATTCTCATTGGTTTATTGCAGTCCTAGCTTCCTCTAGTTTTTATTTTCCTTTCTTTTCTGTTGAAGCTTGCTTTCAGTCATGCCAGTGTCTCCATTTCTTTTCTGTTGAAGCTTGTTTCAGTCATGCCAGTTTTCTTCTCCTTTTTTTTCTGTTGAAGCTGTTTTCAGTCATGCCAGTTTTCCTTCTCTTTCTTTTCTGTTGAGCTTCTTTCAGTCATGTCCAGTTTTCTCCTTTCTTTCTGTTGAAGCTTCCTTTCAGTCATGCCAGTTTTTTCTCCTTTCTTTTCTGTTGAAGTTCCTTTCAGTCATGCCCAGTTTTCTCCCTTTCTTTTCTGTTGAAGCTTGTTTCAGTCATGCCAGTGTTCTCCCTTTCTTTTCTGTTGAAGCTTGTTTCAGTCATGCCAGTTTTTCTCCCTTTCTTTTCTGTTGAAGCTTCTTTCAGTCATGCCAGTGTTCTCCCTTTTTTTCTGTTGAAGCTTCTTTCAGTCATGCCAGTTTTCTCCCTTTTTTTTCTGTTGAAGCTTGTTTCAGTCGTGCCAGTGTTCTCCCTTTTTTTCTGTTGAAGCTTGTTTCAGTCATGCCAGTGTTCTCCCTTTCTTTTCTGTTGAAGTTTCTTTCAGTCATGCCAGTGTTTCTCCCTTTCTTTTCTGTTGAAGCTTGTTTCAGTCATGCCAGTTTTCTCCCTTTCTTTTCTGTTGATGCTTCTTTCAGTCATGCCAGTGTTCTCCCTTTCTTTTCTGTTGAAGTTCTTTCAGTCATGCCAGTGTTCTCCCTTTCTTTTCTGTTGAAGCTTGTTTCTAGTCATGCCAGTTTTCTCCCTTTCTTTTCTGTTGAAGCTTCTTTCAGTCATGCCAGTTTTCTCCCTTTCTTTTTCTGTTGAAGCTTGCTTTCAGTCGTGCCAGTGTTCTCCCTTTTTTTCTGTTGAAGCTTCTTTCAGTCATGCCAGTGTTCTCCCTTTCTTTTCTGTTGAAGTTTCTTTCAGTCATGCCAGTGTTCTCCCTTTCTTTTCTGTTGAAGCTTGTTTCAGTCATGCCAGTTTGTTTTTCTCCCCAGCTTTCTTTTCTGTTGAAGCTTCTTTCAGTCATGCCAGTGTTCTCCCTTTCTTTTCTGTTGAAGCTTGTTTTCAGTCATGCCAGTGTTCTCCCTTTCTTTTCTGTTGAAGCTTCTTTCTGTCATGCCAGTGTTCTCCCTTTCTTTTCTGTTGATGCTTCTTTCAGTCATGCAGTGTTCTCCCTTTCTTTTCTGTTGAAGCTTTTTCAGTCATGCCAGTGTTCTCCCTTTCTTTTCTGTTGATGCTTCTTTCAGTCATGCAGTGTTCTCCCTTTCTTTTCTGTTGAAGCTTCTTTCAGTCATGCCAGTGTTCTCCCTTTCTTTTCTGTTGAAGCTTGTTTCAGTCATGCCAGTGTTCTCCCTTTCTTTTCTGTTGAAGCTTCTTTCAGTCATGCCAGTGTTCTCCCTTTCTTTTCTGTTGAAGCTTCTTTCAGTCATGCCAGTGTTCTCCCTTTCTTTTCTGTTGAAGCTTCTTTCAGTCATGCCAGTGTTCTCCCTTTCTTTTCTGTTGATGCTTCTTTCAGTCATGCCAGTGTTCTCCCTTTTCTTTTCTGTTGAAGCTTCTTTCAGTCATGCCAGTGTTCTCCCTTTCTTTTCTGTTGAAGCTTTTTCAGTCATGCCAGTGTTCTCCCTTTCTTTTCTGTTGAAGCTTCTTTCAGTCATGCCAGTGTTCTCCCTTTCTTTTCTGTTGAAGCTTCTTTCAGTCATGCCAGTTTTCTCCCTTTTTTTCTGTTGAAGCTTCTTTCAGTCATGCCAGTGTTCTCCTTTCTTTTCTGTTGAAGCTTCTTTCAGTAATGTCAGTTTTCTCCCTTTCTTTTCTGTTGAAGCTTTTTCAGTCATGCCAGTGTTCTCCCTTTCTTTTCTGTTGAAGCTTGTTTCAGTCATGCCAGTTTCTCCCTTTTTTTCTGTTGAAGCTTCTTTCAGTCATGCCAGTTTTCTCCCTTTTTTTCTGTTGAAGCTTCTTTCAGTCATGCCAGTGTTCTCCCAGTTTCGTCAGTTTCCTTCACCCCTTTAGTGGCCTTCATTCTCGTCAGTTTCTGTCATTCCTATCAGTTTCATAATATATAGCGAATTCAATTTTACCCAGTTTTGTTTCTTTACTCTAATCTTCACCCCATCAGTCAAACAGTGCTGATGAAGGCTGCTGGATGGTAGCTGAAAGCTCCACGTTCGCCCGTCTATCTTGAGAGATCAGGTACGAATGTTTAATCATACTCTAATCTCGCTACTTTCCTCGAATCGTGTTTGTAGGTTTCCACCCATCTGGTCAATTTCCTCAATCTCTGTTGGTTTCCTCCAGTGTTAATCACTTTCCTCCACAATTTTAGTTTCCTTCAGTCCTGTTAATTTCTTCCTGTCCTTGTCAGTCGCTTCCAGTCTGGTTAGTTTCCTGCGGTCTTGTCAGTTTACAATACATCGTGCCCGTTATTCCAAAGTGATGTAAGCGGCACCGGGTAACTAAGCAGCGGGCCGTTTGCCACGCTGATAAAAAGTGATCAGGTAGACAGTAGCCTCCCCTCCAGAAACTGGTAATGAACATGACGTCGACGCCGGGCGAAAACAGCTGGGGGTGACGGTGAGTGCGCCAACTGATAATCATCACTTTCACCTCTCTCGCCTGCTTTGGGTTTGGAGTTCATCTGCTGTTTGTTTGTCTTACGTGTGTGGTTCTGTGTTCCTAGATTGGTGGGAGTGTGTGGGGCTGGAGGTCCATGAGCAGTGTGCAGGAAAGGCTGGGCTGGAAGCTGCTTTGTTCTGGGTCTTCAGTAATTAAAAGGGTTTCTACTCTTTTCCTTCTTTCACTGCATATCTGAATACCTACTATTTCAGAGGTGTTGTTGTCCAATGAATTAGACGTCTCTCTCTCTCTCTCTCTCTCTCTCTCTCTCTCTCTCTCTCTCTCTCTCTCTCTCTCTCTCCTTCTCCTACTCTCTCTTTCTCCTTCCCTCCTCTTTTCTCTGTCTGCTTTCCTCCCTCCACCCCCCTCCTCTCTCTCTCTCTCTCTCTCTCTCTCTCTCTCTCTCTTTCTCCCTTTCTTCTCTCACTCTCTCTTTCTCCCTCCCTCATCTTTTCTCTGTCTACCTTCCTCCATTCCCCTCCTCTCTCTCTCTCTCTCTCCTTTCTTCTCTCGCTCTCTCTTTCTCCCTCCTCTTTTCTTTGTCTACCTTCCTCCCTCCATTCCCCTCCTCTCTCTCTCTCTCTCTCTCTCTCTCTCTCTCCCTTTCTTCTCTCGCTCTCTCTTTCTCACTCCTCTTTTCTTTGTCTACCTTCCTCCCTCCATTCCCCTCCTCCTCTCTCTCCTCTCTCTCTCTCTCTCTCTCCTCTCTCTCTCTCCCTTTCTTCTCTCGCTCTCTCTTTCTACCTCTCTCCTCGTTTCCCTGTCTACCTTCCTCCCTCCATTCCCCTCCTCTCTCTCTCTCTCTCTCTCTCTCTCTCTCTCTTATTCTCTGTCTGTGTCTCTCTTTGCCTACCTGCCTGCCTCTCCTCGTGCCTGTCTGTCTGTCTGTCTCTCTCTCTCTGTTTCCTCTCTCTCTCTCTCTCTCTCCTCTCTCTCTCTCTCTCTCTCTTATTCTTTTAGTAGACAAGAAAAAGTGCGGCTACATTTCAAAATCAATCCTTCAGTCTTTAGAAAGACTTTACAAATTGTAAGAAAGTTTGGTGCAGAAAATGAATTGAATTAACTCTGATTACAAAAGAAGGAGAGAAGAAGCACAGATAAAGTTGTGAATAGCCTGCTGGGAACACCAAACTTCTTTCAGAACACAATGCTTTTCTCCAGTATATAGACGACTGAGGCAGAGATAAAGAGGCAGGGGACCAACTGGACAGGCATTCAGCGAGCAGACCAGAACCGAGTGCGATGGCGGAGTGTTGTCGATGGCCTATGCTCACCCTTGAGCTATGGGCCTAAGTAAAGTAAAGGCGATATCATATGCTGCTAGAGACGGACTTTGTGTTTTATTTAAGGCAAGCTAGACAATATGAAAGACGATACAATACAATAATAGACAAGCAATGTAACATAGCGTATGGCATTACAAACCAAGGCAAAGAGATACATACAAGGAAAGGAAACACAAGGAGGCAAGGCACAGCAGCATAGTACAAGGCAAGACAAGTGGAACAATACATTGCAAGGCAAAGTGGGCACGACACAAGGCAAGCCAATACAAGGTGAGAGAGGGCAAGCAAGCGAGGCAAGGCAATGCAAGACATTTCACTACAAGGCAATACAATGCAAGACATTTCACTACAAGGCAATGCAATGCACGTCATTTCACTACAAGGCAATGCAATGCAAGACATTTCACTACAAGGCAAGGCAATGCAAGATATTTCACTGCAAGGCAAGGCAATGCAAGACTCTCACTGCAAGACAAGGCAATGTAAGACATTTCACTACAAGGCAATGCAATGCAAGACATTTCACTACAAGGCAATGCAATGCAAGACATTTCACTACAAGGCAATGCAATGCAAGATATGTCACTGCAAGGCAAGGCAATGCAAGACATTTCACTGCAAGACAAGGCAATGCAAGACATTTTACTACAAGGCAATACAATGCAAGACATTTCACTACAAGGCAAGGCAATGCAAGACATTTCACTACAAGGCAATGCAATGCAAGACATTTCACTACAAGGCAATGCAATGCAAGACATTTCACTACAAGGCAATGCAATGCAAGACATTTCACTACAAGGCAATGTAATGCAAGACATTTCACTACAAGGCAATGCAATGCAAGACATTTCACTACAAGGCAATGCAATGCAAGATATTTCACTACAAGGCAATGCAATGCAAGACATTTCACTACAAGGGAATGCAATGCAAGACATTTCACTGCAAGGCAAGGCCAGACAAGGTGATACAATCTAAAAGCAAGGAATTACCAAAATGTGCAAAACACAACTAAGCGGCAAGGCGTGAAACACGGACACAGCGCCACTCCAAAGAGGAACCGAAGTTGTAACATCCCACTGCTGGTTTGGTGTGTAGCCGGGGAGGAGGCTGTGTGTTAGAGAGACAAGGGAGCTGATTGTGTGCGAGCAGACAAAGGTGGCGGTAATCCCATCAGCTGTTATCACAGACATCACCTCAGCCTCGTCAGTCTGGAACTCTGTAATGAGCGGCTTCTGCCCGGTTCCTGTGGACCTGCTGGTCTCATTACTGTGGAAACCTCCGCTGGCACCAGGCCTGAGGGTTACTGCCCCTTTGGCAAGGGATCCTTGTGTTAGCTGCTGGGGTACTTACCCCCCCCCCCCCCCCCCCACACACACACACACACACACACACACCATTCTGTAGCTGTTTGGGCTAGTTCAACTTTGGAGGTCGTTCCTCCTCTTTACTTTTTTTTTTCTTTTCACGTTTGTGTCTGTATTGTTCATGGTTCATGTCATCTGTTTGTCAGGTTAGTCAGTAGGTTTTGTTTTGTTTGTTTTCTTTCTCGCCTCCACCCCGACTTGCTTAAACTCAACTTTCTGTCTGGGCTTCACCATGAGCATTTCTGCCCTCTCTCTCTCTCTCTCTCTCTCTCTCTCTCTCTCTGGCCAGATAGAAAGCACTCATCACTAAACACCTTCATGTCAAATCTCAAGTCAAACAACGCTCTGATCTTCCTACTGCATAATCTGTCCCCAGAGGTGAGTTTAGTGTCCGGTTGGTGTGAATGAGAGAGTTTGATTCATCACCTGCATCACCCTGCATCACGCGCGCACACACACACACACACACACACACACACACACACACACACACACACACACACACACACACACACACACACACACACACACACGCACGCACGCACGCACGCACGCACGCACGCACGCACGCATACATACACACAGAGTTCAATTTAATTCAGTGGTTATTTTAACATTTGTTCATCATCAATGATATTAGACGATTGCAATAGGCAATGGAGATCACTGAGCATGTCAGACCTACAGTCTCTGGTCATTTTTTCTCACCTCTCTCCTTCACATGCTGAACAATTAAGTAGTGGGAGAAAGCTACTGCAGGTTAACAATTCTTCCATCATAACAGTAATGACTTGGCAAAGATTTGAAATTTAAGAACAAATTGAAGATGAGGAAAATGGGAAAATATATATTATAGATGACAACCCTTCACTAGCTGCATGAGGGAACCATCGTAATCCCCTTCGAAGGCAGATCTATAGGTATTGCCTGCTCCTAGGCCTTTCGTCCGCTGGATCGGACTCATCAGGGAGACAGGGCTCTCTCCTTCACATGTTCGATTCTAGACACTCCACAACGAATACGTCTGAAAACAAATAACAACAATCTGCCCAACGTGTGCACTGTCCGTAATGCATGTGTTATATAAGACATGGTCTGAGCTTTCAAAATATGAAGTATTTATGCCTTTTAATTGGTATTGCCTTATTGAAATTGGGCAGTATAGTAGTATCTGATGGAAAAATGTTCCCCTGACATAATTATACACCTAGGATCAGGAGACAATGTTGACTTCCATGTCTTTAACCTAAGTTTATTGGAAATGAAATGAGGCAGGGAACAGTAAACAATAAACAGTAAACAAGTTGGGTATTTTTTGCTCCCATAAGAAAACCTAACACAGAGTAACTTTTATTCAAGACTGGCACAGCCTTTTACACTTGAATAAAGTCAGACAAATACATAGACGAACAATCTAATAGTGGGGGAAAAAAAACAAGCGCAGGTCAACAACTGAACTATCTTCATAGTAATGACTTGGCAAAGATTTGGACTTAACGAGGGAGGGGGGGAGGGAATTTGAAGATGGAGAAACTGGGAACATGAAATTAAGAAAATATGTTACAGATATGAAAACTCTTCACTAGCTGCATAAGGGAACCATCGCAATCCCTTTTGAAGGCAGATATATTTGTATTGCCTGCTCCGAGGCCTTTCGTCTGCTGGGTCGGACTCATCAGGGAGACACGGCTGGTTGTGTCTGCGCTCCTGGCGTCAAATAGAGACACACCACAGTCCATAATACTGTGGTGTTCTCACCACCAAGGGTGCAAAAAAGAATCCAATAGCACCCCCAAAGCAGCCAGCGAAGAGTAGTAAATGAAACCAAACGAAAGTGTGGGGAGGAAAAAAGTTGCTGAAAAACTAAAGACATTATGCAAATAGTATAAAATGTAGGGGACAATCTTTGAGTCTACGCTTGAGGATCCACCCAAAGATGCAAGGGAGATCAAAAGACAAACACACAGACGGACAGAAACAAATACAAATAACCTCAATTTACTCAAAACAAAATCGGAAATGAAATGAGGCAGGGAACAGTAAACGATAAACAGTAAACAAGTTGGGTATTTTTTGCTCCCATAAGAAAACCTAACACAGAGTAACTTTTATTCAAGACTGGCACAGCCTTTTACACTTGAATAAAGTCAGACAAATACATAGACGAACAATCTAATAGTGGGGGAAAAAAACAAGCGCAGGTCAACAACTGAACTATCTTCATAGTAATGACTTGGCAAAGATTTGGACTTAACGAGGGAGGGGGGGAGGGAATTTGAAGATGGAGAAACTGGGAACATGAAATTAAGAAAATATGTTACAGATATGAAAACTCTTCACTAGCTACATAAGGGAACCATCGCAATCCCTTTTGAAGGCAGATATATTTGTATTGCCTGCTCCGAGGCCTTTCGTCTGCTGGGTCGGACTCATCAGGGAGACACGGCTGGTTGTGTCTGCGCTCCTGGCGTCAAATAGAGACACACCACAGTCCATAATACTGTGGTGTTCTCACCACCAAGGGTGCAAAAAAGAATCCAATAGCACCCCCAAAGCAGCCAGCGAAGAGTAGTAAATGAAACCAAACGAAAGTGTGGGGAGGAAAAAAGTTGCTGAAAAACTAAAGACATTATGCAAATAGTATAAAATGTAGGGGACAATCTTTGAGTCTATGCTTGAGGATCCACCCAAAGATGCAAGGGAGATCAAAAGACAAACACACAGACGGACAGAAACAAATACAAATAACCTCAATTTACTCAAAACAAAATCGGAAATGAAATGAGGCAGGGAACAGTAAACGCCAGGAGCGCAGACACAACCAGCCGTGTCTCCCTGATGAGTCCGACCCAGCGGACGAAAGGCCTCGGAGCAGGCAATACAAATATATCTGCCTTCAAAAGGGATTGCGATGGTTCCCTTATGCAGCTAGTGAAGAGTTTTCATATCTGTAACATATTTTCTTAATTTCATGTTCCCAGTTTCTCCATCTTCAAATTCCCTCCCCCCCTCCCTCGTTAAGTCCAAATCTTTGCCAAGTCATTACTATGAAGATAGTTCAGTTGTTGACCTGCGCTTGTTTTTTCCCCCACTATTAGATTGTTCGTCTATGTATTTGTCTGACTTTATTCAAGTGTAAAAGGCTGTGCCAGTCTTGAATAAAAGTTACTCTGTGTTAGGTTTTCTTATGGGAGCAAAAAATACCCAACTTGTTTACTGTTTATCGTTTACTGTTCCCTGCCTCATTTCATTTCCGATTTTGTTTTGAGTAAATTGAGGTTATTTGTATTTGTTTCTGTCCGTCTGTGTGTTTGTCTTTTGATCTCCCTTGCATCTTTGGGTGGATCCTCAAGCGTAGACTCAAAGATTGTCCCCTACATTTTATACTATTTGCATAATGTCTTTAGTTTTTCAGCAACTTTTTTCCTCCCCACACTTTCGTTTGGTTTCATTTACTACTCTTCACTGGCTGCTTTGGGGGTGCTATTGGATTCTTTTTTGCACCCTTGGTGGTGAGAACACCACAGTATTATGGACTGTGGTGTGTCTCTATTTGACGCCAGGAGCGCAGACACAACCAGCCGTGTCTCCCTGATGAGTCCGACCCAGCGGACGAAAGGCCTCGGAGCAGGCAATACAAATATATCTGCCTTCAAAAGGGATTGCGATGGTTCCCTTATGCAGCTAGTGAAGAGTTTTCATATCTGTAACATATTTTCTTAATTTCATGTTCCCAGTTTCTCCATCTTCAAATTCCCTCCCCCCCTCCCTCGTTAAGTCCAAATCTTTGCCAAGTCATTACTATGAAGATAGTTCAGTTGTTGACCTGCGCTTGTTTTTTTCCCCCACTATTAGATTGTTCGTCTATGTATTTGTCTGACTTTATTCAAGTGTAAAAGGCTGTGCCAGTCTTGAATAAAAGTTACTCTGTGTTAGGTTTTCTTATGGGAGCAAAAAATACCCAACTTGTTTACTGTTTATCGTTTACTGTTCCCTGCCTCATTTCATTTCCGATTTTGTTTTGAGTAAATTGAGGTTATTTGTATTTGTTTCTGTCCGTCTGTGTGTTTGTCTTTTGATCTCCCTTGCATCTTTGGGTGGATCCTCAAGCGTAGACTCAAAGATTGTCCCCTACATTTTATACTATTTGCATAATGTCTTTAGTTTTTCAGCAACTTTTTTCCTCCCCACACTTTCGTTTGGTTTCATTTACTACTCTTCACTGGCTGCTTTGGGGGTGCTATTGGATTCTTTTTTGCACCCTTGGTGGTGAGAACACCACAGTATTATGGACTGTGGTGTGTCTCTATTTGACGCCAGGAGCGCAGACACAACCAGCCGTGTCTCCCTGATGAGTCCGACCCAGCGGACGAAAGGCCTCGGAGCAGGCAATACAAATATATCTGCCTTCAAAAGGGATTGCGATGGTTCCCTTATGCAGCTAGTGAAGAGTTTTCATATCTGTAACATATTTCTTAATTTCATGTTCCCAGTTTCTCCATCTTCAAATTCCCTCCCCCCCTCCCTCGTTAAGTCCAAATCTTTGCCAAGTCATTACTATGAAGATAGTTCAGTTGTTGACCTGCGCTTGTTTTTTTCCCCCACTATTAGATTGTTCGTCTATGTATTTGTCTGACTTTATTCAAGTGTAAAAGGCTGTGCCAGTCTTGAATAAAAGTTACTCTGTGTTAGGTTTTCTTATGGGAGCAAAAAATACCCAACTTGTTTACTGTCTAAGTTTATTGATTATCAGTGCTATATATCATGGACAGGAAGGCAATTCATGTGACTTCTTAGTGAAAGAATGTTATCTATGCAGTTTTCCAACATATGAAGTATTTCACTTTCAGACAGTTTCAAAGGACATTCAGAAATAGGTTGAACATTTCCCAAAGCTCCCTGTACAGTCACATCATCTACTATTTCACACACACACACACACACACACACACACACACACACACACACACACACACATATATATATATATATATATATGTATATATATATATATATATATATATATATATATATATAGACACACACACACACACACACACAAACACTCTCTCTCTCTCTCTCTCTCTCTCTCTCTCTCTCTCTCTCACCTGGAGCAGAGTTGTTCTCGAGTTCATGGACATTTTCCACTTTATACAGATTAGCAGTAGCTTGAGTCAAACAAACAGAAGATGAAAAATAATTCGGTTTGCTGACTTTGAGACAAGGATCCTGTTTCCTTTGTTTCTTAGAGGAAAAAGAGAATTTAGATGAAAATCAAAAATCGATTCAAATAAGTTCACCTTATCCCTGCATCACACAAACACACACATGCACACCACACACACACACACACACACACACACACACACACACACACACACACACACACACACACACACACACACACACACAAGATAAATAGGCAATTTGTCGCCGACTCAATTTATCATCTGAAACTAAAAATTGACTGACCTTCAAGGAACAAACATCGAAATCTTTCTAAAATCCTGTTCAAGACACGCTACACTGCCTGTCTCTTTATCTGTCAGTCTCTCCGTCTGTCTTTTCGTGTTTCTCTGTCTGTCTTTGTGTTGGTAGTGTGTCTCTATTTTGTTAGTCTGTCTGTCTGTGCCTGTGTCTGTCTGGGTTTTTTTTTTCTCTCTCTCTCTCATTTTCAAACACACACACACACACACACACACACACACACACACACACACACACACACACGTACGCACGCACCCACGCATGCATGCACGCATACACACACACACACACACACACACACACACACACACACACACACACACACACACACACACACACACCCTGAGATCTTTCTATCAGCCTCCTTAAGATGCGCTGCACATGGATAATAGACGAGATGTCTCACCCATCGACCTCCACCCGAAAAACAGGGCCATCCACCCGGACACCCATTGTACCTACCCGCCTTCTCCTTCACCCTCAATCAGCTTCCACCTGCCGGCCCATAACACTTCTATCATTGATCACCCCACTGCTCCTGAGTTGATCTCTCTCTCTCTCTCTCTCTCTCTCTCTCTCTCTCTCTCTCTCCCTCCCTCCCTCTCTCTCCCTCCCTACCTCTCTCTTTCTCCCTCCACTCTCTCTCTCTCTTAAACGACATCCCTTTTTCTCTCTGATTCATCATCAGCCCTCTCATTCTCTCCCACTCCATCCCTCCTTCTCTCTCTCTCTCTCTCTCTCTCTCTCTCTCTCTCTCCCTCATTTTATTGTCTGTTTCTCTGACCCAGAAACCTGATGGTGAAGCCTTAGTTGGATGCTGGCTGTTGTTGTCATGTTGGGGTGGCCGGGGGATGGGGATGGTTGGGGTGGCCGGGTATGGGGTGGTTGGGGTGGTTGGGGTGGCCGGGGGATGAGGGTGGTTGGGGTGGTACTGGTGGGACGTGGGCGTGGGGTTAGTTCCTGTGTGGGTTGGGGATCAGAAGGGAGAGGGAGAAAAGACAGTAGCTTGTAAGGGGAATATCAGCGCCTGTGCGCACGCAGGTGCGTGCGCGTGCACGCTTGTGCTTGTGTGTGTGTGTGTGTGTGTGTGTGTGTGTGTGTGTGTGTGTGTGTGTGTGTGTGTGTGTGTGTGTGTGTGTGTGTGTCTGTTTCTCTCTCTAAATGTCTGTCTGTCAGTCAGTCTCTGTCTTTTTTTCCATCTGTGTCTCTCCATCTTTATCTGTTTTCTCTGTCTCTTTGTCGGTCTTTCTGTCTGTCTGTCTGCCTCTCTCTCTCTCTCTCTCTCTCTCTCTCTCTCTCTCTCTCTCTCTCTCCCCTCTGTTTTTGGCTAGGCAGAAAGCGCTCATCAAACACCTTCATGTCTAATCTCAAGGCAAACATCGCTCTGATCTTCCTGTTGTTTAATCTGCCCCCAGAGGTGAGTTTAGTGTCCGGCTGGTGTGACTGAAAGTGTGTAATTCTTCACCCTGCATCACCCTATATCACACACACACACACACACACACACACACACACACACACACACACACACACACACACACACACACGCCCTGAGGTCTTTCTATCAGCCTCCTTAAGACGCGCTGCACATGGATAATGGAAGAGATGTCTCGCCCATCGATTTCCACCCGCAAAACACGACCATCCACCCGGACACCCATTGTACCTACCCGCCTTCTCCTTCACCCTCAATCAGCTTCCACCTGCCGGCCCATAACACTTCTATCATTGATCACCCCACTAGCTCCTGAGTTGACATCTGTGAGTGTGTGTGTGTGTGTGTGTGTGTGTGTGTGTGTGTGTGTGTGTGTGTGTGTGTGTGTGTGTGTGATTCCGCATCTCTCTCTCTCTTTCTCTCTCTCCCTCTCTGATTCCAAATATGTCTCTCTCTCTCTCTCTCTGATTCTACGTCTCTCTCTCTTTGATTCCACATCTCTCTCTCTCTCTCTCTCTCTCTCTCTCTCTCTCTCTCTCTCTCTCTCTCTCTCTCTGTGCCCGTTTTATTGTCTGTTTCTCTGACCCGGAAATCTGATGGTGAAGTGTTAGTTGGATGCTGGCTGTTGTTGTCATGTTGGGATGGCCGGGGGAGGGGTGAATGGGTGCTGGCTGTTGTTGTCATGTTGGGATGGCCGGGGGAGGGGTGAATGGGTGCTGGCTGTTGTTGTCATGTTGGGATGGCCGGGGGAGGGGTGAATGGGTGCTGGCTGTTGTTGTCATGTTGGGGTGGCCAGGGGAGGGGTGAATGGGTGCTGGCTGTTGTTGTCATGTTGGGTGGCCAGGGGAGGGGTGAATGGGTGCTGGCTGTTGTTGTCATGTTGGGATGGCCGGGGGAGGGGTGAATGGGTGCTGGCTGTTGTTGTCATGTTAGCGTGGCCAGGGGAGGGGTGAATGGGTGCTGGCTGTTGTTGTCATGTTGGGGTGGCCAGGGGAGGGGTGAATGGGTGCTGGCTGTTGTTGTCATGTTGGGATGGCCAGGGGAGGGGTGAATGGGTGCTGGCTGTTGTTGTCATGTTGGGGTGGCCGGGGGAGGGGTGAATGGGTGCTGGCTGTTGTTGTCATGTTGGGATGGCCAGGGGAGGGGTGAATGGGTGCTGGCTGTTGTTGTCATGTTGGGATGGCCAGGGGAGGGGTGAATGGATGCTGGCTGTTGTTGTCATGTTGGGATGGCCAGGGGAGGGGTGAATGGGTGCTGGCTGTTGTTGTCATGTTGGGATGGCCAGGGGAGGGGTGAATGGATGCTGGCTGTTGTTGTCATGTTGGGATGGCCAGGGGAGGGGTGAATGGGTGCTGGCTGTTGTTGTCATGTTGGGGTGGCCAGGGGTGGTGTTAGTTGGATGCTGGCTGTTGTTGTCATGTTAGCGTGGCCAGGGGAGGGGTGAATGGGTGCTGGCTGTTGTTGTCATGTTAGCGTGGCCAGGGGAGGGGTGAATGGGTGCTGGCTGTTGTTGTCATGTTGGGGTGGCCGGGGGAGGGGTGAATGGATGCTGGCTGTTGTTGTCATGTTGGGGTGGCCGGGGGAGGGGTGAATGGGTGCTGGCTGTTGTTGTCATGTTGGGGTGGCTGGGGGAGGGGTGAATGGATGCTGGCTGTTGTTGTCATGTTGGGATGGCCAGGGGAGGGGTGAATGGATGCTGGCTGTTGTTGTCATGTTGGGATGGCCAGGGGAGGGGTGAATGGGTGCTGGCTGTTGTTGTCATGTTGGGGTGGCCAGGGTGGTGTTAGTTGGATGCTGGCTGTTGTTGTCATGTTAGCGTGGCCAGGGGAGGGGTGAATGGGTGCTGGCTGTTGTTGTCATGTTAGCGTGGCCAGGGGAGGGGTGAATGGGTGCTGGCTGTTGTTGTCATGTTGGGGTGGCCAGGGGAGGGGTGAATGGGTGCTGGCTGTTGTTGTCATGTTGGGGTGGCCAGGGGAGGGGTGAATGGGTGCTGGCTGTTGTTGTCATGTTGGGGTGGCCAGGGGAGGGGTGAATGGGTGCTGGCTGTTGTTGTCATGTTGGGATGGCCAGGGGAGGGTGAATGGGTGCTGGCTGTTGTTGTCATGTTGGGATGGCCAGGGGAGGGGTTGGTGTTTTATGGGTGCCTGGCTTGTTGTTGTCATGTTGGGGTGGCCAGGGGTGGTGTTATGGATGCTGGCTGTTGTTGTCATGTTATCGTGGCCAGGGGTAGGGTGAATGGTGCTGGCTGTTGTTGTCATGTTGGGTGGCCAGGGGAGGGTGAATGGGTGCTGGCTGTTGTTGTCATGTTGGGTGGCCGGGGAGTGGGTAATGGTGTGCTGGCTGTTGTTGTCATGTTGGGAGTGGCCGGGGTAGGGTGAATGGGTGCTGGCTGTTGTTGTCATGTTGGGGTGGCCGGGGAGGGGTTGAATGGGTGCTGGCTGTTGTTGTCATGTTGGGGTGGCCGGGGGAGGGTGAATGGTGCTGGCTGTTGTTGTCATGTTGGGTGGCCGAGGGAGGGGTGAATGGGTGCTGGCTGTTGTTGTCATGTTGGATGGCCAGGGGAGGGGTGAATGGGTGCTGGCTTTGTTGTCATGTTGGTGGCGGAGGGAGGGTGAATGGGTGCTGGCTGTTGTTGTCATGTTGGGTGGCCGGGGGAGGGGTGAATGGTGCTGGCTGTTGTTGTCATGTTGGGTGGCCAGGGGTGGTGTTAATGGGTGCTGGCTGTTGTTGTCATGTTAGCGTGGCCAGGGGAGGGGTGAATGGGTGCTGGCTATTGTGTCATGTTGGGGTGGCCAGGGGAGGGGTGAATGGAGTGCTGGCTGTTGTTGTCATGTTGGGATGGCCAGGGGAGGGGTAATGGGATGCTGGCTGTTGTTGTCATGTTGGGATGGCCAGGGAGGGGTGAATGGGTGCTGGCTGTTGTTGTCATGTTGGGATGGCCAGGTGGAGGGGTGAATGGTGCTGGCTGTTGTTGTCATGTTGGGGTGGCCAGGGGGGGTGAATGGGTGCTGGCTGTTGTCATGTTGGGAGGCCAGGGGAGGGTGAATGGGTGCTGGCTGTTGTTGTCATGTGTGGATGGCCAGTGGGGGGTGAATGGGTGCTGGCTGTTGTTGTCATGTTGGGATGGCCAGGGGGTGGTGGTTAATGGATGGTGGCTGTTGTTGTCATGTTGGGATGGCCAGGGTGAGGGGTGAATGGTGCTGGCTGTTGTTGTCATGTTGGGTATGGCCAGGGGTGGTGTTAATGGATGCTGGCTGTTGTTGTCATGTTGGGATGGCCAGGGGGTTGGGTTAATGGATGCTGGCTGTTGTTGTCATGTTGGGATGGCCAGGGGGTGGTGTTAATGGATGCTGGCTGTTGTTGTCATGTTGGGATGGCCAGGGTGTGTGTGTTAATGGATGCTGGCTGTTGTTGTCTGTTGGGATGGCAGGGGTGGTGTTAATGGATGCTGGCTGTTGTTGTCATGTTGTGATGGCCAGGGTGTGGGGTTAATGGATGCTGGCTGTTGTTGTCATGTTGGGATGGCCAGGGTGTGGGGTAATGGATGCTGGCTGTTGTTGTCATGTTGGGATGGCCAAGGAGGGGTGAATGGGTGCTGGCTGTTGTTGTCATGTTGGGATGGCCAGGGGAGGGGTGAATGGGTGCTGGCTGTGTGTTGTCATGTTGGGTGGCCAGGGGAGGGGTGAATGGGTGCTGGCTGTTGTTGTCATGTTGTGGATGGCCAGGGAGGGGTGAATGGGTGCTGGCTGTTGTTTTCATGTTGGGGTGGCCAGGGTGGTGTTAATGGATGCTGGCTGTTGTTGTCATGTTAGCGTGGCCAGGGGGTGGGGTTAATGGATGCTGGCTGTTGTTTTCATGTTAGCGTGGCCAGGGGGTGGGGTTAATGGATGCTGGCTGTTGTTGTCATGTTGGGGTGGCCAGGGGAGGGGTTAATGGATGCTGGCTGTTGTTGTCATGTTGGGGTGGCGAGGGTGGGGTTAATGGATGGTGGTGGTGAGGTGTGAGCGTGGGGTTACTTCGTGTGTGTTGGGTTGTTAAAGCAGAATATGACTGGATGTGTGTGTGTGTGTGTGTGTGTGTGTGTGTGTGTGTGTGTGTGTGTGTGTGCATGTGTGCGTGCGTGCGTGAGTGAGTGTGCGTGCGTGCGTGCGTCCTTGCGTGTGTGTGTGTGTGTGTGTGTGTGTGTGTGTGTGGTGTGGTGTATGTATATGTGTGTGTGTGCGTGCGTGCGTGTGTGTGTGTGTGTGTGTGTGTGTGTGTGTGTGTGTGTGTGTGTGTGTGTGTGTGTGCATGTGCGTGTGTGGTGAGTGTGTGTATATGTATGTGTGTGTGTGTGTGTGCGTGTGTGTGTGTGTTTATGTGTGGTGTGGTGTGGTGTGGTGTGTGTGTGGTGTTGTGTGTTGTGTGTGTGTGTGTGTGTGTGTGTGTGTGTGTGTGGTGTGTGTGTGTGCATGTGTGCGTGCGTGCGTGAGTGAGTGTGCGTGCGTGCGTGCGTCCTTGCGTGTGTGTGTGTGTGTGTGTGTGTGTGTGTGTGTGTGTGTGTGGTGTGGTGTATGTATACGTGTGTGTGTGCGTGCGTGCGTGTGTGTGTGTGTGTGTGTGTGTGTGTGTGTGTGTGTGTGTGTGTGTGTGCATGTGCGTGTGTGGTGAGTGTGTGCATATGTGTGTGTGTGTGTGTGTGTGTGTGTGTGTGTGTGTGTGTGTGTGTGTGTGTGTGTTTATGTGTGGTGTGGTGTGGTGTGGTGTGGTGTGGTGTATGTGTGTGTGTATGTGTGTGTGTGTGTGTGTGTGTGTGTGTGTGTGTGTGTGTGTGTGTGTGTGTGTGTGTTATATCTGTCTGTCTGTATGTCTGTCAGTCTGCCTCTGTATTTCTGACAGTCTGTCTCTGTTTGTCTGTGTCTCTATGTCTATCTGTCTGTCGAGAGAGGGTGACTGCAGGAGCGAATCCTTGTGCTTACGTTCACTGTACCATATGGGTTGATGTGAACAGCGTTTTAGACTCAAAGCCTGTGCTTACGTTCACTCTACCATATTGGTTGATGTGAACAGTCCTTTAGACTCAAAGCCTGTACTTACTCTACCATATTGGTTGATGTGAACAGTCCTTTAGACTCAAAGCCTGTACTTACGTTCACTCTACCATATTGGTTGATGTGAACAGTCCTTTAGACTCAAAGCCTGTACTTACTCTACCATATTGGTTGATGTGAACAGTCCTTTAGACTCAAAGCCTGTACTTTACCATATTGGTTGATGTGAACAGTCCTTTAGACTCAAAGCCTGTGCTTACGTTCACTCTACCATATTGGTTGATGTGAACAGCCCTTTAGACTCAAAGCCTGTGCTTACGTTCACTGTACCATATTGGTTGATGTGAACAGCATTTTAGACTCAAAGCCTGTGCTTACGTTCACTCTACCATATTGGTTGATGTGAACAGTCCTTTAGACTCCAAACCTGTGCTTACGTTCACTCTACCATATTGGTTGAGGTGAACAGCGTTTTAGACACAAAGCCTGTGCTTACGTTCACTGTACTATATTGGTTGATGTGAACAGCCTTTTAGACTCAAAGCCTGTGCTTACGTTCACTCTACCATATTGGTTGATGTGAACAGTCCTTTAGACTCCAAGCCTGTGCTTACGTTCACTCTACCATATTGGTGTTGATAACAGTCCTTTAGACTCAAAGCCTGTGCTTACGTTCACTGTACCATATTGGTTGATGTGAACAGCCTTTTAGACTCAAAGCCTGTGCTTACGTTCACTCTACCATATTGGTTGATGTGAACAGCCTTTTAGACTCAAAGCCTGATGACGCCGGGTTGAGCATTGAAGTGAGTTCTGATGTGAGAGCGAGAGGCAGGAATCAGTGTGGCGGCTGTCTAATTATGGGCACGAGAAAATGAAAGAGCACGCTTTTTAATGTGGTAAAGTCTTTGAAGTTCACGTCAGGTCCTTGGAAATGTCTGATACACACTGATCATTATTTCCATGGGTCGTTGAACACTGGGAGGGAGGGAGAGAGAGAGAGAGAGAGAGAGAGAGAGAGAGAGAGAGAGACAGACAGACAGACAGACAGACAGACAGACAGACAGACAGACAGACAACAGAGAGAGAGAGAGAGAGAGAGAGGAGAGAGAGAGAGAGAGACAGAGACAGAGACAGAGACAGAGAGAGAGAGAGGAGGCAGACAGACAGATAGACTGACAGATAGACAGACAGACAGACAGACGGACACAAAGACAATCACTCAGACCTACACGCAGACAGTAACAGACACCCAGCGAGAGAGAGAGAGAGAGAGAGGAGAGAGAGAGAGGAGAGAGAGAGAGAGAGAGAGAGAGAGAGGACAGAGAGAGAGACAGAGATAGAGACAGAGAGACAGAGAGACAGAGACAGAGAGATACAGAGACAGAGAGATACAGAGAGAGAGAGATACAGAGAGAGAGAGAGAGAGAGAGAGAGAGAGAGAGAGAGAGAGAGAGAGAAGAGAGAGAGAGAGAGAGAGGAATAGGGTGTTCAATGAAAAAAGTTACGATGATCATTCAGTTCAGTTCAACGATTGTTGATAATTGTGTTAATTAATGGTGACTGATAATGATCTTGATTGTTAGGTTCATTAATGCTGAGTGACAATGATGGTGGCAAAACAACACAGATCCGCCTGTATTTTCCAGTTTTAGGTAGACCTCAGTGCCAGCATTAATTACCAGACAGAGCAACACTCCGCTAACAGTATGCTCATTGCTGTTGCTGCTGTTATTGTTGTTTTTTTTTGTTATGATGTTATTGTTGCTGTTGTTGTAGCTGTTTTGATTGTTGCTTTTTTTTAACATGTGTTGCTTGTTTTTATTCTTGTGTTGTTGTTGGTGTTTATTTTACGCTGCCTTCATTCTCGTCAATGTCCTTTATTCTGATCAGTTTCATATTTCCTTCTCAATGTTGTCCAGTTTTGTTTCTTTCTTGTAATCTTACTACTTTCCTACAATGTTGTGTGTAAGTTTCCACCCATCTTGTCAACGTGTTTGATGGTTACCTCCAGTGTTCATCACTTTCCTCCACTGTTTTTAGTTTCCTTCAGTCTGGTTCAGACCCTTGTCCGTTACTTCCAGTCTGGTCAGTTTCCTGCCGTCTTGTCAGTTTACGATACCTCGTGCCCGTTACTCTTCCGCAGTGAGGTAAGCGACACCATGTAACTGAGCAGCGGGCCGTTTGCCACGCTGATAAAAAATGATCAGGTAGACAGTAGCCTCCCCTCCAGAAACTGGTAATGAACATGACGTCGACGCCGGGCGAAAACAGCTGGGGGTGACGGTGAGTACGCCAACTGATAATCATCACTTTCACCTCTCTCGCCTGCTTTGGGTTTGGAGGTCATCTGCTGTTTGTTTGTCTTACGTGTGTGGTTCTGTGTTCCTGGATTGGTGGGTCTGAGACGGCTCTGCAGAAAGCGGCGTTACCTCTTTTCCTACTTTAGTACCTATCTTTATACTTACTGTCTTTAGTGTTATTGTTATCCTATGACATTAGAGCTCTCTCTCTCTCTCTCTCTCTCTCTCTCTCTCTCTCTCTCTCTCTCTCTGATCTTCTGTGTCTGTGTCTCTGTCTAACTGCCTCTCTGCTCTGTCTTTACCTCTGCCTGTCTGTTTCTCTGTCCCTCTGACTCTGTCTGTCTGTCTGTCTGTCTCTCTCTCTCTGTCTCTCTCTCTCCGAATCTCTGTCTATGTCTGTTCTCTGTCTACCTGCCTCTCTGTCTGCCTGTCTGTCTGCCTGTCTGTCAGTCTGTCTCTCTCACTCCTTCCCCCTTCTCTTCCCACTCGGTTATTCTCTCACCTTGTCTGCCTATCACTCTGTGTGGCAGTCTGTCTGTCTGTGTAAATATAAACCGCACAAATTGATAGGAGAAGACACCTAGTGCAGGTACATTTCATAATGAATCCTTCAACCTTTTGTAAAACATTACCAACTGTGAGAAAGATTAAGAGAAAAAAACTGTAAGAAAATTTGATACAAATAAGGTGAATTGAGTTAGCCTTAATTACAAGAGCAAGATAGAAGAAGTATGAGTAAAATTAATTGAATTAGCCCGACCTACAAGAGAAAGATAGAAGTATAAGTAAAATTAATTGAATTAGCCCGACCTACAAGAGCAAGATAGAAGAAGTATAAGTAAAATTAATTGAATTAGCCCGACCTACAAGAGCAAGATAGAAGAAGTATAAGTAAAATTAATTGAATTAGCCCGACCTACAAGAGCAAGATAGAAGAAGTATAAGTAAAATTAATTGAATTAGCCCGACCTACAAGAGAAAGATAGAAGAAGTATAAGTAAAATTAATTGAATTAGCCCGACCTACAAGAGCAAGATAGAAGAAGTATAAGTAAAATTAATTGAATTAGCCCGACCTACAAGAGAAAGATAGAAGAAGTATAAGTAAAATTAATTGAATTAGCCCGACCTACAAGAGCAAGATAGAAGAAGTATTAGTAAAATTAATTGAATTAGCCCAACCTACAAGAGAAGGAGAGACGAAGCACAAATAAGGTCGTGGTTCGCCCGCTAGGACATCAAGTTTCCCTCAGTGCCGGATGCATTGTTCAGTGTGTGTGCGACAGCAGGTGATACGAATGGTTCTGTTGTCAGGGCAAAATGTGATGGTCTCTATACGCTGCTACTGAAGGATTTTGCATTTCTATTTCAACGGCCTCTTTTCATTCCCGTTTCCAATCAGAACCCATCCCCACACTTTCTGCTCCCTTCTCTTTTCCTTTTTTGTTTTGGTTTTGTTTTTGTTTTTTGTTTTCTTTTTTCTTTCAACAAAACTCTGCCAAGTTATAGTTGTAATGACGGAAGGAGTCTCTGTGTGTGTGTGTGTGTGTGTGTGTGTGTGTGCGTGTGTGTGTGTGTGTGTGTGTGTGTGTGTGTGTGTGTGTGTGTGTAACAACAATAACAATAACAATAACAACAATAACAATAACAACAATAACAATAACAATAACAATAAATTTTATTCAGTCTTTGCAGGCCATTTGGCCCATATTGACAAGGAGGTTTACATTCAATCACAGCAGAATTTTGGAGAACATTCCGTGTTAAATAGCGCATAATATACAATATCCTGTATTTCAGCATCTTATTTTTAAACTTTCTACAATATACATAGCAGTTTTGAATGCAAGATTTCCTTCAAGGTTTCTACATAACAATTGAACTTTTAGTGTGTTAGGAAAGCGACAATAATACGCAGGGAGGTATTTATTTCTTAGATGCAAGTACTTTGGGCAAACAAAAAGAAAATGTACAATGTCTTCAACGTGATTTCCACTGCATTGTTTGCATTCAGGATCGTTTCTTAAACAACCAAAACGTGGAACACCATTTAGATGTAATCTGTTACTTCTTAGCAAGCAAATGGCTCTTCTATGAGCTACTAAATCTAAACTTGTAATGTAGTTAGCTCTAATGATTTCTGGTTGATATAGACTGTAATCCTCTTCATGAGATATGGAATCATGCCAAATTTGTTGTGACATATCTTTCAGCCTATTCCTAAACTCTTCTAGAAAGAATTTACTATTTCCAGGGTTTTGCAGAGCCCAGACCTGACCAAATCCACACTTGCATAGCAGAAGTCTGATTTCTGATGCCCAATTCTTTCTGCCAGCTGCGTCATGTGCATGCAGCATATCATAACACTGTTTGGGGTATCTGTTGTTTGGCATGTTAATGAGTCTGCACCAGTATTTGATGAGACGAGTTTGAGTATCAATCAGGATAGGAAATCTTCCACATTCACCTAAAGCTACATCATTTTTCACATCCCTACCTACACCGAGTATCATTTTACATATCTTAACTTGCACTTTTTCTATAGCATCATATTTCTGAAATCCCCAAATTTCCGATCCATATAATAGGATGGGCTTAATTTTTGTATCAAATATTTTGAAAACCATGTCCACTGGGAGTGCTTTAAATCTGAAATATAACCTTTTTATGCCTGCTAAAGCTCTAAGGGCTTTACCAGAAAGAGCTTCTACATTCTTAGTCCATTTCAAAGTAGATGAAAAAATGACCCCCAGATAATTATAGCAAGATTCAACCTTTATCTCTGCATCGTTTAGATTCCATTTTTCACTTTTTTTGTTAAATCCTCCATTTTTGAATACAACTACTTTAGTCTTATCCATGTTTACCTTCAGACCCCATTTTTTACAATATTTTTCTAGACAGTCGATCTTCTTCTGTAGGTCTAGAACAGTGTCAGCAACAATTGCAATGTCATCAGCGTACATAAGGAGGAGAATACCCAACGGATCTCCCAATATACCAATGCCTCGTGCACCACAACCAATTAACTCTGTCTGAAGTTCAGATAGAAATATAGAAAACAAAAGGGGACTCATAACACAGCCTTGCCTAACACCAGATAAGCACTCAAAATATTCTGTAATCTTATCTCCAACACACACAGCTGCCATCACACTCTTATACATACCTTGAATTGTGCCAAACAGTTTACTATGGATCCCTCTGGACAGCAGAATGTAAAGAAGTTTACTTCTATTTACACAGTCGAACGCTTTTGAAAAGTCTACAAATAGTGAATAAAATCGTCCGCCTTGTTTGCTTAAGTATTTCTGCACGAGAGATTGGAGAGAAAATATGTTGTCTATTGTACTATAGCCTTTCTGGAAGCCTGCTTGGGCTTCAGGTATAGTTTAATGTTCATTACAATACTGAGTCAATCTGTTATTAATCACTGTATTATATATTTTACTAAGCACATTCAGCAAAGAAATACTTCTGTAGTTATCAGCACAACCTCGATCACCCTTTTTATGTAAGGGAAAGATTACTGCTTTTGTCCAGCTTTTTGGGTACGTTCCGCTACTAAACACTTTATTGAACAAGGGGTGTAGAAACTTAATGAGTACGTTTGCTCCTGCATGGAACAGGTCAGTGGGCAAACCATCTGGCCCGGCAGCTTTACCCTTCTTCATTGCATTAATTGCTTTGAATATCTCAGTTTCTGATATTTCATTATCATGATCAAAGTTATGACACTCTTCACAAGTTTCAGAACAGTGATCCTGTAATGTACCAGAAATTTCTTGTTCAAAATCTTCATCATGTACATTTTGTTCAGGTGACAGTAAGTTTTTGAAATATTCATACCATTTGTTTGGTGTAATCGTATTTGAACTTTTTGAATTGCTGGCTGTAAGAGACTTTATTTTTTGCCAAAATGATTTAGAGTTTGGGTCTGCGCATGCTTCGTTTAATTCATCTATGATACGTTTGTCTCTTTCATCTTTTTTCGATTTACAAAGCAACTTGAATGCTTTTTTGTGATCAAGATAGCTTTCTAAGTCCTTCCTGTCATCCGTTTGTCTGAATATACGTAGATACATGTATTTTTCTTGTTTAGCTTTCTCACTATCCTTGTCCCACCAAAGTGATTGATTGTACGAACATTGCTTTTTTGGTCTTGATTGCATTTGTTCAGCTGCTTTTTGCATTAGACTGACAACATATTCTGTGCCTTCGTCAACATTTTGAGTTAATGCTTCAAAAAGTTTGCTAGCTCATGGATTACGTTGGTTTGAAGATAATCAGTAAAGGCTTCTAAACTTTGACTTCTTACTTTAAAATGTAACTTGTATTTCATATTAACGCTATTCTCATCTTCAGTTTCTTTGTAGCTTTCACGCGTATTATCACTGAGAAACAAAACAATAGGAAAATGGTCAGATTCAGATCTATCTGCGACAAACATGTCAGAAATAAAGTCATACATTGCTTGGGAACAAATGAAATAATCGACGACACTCATCCCTCTGTTAGCTGTACAAGTAATCTCGCCCTGTTTGTCTTGCTCTGTTCTCCCATTTACAATAAACATGTTGTTTTCTTTTAAAAGGTCAATGAGCTTTCGGCCAAAGTTATTTACAGCATGGTCCTTTGATTTCCGTTCAATTTGAGGCATATCATTCAATAATTCATCAATTTCATTTAACGGGTGTGCGTGTCTATTTTCATGGACAAAATCAATGTCTTGTAACTCACCAGTACGGGCGTTGAAATCTCCACATAATACAAAGGGCAAGTCAGGATATTCACGCATGACATCGGTTATGTTGTTAGCTAATATATCAATACCACTGGGGTTGTCTTCACCATAAATGACTGAGTTCTCAGGGGCTACATACATAAAGCCAAAAATCACGTCAAAAGAATAATTCAGAACTTGTTTACACAATCTTAGAAAAATGCATTCTTCCGCTGATGTCATTAACTGTTTGACATATCCAGAAATCGTCTTTCTAACACAGACAGCTACACCCCCTTTTATGCGCTGAGAGCGGGGTGAGAAGAAAACTGTGAAGTTGGGAAAAGCTTTTTCAATATCCTCTCGTTTACAAGACCAGCATTCGGAAAAAGCAAAAATTTGAAACTGTTCACAATATCTTTGAAAGGAAAAGTTCGTAAGCTTGTTCTTTAACCTTTGAATATTCCAAACCATCACATTGAACAAACAGCTATTTTTACTCATACAAGGGCTTGATTGAGGCATAGAATCAAAATCATTATCTTCACTCTTTTCATTCTGAGAAATGTTTCCATTACATACATCCTCATACCGTTTGTTTCTTGTGTTACTTCTCTGATCGTTGCTAGGTGTAGTCTGGGGGTGAGGTACGGGAATCATAGGTCTAAAGTCCTGTTGTGTCGTAGCTTGATCGGCAGGGTGGGGGGAGGTACGGAAATCCTCCTTCTTGCTCCATGTTCGCGATGCCGGCCTGCCTCTCATCTTGCACTGCGGCGCTCCTCAAGGTGCTTGGTGCCTTTGTTGTACCAGTAGCTCTTACCTTCAATGACGAGCGAGTCAAATCGGAGGAAGGCCTTTTTGTTTGCGTTTTTTGCGTCCTTCAGAAAGGGGAGCAGTTGGCGGCGTTTCTCACGAACACGGGGAGTGAAGTCTTCAGATACAAACACATCAGTACCTTTCAGTTTGCGGCGTTCTGACAGAACCTTGTCCTTATGCTTAAAGCGACTGAAGGAGGTAATGATGGGTTGCGGTGTCTTGCCACCTCGGAGACGGTGTGCACGGTCGATTTCGACATCTTCTTCGATCCTCATCTTGTCTTTGATGACTTTCTTCACAGCCTCCTCACAGTCAGCCCAAGTTTCAGTGTGATCTTCTGGAGACGGAATTCCATGAAAAAGCAGGTTGCTACGCCTACTCCTGCCCTCTAAATCGTCCAGTTTGTCTTCCAGCCGTTGAACTTTGTCTTTAAGTTGATTGTTCTCTTCCATCACAGAGTCCAGCTGTCTTTGCATTTTGTTATTCAGTAAGTCAATTTTGCTGTCCAATTTGTTCATTTGGGATGACATGTCTTTCAGCACGTTCATAACATCAGCAATAGACTCTTGTTTGCTGCTTGCGGGTTCTTCGGTGATGTTGAGGTTGCTGCTGTTCAGTCTGGCCTGTTTCGTTTTGTCATGTTTGGGGGGCCCAGGATTCGGTTCGATGCCTGAACGGAGAAGCAGAGCCGTGATAATACACAGCAAGGTGAACTTCATGGCTGCTGTTGTGCTGCGAAGTTTTCTAGGTCTTTCTCTTGCTTTCTTTGCTTTCAGATACAGAATCTTTGCCAACACAAAAGCAAACGATCACACTGATGAGCGGTAGCACTCCACTGAACAAGACATTTGCTAAATCAGTTCAGCTTGAAAAGGAAAATACAGGTTTCCTCACAGCTCGTGCAAACACGTCTTATCGCCAGCAGAGCAGAAGCGAAAGTCCTCTGTGTGTGTGTGTGTGTGTGTGTGTGTGTGTGTGTGTGTGTGAGAGAGAGAGAGAGAGAGAGAGAGAGAGAGAGAGAGAGAGAGAGAGAGAGTGTGTGTGTGTGTGTGTGTGTGTGTGTGTGTGTGTGGCATGAGTGGTCTGTGATAAACGTAAATGATGGCCTTTTTCCAGGAAATGGCATTAGCGTCACAAACTTTTACCGAATAATAAATATCAAGACATTTCATGAATTCATGATCAAAGTTTTCAGCAATAGTTTTACTATTATGATACATATTTTCTTTCAAACTCAAACACTTGATTACTTTTTTACACTGATGAAGGACATAGTATATTAGGTTGTATATTGGAATAAGTATTTTTAAAAAGTTTCATTCCATTACGACCTGACCTTTTACATTCATGACCTACCAAGCGGAAGTGCAGGTATGAATAAATAGTCCACTAACTCTTAAAGCTTCATGGACCACAAACTCACACATCTTGCCAAATATAGCAAAGCTATACTAGATAAGTTATACTAGATAAGTTATACTAGATAAGTTATACTAGATAATATTTGTTTGTCATTTCCAGTGAATCAGACAGTAAACCTACAGTAAAAGAGCAAATAAACTATTTCTATAATACATTTTTTTATGGAAAATGCATCTTACTTTTTCGTGGCTGCCAAAATGGTCTCAGAAAATAGGTACGTATCAGGGGAAAATCTGAAATGCTTACATCATGTACAATAAAACGTCATGTATATTACGTAAAATGCGGCGTCAAAGTTTAAGATGATGCGAATTTGGAATTCCTCCTCACCTGTCTGACAAGTGAAAGCAAGTGCTAAAAAAATGGTGGCTTGAACTTTTCACCCCAGATGAGCCGAGTGCAGGAATGAAGCTATAACAGACGTCTGCCATGTAGGATAGGAGAGAAAAAAGGGAGAGAAATCAGTCATTCCACTGGCAGTGGCATTATGAAAAACAGCTATTTTTTCCACCTCCACGGGCTAATGAGAGGGGCAAGGGATGAGGGGGTGAGAGGGTTAGTGTGTGTGTGTGTGTGTGTGTGTGTGTGTGTGTGTGTGTGTGTGTGTGTGTGTGTGTGTGTGTTAGAGTGCCAGGCAGGGATTAAACCATGCCAAGGGTGTTATTTTCGAGTGGTTCAGCTAATAGCAGGGAGTTCAGTTTAGTTCTAAACTCTCTCTCTCTCTCTCTCTCTCTCTCTCTCTCTCTCTCTCTCTGTCTGTCTGTCTGTCTGTCTGTCTCTCTCTTCTCTCTCTCTCTCTCTCTCTCTTTTCTCTCTCTCTCTCTCTCTATATATATATATATCTGTCCGTCTGTCTTCTGCCAGTCTGTCTGTCCGTCTGTTCTCTCTCTCTCTCTCTCTCCTCTCTCTCTCTCTCTCTCTCTCTCAGTCCCTGTCTCTCATTCTCTCTCTCTCTCTCTCTCTCTCTCTCTCTCTCTCTCTCTCTCTCTCTCTCTCTTGTGTATGCACGTTTCCGAAAACATATGCTAACAAATGTTTGGACGTGCACCTGTGGATAAGTCATGAACATGTGTATGTAATTGCAGATGCTCTGAGCGCAAAGGATATCCTCCGTTATACGGGCGTTCCAGAGATAAACCTACCTTTTTTTGGTTATGGTTATGGATAAATTGCGAGTCTGTTCTTTGAACTGTCGGGGTTTAAAAAATAGATGGAAGAGGGCATCTATATTCAGAAATTTAAAAAGACAAAAGTTAGATATAATTTGCATACAAGAAGCGCATATCACAGCAAGTGATATAAACACATGGGAAAAGCAGTGGGGTGGAAGCGTATACGCACAGCCAGGGACCAGTCACAGCAAAGGAGAAGTAATTCTGATCTCAAAAAGTTTCTCAGGAAAGGTTACCCTAGTCAAGTCTCAAGAACGCATGATCGTCCTGAATATCGAGTATTGTTCCTTTGAGATTACAGTTGCAAATGTTTATGCTCCTAACGATCATAGGGAAAAAATACTTTTTTTTCGAAGTTTGCGGGACGAAGTGGATGAGTGGGGAGGAGAGAGAGTAGTGATCTGTGGAGATTTCAATTGCGTTTTAGATAATGATTTAGACATTGTTTCAGGTAAACCACACAACAAAATAGAGGTAAATGAATATAAGACAGTAACGCAGTCAAGCTTAATCGACTCCTGGAGATTTTTTCACCCTGAAGAAAAAGAATATACCTGGAATAGATTTAACCCTTTTATAGCAAGACGGCTAGACTATTGCTTGGTGACAGAAGATTTATGCTCCTCCTTGGTTGTCAGTGAACACTGTACCATTCCGCATTCAGATCACAGAGCAGTTGTGCTGGAGTTTAACGAAGGAGACTTTATCAGAGGTCCAGGGTACTGGCGATTTAACAATAGCTATTTACAGAATACAGAATTCGTTGAGAACATGAATCTATTGCTTGTAGAAATGGAGAATGAAGGAGATGATATGTCTTCCATGGAAAAATGGGAATGGATAAAAATGAAAATAAGGAATTATTGTATCGAGTTCGGAAAACGTCTTGCTTGTAATACACGAAACAAAAAAATCGATTTACAAAAAAGAATACAAGATCTCGAATCAAACATCCTACGTAACCTTCAAAACAAAGAACTACAGATTGATTTGTTAAAAGCAAAACATGAATATGAACTATTTGACTTGGAGAAGACAAAAGGAGCCCAAGTGAGATCAAGGTTGAGATGGATAGAGGAGGGGGAAAAGAACAGCAAATACTTTTGTGGCTTAGAAAAATCCAGAAGCAGACAAAAGATCATGACACGATTGTGTAAAGACACTGGGGAGGTAGTGCATCATCAGAAAGACATTCTGAGTGAACAAGCGTTATTCTACGAAAATCTGTATGATCAAACTACGCAAGATAATGAAGTCGCTGAGGCATGCGAAGTCTTTATTGAAAACGAAAACCTCCCGAAGCTAAACAATGACGAATCCGAGTCATGCGAAGGGCTCATCACAGAAGCTGAAGCCACAGAGGCTCTGAGAGAGATGAAGAACGGCTCAGCTCCTGGAAGCGATGGGATCAGTATTGAACTTCTTAAGTTCTTTTGGACCAGAATAAAACGTGTTATTATTAAATCCTTCAACGAATCGTTCACCAATGGGAGTTTATCATACACCCAAAACCTTGGAGTCATTACACTGATACATAAAGGTAAGGATTTAGACAGGGAGCACCTCAGTAATTGGCGCCCAATAACTCTTACAAACTCAGATTACAAGTTATTAGCCAAAGTTTTAGCACTTAGAATGGGAACAGTTTTACACAA
>CM065717.1:99031776-99039276 GCA_033310375.1 Conus canariensis
AGTATACCTGACCTACAGCCTACAGCCCATCAAACATCGTGAAGAATGTGTAGTGATAATAATCAGCATCAACAGAAATGCACACACAAACCTCAGCCCTCCATCATTGTGGGTGAGCAAAGCCTTACTTACAGCAAAGCTTTTCTTCACAATCGTTTCCCTCCTTCCCTCCCTCCGACCGTCCCTCCTCTCTTGATCTCTCTCCCCCCCTCCCCTTCCCTCCCTTTCTGCTCTCTCTCTCTCTCTCTGTCTCTCTCTGTCTCTCTGTCTCTCTGTCTCTGTCTGTCTGTCTGTCTGTCTGTCTGTCTGTCTCTCTCTCTCTCTCTCTCTCTCTCTCTCTCTCTCTCTCTCTCGCTTCCTCCTCTCCCTCCCTCCTCCGCTCCCCACTTGCATCTTAACCCCATCCAGAAGATTGCTCCTGAATATTACGTTAACCTCATCAGCAAGTCAGAAACTCCAATTTCTACTTAATGCAACAATAACATATATCCTGGGAGACATGGACGTTCCCATAGAATCAGCGCTGATTTACTTTCATCTTGCTCCTCCCCTCCCACCCCCCCCCCCTACTCCCCATCACCTGCCCCGTCCCCTCTCCTACATCCCGCTTCCCTCTTCGCCACCCCGTCGCTGTCTCATTAATTCCCGTGTAGCTCTGCACAGGCACAACTGTTGTATGAAAACAAGGTCAATAGATTACTAGGTGGAGTTCATTCTAAGCCCAGAACAGAGAGGGGTAGATAACAATAACACAGGGAGAGTCCATAATGAGTTGCTTTATGGCCATCTTGTCTTTCCGAAAACTTTGCACGCACGCCTAGCGTCTTCCATCAAATGACCAAAATAAGAGGGGTGTAGCTCAGTGTGTAAAACTGCTGGGCTCAAAACACACTGGGCTCACAATCTTGTATCTTAAGCGGGCTGGATGACTTTGAGTTTCTATGTATCAGCTCACTGCTGTCAGACCTTTGTGTGTCCGGCAGGCATCTGTTCTCTCTCAAACACTTGTTTGCCTGGTATTTTCTCTCCCCTTGGGATCAGAAAACCTGCCCCAAGTTAGAAAGATGCTAGACCTCTTGTTCTGTGGGATACACAACTGTCTTACTGCAGTGAGTTGATAACTCAAAGTATAAAGCCATTTAACCCTCTTATGACATAAAAACGGGTAGTTTGGCGCATAGAGTTTTATACATTAAGTAATAACGCCGTTTACTTTGGCCTTTTGATTGACAGTGCAAAGCGTGGGTGTAAAGATGTGCAGAGGAAAAGCCAGCAATTAAAGGACTCGGTATAGGGCTCTGCCCGTGTTTTCCACCCCTCTCTGCTCCTGGGTTAGAATGAACTCCACCTGATTTATCGACCACGTTGTCCTACACCAGTTGTGCCTGTGCAGAGCTGCTATAAGTGAATTAATGAAACAGCGATGGGGTGGAGAAGAGGGGAAGGGGAGGGGTGCAGGAGAGAGTGAAGGGTGGATGATGGAGAGAAGAGTGAAGGGAGCGGGGTGAAAGTAGAACAGCGTCAATTCTATGGGAACCTCCACGTCTCATAGGACACGTGTGGTTTTTGCATTCAGTAGGAATCATAACAGTGAGCTGCTGACTAGGTGTAGCATGATATTCATAGCCAGGAGCAGTCTTCGAGGAAGGGTTAAGACACGAGTGTGGAGAGGGGGAAGGGAGGTGGGGGAGCTGAAGGGGGTTAACAGGGGAGGGGAAGAGGGGAGGAGAGGGGAGAAAGAATTTGTACTAAGGAGGGCTTTGCACGTTCACAATGATGGAGGACTGATATTCCTGTGTGCATGTTTGTTTGGTGCAGTGTGTACACTCTTCTCATGCTGTGTCATGCCTTATGGGCAGCTGTGTACTGTGGATCCTGTGTGCATGTTTGTTTGGTGCTGTGTGTACACTGTTCTCATGCTGTGTCATGCCTTATGGGCAGCTGGCCCTGTGTACTGACAAGCTGAGCCATAGTGTTGTATAGAGATATGACAAGCTGAGCCATAGTGTTGTATAGAGATATGACAAGCTGAGCCATAGTGTTGTATAGAGATATGACAAGCTGAGCCATAGTGTTGTATAGAGATATGACAAGCTGAGCCATAGTGTTGTATAGAGATATGACAAGCTGAGCCATAGTGTTGTATAGAGATATGACAAGCTGAGGCATAGTGTTGTATAGAGATATGACAAGCTGAGCCATAGTGTTGTATAGAGATATGACAAGCTGAGCCATAGTGTCGTATAGAGATATGACAAGCTGAGCCATAGTGTCGTATAGAGATATGACAAGCTGAGCCATAGTGTCGTATAGAGATATGACAAGCTGAGCCATAGTGTCGTATAGAGATATGACAAGCTGAGCCATGGTGTCGTATAGAGATATGACAAGCTGAGCCATAGTGTTGTATAGAGATATGACAAGCTGAGCCATAGTGTTGTATAGAGATATGATAAGCTGAGCCATAGTGTTGTATAGAGATATGACAAGCTGAGCCATAGTGTTGTATAGAGATATGACAAGCTGAGCCATACTGTTGTATAGAGATATGACAAGCTGAGCCATACTGTTGTATAGAGATATGACAAGCTGAGCCATACTGTTGTATAGAGATATGACAAGCTGAGCCATAGTGTTGTATAGAGATATGACAAGCTGAGCCATAGTGTTGTATAGAGATATGACAAGCTGAGCCATAGTGTTGTATAGAGATATGACAAGCTGAGCCATAGTGTTGTATAGAGATATGACAAGCTGAGCCATAGTGTTGTATAGAGATATGACAAGCTGAGCCATAGTGTTGTATAGAGATATGACAAGCTGAGCCATAGTGTTGTATAGAGATATGATAAGCGTACAAAGGAAAGGAAAAGAACATCTTCAACGTCTTCCTATTGCGGTACATCCGTTTTGGTCCTCCCTGCATGGCTTACTCATCGCGCGCACGTGTGTGTGTGTGTGTGTGTGTGTGTGTGTGTGTGTGTGTGTGTGTGTGTGTGTGTGTGTGTGTGTGTGTGTGTGTGTGTGTTGCTCTGTGTGTGTGTGTGTGTGTGTGTGTGAGAGAGAGAGAGAGAGAGAGAGAGAGAGAGAGAGAGAGCACATCTGCTAACGTGCACCCATGTGTGTGTATGCATATATCTGTGTTTCTCTGTGTGTTGAAAAAATAACTAAAACACACATGAAGCACATACAAAATGATCTGTCATGAAAACTATTTATGCTGGCACCATGGGTCGAATTTACTGACACACAAGTAGCGTACAACCACTGTTACCAATCAGTTGAACCGTTAAAAGGTAAACCATCACATCTCATCACCGTGGGACTTCCCCACCCTGCCACTCCCCATTTAGAAACAGTTGTCACCACACACACACACACACACACACACACACACACACACACACACACACACACACACACACACACACATACACACACACACACACACACACATACACACACACACACACACACACACGCACGCACGCACGCACGCACGCACGCACGCACGCACTCACACACACACACACACACACACACACACACACACACACACACACACACACACACACACACGCTGTTTTGGTATCTGAATAACAGAACAGTCATCACTACAAAAACGGCGGTGCTTTGCAGCATGGATATTTCGGGACGTGACATTCATGCTGCTACATTGTATTCACACTATCCCCCATTCCATGTCAACACTGTTACCTGCTTTCTTCAGTCTCCTTCTTACCCATGTGGACAACTGTTCCATGACCAGGGGATCAGTGAATCATGCAGGGTCTTAGGCAAGAACAGGAGGACTGAAAGGGGTGTAGTATGATAGGTCAGACGTTGAAAAGACCTCTTCTTTTTCTTCACACGCTGTTCACGTCTGTCTGTACAACATAACGGACCACAGCGTTTCAGCACAAGTCCTCAGTCTACCTGGCCTTCAGCCCATCAAACGGTCATGAAAAAGGTGTAAAAAAAATAATTAGTATCCAACAACCATGCACACACAAACCTCAGCCCTTCATCATTATGGGTGAGCAAAGCCTTACTTAGAGCAAAAGCTCTTCCTCCCCATCGTTTCCCTCCTTCCCTCCCTCTTCCTCTCCCTCCTCCATCCCATCTCACATCTTAACCCCATCTCGAAGCTTGCTTCTGAATACTACAACACGTCAGCATTCTAGAAACTCCAGTTTCTACTTAATGCAAAAATAACATAATGATATCGTGAGACATGGACGTTCCCATCAAATCAGCGCTGATTTACTTTCATCTCGCTCTTTCCCCCCTACTCCCCATCACCTGCCCGGTACTCTCTCCTACACCCCCCTTCCCTCTTCTCCACTGCGGCCCTCCATTGCTGTCTCATTAATTCCCTTATCGCTCTGCACGGCCACAACTTGGGTATGAAAACGTGGTCAGTAAATGACCAGGTGGAGTCCATTCTAAGCCTGGAATACTGAGGGATGGCTAACACAAGGAGAGCCCTATAATGAGTCGTTTAATGGCCACCTTGTGTGTCCTACATCTTACATGCACGCCTGGCATCATCCATCAAATGACTAAAATAACAGGGCCGTAGCTCAGTGTGTTAAATTGTATGGGTCACAGCACACCGGGCACACATTCTGGTACTGTAAGAGGGCTGGATGGCTTTAAATTTCCAGATATCAGCTGGCGGCAGTCAGAGCTTTGTGTATCCACCAGAACAAGCAGCCTACAGTCTTTCTACTCTGGGGAATGCCTTTAGAACTGGAGAGGAGACTAGATACCAGGCAGACAAGTGTTTGAGAGACAGCAGGCACCTTGCCTGAGAAGGCACAAAAGGCTTGGGTGTCTCTGTTGAGTCGATCGACTGGGGAATCATATTGTTCTTGAAGGAAGGGAAGACTCTGGTTCCGCCACTACTTTTCCTGTCAGACTTTAATGCGTGAATGTTGACAGCATTCACAATCAATTCTGTGGAAGTTTACCGAAATTAACAAACCACAAATCCTGACATACATATTAAGACATCAATAACAGAGGCAGGAGGCTAAAAAAAACAACAACAAAAAACAACAAAAAAACAAATAATGATTCAGTTCCTGATTCAGCATATTTCTGTTTTAAAACCACTTCATGTTCAATACAAACGAAATACACATTGCCCTCAGGGCTAGAAACGATAAAAATGAAATCCTTTCTATTTCCGGTTTGCCATTATATTTTCTCTACCCCCACCCCTATCCATCCCCCAACCCCCACCCTAAGAAAAAGACCTATTCTGATTGGTCGATTAATCCATCATCTCATTTTTCACATGAAGAGGGCTCGTTACTCAGTTGACACAGTTGCTGTCAGATTTTAGCATGCTCAGTGAGGCGAGCTGTAGTGATGTGACTACTCCATGCTCAGTGAGGTGAGCTGTAGTGATGTGACTACTCCATGCTCAGTGAGGTGAGCCGTAGTGATGTTACTACTCCATGCTCAGTGAGGTGAGCTGTAGTGGTGTGACTGCTCCATGCTCAGTGAGGAGAGCTGTAGTGGTGTTACTACTCCATGCTCAGTGAGTTGAGCTGTAGTGGTGTTACTACTCCATGCTCAGTGAGGAGAGCTGTAGTGGTGTTACTACTCCATGCTCAGTGAAGTGAGCTGTAGTGATGTTACTACTCCATGCTCAGTGAGGTGAGCTGTAGTGATGTTACTACTCCATGCTCAGTGAGGTGAGCTGTAGTGATGTTACTACTCCATGCTCAGTGAGGCGAGCTGTAGTGATGTTACTACTCCATGCTCAGTGAGGCGAGCTGTAGTGATGTTACTACTCCAACAGTGATTCTAAAGGATTCACACTGTGCAATTATACGGTGAAAGTGGTTAGACCTGTGTTGAATGATCTGCCGGATCTGTGGGAACTTGTGACTTCTGATAGGGCTTTGTGATGTTTGGGTTTGCGTTGTGCTGTTTTTGTTGTCAGATATTGTCTGTTATGACATGTCTTTGTGGGTCACTATGCTGTGTTGCACTGTCCGTTGTTACATTGTGTTGTTTCTGTTGTCAGACATGATCTGTTATGACATGTCTTTGTGGGTCACTATGCTGTGTTGCACTGTCCTTTGTTACATTGTGTTGTGTCTGTTGTCAGACATGATCTGTTATGACATGTCTTTGTGGGTCACTATGCTGTGTTGCACTGTCCGTTGTTACATTGTGTTGTTTCTGTTGTCAGACATGATCTGTTATGACGTGTCTTTGTGGGTCACTATGCTGTGTTGCACTGTCCTTTGTTACATTGTGTTGTGTCTGTTGTCAGACATGATCTGTTATGACATGTCTTTGTGGGTCACTATGCTGTGTTGCACTGTCCTTTGTTACATTGGGTTGTTTCTGTTGTCAGACATGATCTGTTATGACATGTCTTTGTGGGTCACTATGCTGTGTTGCACTGTCCTTTGTTACATTGGGTTGTTTGCACTGTAGTGCATAAGAAAATTAAAATCACAGCAGATTTCTACCGTGAACATGTGTCATCTACAGGTACTTGGAACATTGATGTTTTCACTTTATACATTCGTTATCCTTTATTTGTCTTGATAAATCATTAACGTAGCTTCTATAAATCCTATTTTGGGTATTCTTTATTTGCACGTCAGGTGACTTCAAGTGTTCATTGTCGATCCCTCCATCCATCTAGCCCTTGTCTTCCTACAGATCATCCGATTTTTCCCCCTGCTCACCCATTCTCATCTCTATGTTAAACGATAACATTTCAACTTTAAAATAATTTCATTTTTTATGTCTGTACTCATCTGTATGTGTCAGAGGGCATTAAACAGTGTTTCTACCTACCTGAGATTTGTCTGTGTGAAGCTCGCTGTGTGAAAATCAGCTTTTCAAAATTGGTAGGAAATGTCAGAATTCACGATCACGATAGCAGATTAAAAAAGAAAAATAGTGGCATAACTAATTGATTCTTTTCGCTCAAGAACAGGGCAGTTCCCCAGTCGATAACCTAGCAGAAGCATCCAAGACCTTTGTTCCTCCTGAAGTCAGTCTCCTGCTCTCTCTCAAACACTTGTCTACCCGGTATCTTGTCTCCCCTCGACATCTCAAGACTTTCTTCAAAGTACCAAGATGGTAGGCCTCTTGTTCTGGCAGACACACATAGGTCTCACTGCAGTGAGCTGATAACATCCAGCCCTCTCAGCACATAGGTCTCACTGCAGTGAGCTGATAACATCCAGCCCTCTCAGCGTATGAGTGTGTGCCCAGTGTGCTTCGACCCATACACTTTTACACACTAACCTAAAACCCCGTTATTGTAGGCCATTTGATGGTTGGCGCTAAACGTGTGTGTACAGATTTATAGAGAGGAAAACAACCCAGCAATTGAACGACTCGTTATAGCCCCCACCCCCACCCCAACCCCACTCCTGCCCACCCCCTCCCACCCATCCTATCCCTCTGTGTTTGTCTAGTGCTCTCTATTCCAAGGCTAGACTAAGCTCCTGATTTATTGAC
>CM065717.1:99049276-99054276 GCA_033310375.1 Conus canariensis
ACATCAGCAACAAATCAGGCCATCTGCTTACAAACAGCACGCCAGACGTCACAAACATAACTGGATCTCTGCATCATTAATCTCCCCCTTTTCTGTGAGCTCATTGTCTTCCTGGCTGACTCAGCTGTGCTGAGGGTACTGTGGTTTGCTTTCGGATCTTTCCAGGGCTTTCCCCCTGGATGACTCAGCTGTGCTGAGGGTACTATGGTTTGCTTTCTGATCTTTCCAGGGCTTTCCCCCTGGCTGACTCAGCTGTGCTGAGGGTACTGTGGTTTGCTTTCTGATCTTTCCAGGGCTTTCCTCCTGGCTGACTCAGCTGTGCTGAGGGTACTGTGGTTTGCTTTCGGATCTTTCCAGGGCTTTCCTCCTGGCTGACTCAGCTGTGCTGAGGGTACTGTGGTTTGCTTTCTGATCTTTCCAGGGCTTTCCCCCTGGCTGACTCAGCTGTGCTGAGGGTACTGTGGTTTGCTTTCTGATCTTTCCAGGGCTTTCCCCCTGGCTGACTCAGCTGTGCTGAGGGTACTATGGTTTGCTTTCTGATCTTTCCAGGGCTTTCCTCCTGGCTGACTCAGCTGTGCTGAGGGTACTGTGGTTTGCTTTCGGATCTTTCCAGGGCTTTCCTCCTGGCTGACTCAGCTGTGCTGAGGGTACTATGGTTTGCTTTCTGATCTTTCCAGGGCTTTCCTCCTGGCTGACTCAGCTGTGCTGAGGGTACTGTGGTTTGCTTTCTGATCTTTCCAGGGCTTTCCCCCTGGCTGACTCAGCTGTGCTGAGGGTAATAATAATAATAATAATAATGTATAATACTTATATAGCGCATTTCTTGTTGTACAACTCAATGCGCTTACATCCACCATTTGCACTTATTCATACAATATTCATGCACACAGCAAAAAGAAAATACACAATGGCAGACGCACCTACATGCATAAACTGTCTCACCGAACTAGTTGTGGAGGAATTTAAGAGAGATCTAGTCATCTACAGAAGAGAATAGGCTTTTTTGAAGAGGTAAGTTTTGAGCTGAGATTTAAAAGAAGAAAGAGTAGGCTGATTACGAAGGTCTTCAGGGAGGGAGTTCCAAATAGAAGGTGCTCTAAAACTGAAGGCTCTTTCGCCAACAGATTTCAGAGAACGCTTAGGGATTTTCAAAAGTTTTTGTGAAGAAGAGCGAAGGGTACGAGAGCTTTGGTAGGTGCAGAGAGAAGAAGAGAGATAGTGAGGAAGAGATTCATTGAAGTGGCGGAAAGCAAGAACTGCCAGTTTAAATTGCCACCGATACTGTATGGGAAGCCAGTGCAGTTCGATCAGCATGGGAGTGATGTGCTCACACCTCCTCCTCTTCAAAACAAGTCGTGCAGCGCTATTTTGGACTCTCTGCAGCCGAGCAATCTGTTCTGCGGGAAGCCCAGCATAAACAGAGTTGCAGTAGTCCAATCTTGACATCACCGTGGCACAGACTAGCCTGACAGCTACTTCCCTGGATATAAAGCGTCGGATGGAAGCAATACGTCTCAGCTCTAACAAGGATGAGCGACAGACTACAGATATTTGATTCTGCATGGTCAGACACTGATCAATGGTAACACCAAGGTATTTGACAGAGTTACTGAAAGGCAATTCAGTACCATCAACAACCATTGACTCTGACTCAACGAGGTTGAGGCAGGAGGAGGTTCCAACGGGCATGACTTCAGTCTTTTCACAATTTAATTTAAGCTTATTACTTGTCATCCATTCCTGCACACTGCTGATACACCGAGACACCCCAGATTGAACAGAAACAAACTCATCAGGTGTGCCACTCTTAGAAAGCTCAGTGTCATCAGCATACTTGTGAAAATCACAATCATGGTCCGAGATAACATCTGACAAGGGCTGTGAGTACAATGTAAACAACACTGGGCCCAATACTGACCCCTGTGGTACTCCATACAAAAGAGGTGACAAAGTAGACCCTACACCACCCACAACCACCGCCTGCGACCTATCTCTGATGTACGATTCGAACCACTGGAGAACTATCCCATCAACACCAAAAGTGACCCTAAGCCTTTCAAGTAAAGTAGTGTGATCTAGCGTATCAAAGGCAGCACTCAAATCAAGCAAGGCTACGAGAGAAACAAGTTTACTGTCGGATTTGCACAGTAAACAGTCCAGTACGCTCAATACAGCAGTCTCAGTGCTATGATTCTTCCTATAAGCAGACTGACAGGCCTCAAGCAGACCATGGTCTGAAAGATGAGTCTGAAGCTGCTTCAGCACAACTCTTTCAAGGATTTTTGAGAGGAATGGGTGGTTGGACACCGGTCTATAGTTCTTTAACTTATTAAGGTCCAGTCCTGGCTTTTTCAAGAGAGGGGTAACCATTGCCTGCTTAAACTGAGGAGGCACTATGCCTGACAAGAGAGATTTGTTTACAATGTTTGTAATCATGGGAATCAAATGAGAGGCACACCGTTTAAGGAGGGAAGTAGGAATGGGGTCAAGGACACAACTTTTGCTGGAGGATTCACTTATGAGATCCCCGATCAGTTTTTCATCCACAGGATTAAAAGTACAAAAAGGTGGTCCACAGTATTTATCGTAAAGAATTGGTTGGGAAGGATTTGCATCAAGATTGTCACGGATGGTTTTGATTTTATCAACAAAGAATTCACTAAATTGTTGAGAGATTTGAGAAGGAGGAATGTTCGTGGGCAAACTTAATTTCTTTTGTTTGCCAAGTAGTTCACTTGAAAGAGAAAACAACTGCTTTGATGAAGAACAAGAGTCAATTTTATCACGGTAGTATGACTCTCTGGCATCCTGGAGGCAGTCCCCTGCCTCACACCTGTTCGCTGCAAAGATCTGGCGGTGGATGGTCAATCGGCTCTTTCTCCAGCGTCTCTCGCTGCGCCGGCGTTGACGTCGAGCAGCTCTCACGTCCTCGGAGAGCCAAGGAGCTGAGGGACGGTCAGTAACACACCTAGTCACTGCAGGCGCGTGTCGGTCCAGGATTTCCTGAAGGCCATCGTTAAGCACTTCAACTAATTGTGTGACATCTGCATTGCTTTGCTGCTTACGCATGCCCTGAGCAAAACTCTTGACCTCTTGGTCAAAAACAGCCACACACAATGCTTTCATGTTCCTAGACGTAACACCACCCACAGGGTACTATGGTGTGCTTTCTGATCTTTCCAGGGCTTTCCCCCTGGATGACTCAGCTGTGCTGAGGGTACTATGGTTTGCTTTCTGATCTTTCCAGGGCTTTCCTCCTGGCTGACTCAGCTGTGCTGAGGGTACTATGGTTTGCTTTCTGATCTTTCCAGGGCTTTCCTCCTGGCTGACTCAGCTGTGCTGAGGGTACTGTGGTTTGCTTTCTGATCTTTCCAGGGCTTTCCTTCCCTTTTGCCTCTTGAGTTCTGAGACAGTTTCTATTTGTTTCTGCGGGTTCTTTTTTCTATAAGATGTCATCCATCTCATGCTGGTGTCTGGATTACTGAAGAGTGGACTTTGGTTGCTTTGCTCCACAGGCGTTCCTGCAGGTGGCCTGTGCAGTTTCTCCGAATGTTGCGACTTTGTGTTATCAATCAATCTGTACTATCAACGTATCCAGTTTGTGAAACATGTTTTAAAGATCTAATTTCTCCCGTTTCTCATTTGAACCTGAAAGCAGCAAGATGAATTCCGGTGTTTGGTATCAAGTTATACAAACTCGTCGTCTGAATCACCTGCGTGTATGTCTTTGGAACTGTGGTTTTAGTACTGACCTTGAGTTCCTTATCTGCTGGTGTAGTGCACTGCTGTTTATTCACAAAGGTCACTAGACGAACCATTTTTTCACCTGTGGATCTTCATGCCGTGCTCGGTGGAGAATTTCTTTCCACAGACACGTAGCAGTTCCATTTGTTTTGTGCTCACAGTCCACCGTGGATCTCTAATCATGACTAAGTTGATGCTGAGGCTTTTATCATTCTCTCCCCAACCTTCGTTGAATCATGGAAGCATCTGTCGTTCTGGAAAGCAGAAGGAAGTTGGAGAAAAGCTAGGAGGGGAGGCAAACTGATAGAGTCTGCAAGTCTTATCTTTCCCTGCTGTGTTTCCTACAGGAACAGTGGACAATAGAGGTGGCAGGGTCAGACAGGAGTCCTAGCCATGGAGGTGGCAGGGTCAGACAGGAGTCCTAGCCATGATGGTGGCAGGGTCAGACAGGAGTCGTAGCCATGGAGGTGGCAGGGTCAGACAGGAGTCGTAGCCATGGAGGTGGCAGGGTCAGACAGGAGTCCTAGCCATGGAGGTGGCAGGGTCAGACAGGAGTCCTAGCCATGGAGGTGGGAGGGTCAGACAGGAGTCCTAGCCATGGAGGTGGGAGGGTCAGACAGGAGTCCTAGCCATGGAGGTGGCAGGGTCAGACAGGAGTCCTAGCCATGGACACAGGACCAGTGGACAGTGCAGGTGGCAGAGTCAGACAGAAGTCCTAGCCATGGACACACCACTCTGATCAGCCTTGGCCCGCAGTCCCTTCTCAATGGCTGAATACATTCTGCGAACCACAGAAAAGTACTTTGGGTCGAATGTGTGTGTGTGTGTGTGTGTGTGTGTGTGTGTGTGTGTGTGTGTGTGTGTGTGTGGTGTGTGTGTGTGTGTAACTTAATGAACAATTTCATTCCAAAGATGCCTGTACAGCCTATTCAAAATACTTTCCTCTCAGCAAGTGAAACATCTTTTCTTTTTGCACTTAGCTAAAAGTCCAATTGCCAAATACTTGTAATAGATAACAATCAGCAGTGAGATAGGACAGAAGAGTTACATGTTTCGTTTTTTTTTTTCTTTATTTTTGTTTGTTTGTTTTGTTTTGTGTTTGCTTTTCTTTAATCTTTGATTAAGTGAAATTTCTACGTTTGTGTTATAGCTGTAGATAAGTTAATTCTTCTGACTCGTTGTGTTAACCTTTTTTTCCCCGGCCCCGATATTTTTTTTCGTCTAATGTCACATAATGTGGAAAGACGTAAAACAAA
>CM065717.1:99064276-99066776 GCA_033310375.1 Conus canariensis
AAGAGCTGCTCCATGTCTATCAACACATCCAGAGGACCCTGGCTAATGTCCCGATGTGGTGCATACAGTTGAACGCTACGTTATCTGTAGGTAAAGGGGGAAAATCTGAGCGATGTGATAAAACAAGAGAAAATGTATTTGAAAATGATACTGTAATGGCCCGTACAGTGCCCATCCGATCAATTGATCATTTCCGTGTGTGTGTGTGTGTGTGTGTGTGTGTGTGTGTGTGTGTGTGTGTGTGTGTGTGTGTGTGTGTGTACGTCTCTGATTCTGTCTGTCTGTCTGTCTGTCTGTCTCTGTCTCTGTCTCTTTCTCTCTCTCTCTGTCTCTCTCTGTCTGTCAGTCCCTATCTCTCTCTCTCTCTCTCTCTCTCTGTCTCCCTCTCTCACTCTGTACTACACTCATACGCACACAAGCACACACACACACACACACACACACACACACACACACACACACACACACACACACAGAGTGAAGCAGAGAGAGGCAGAGACGGAGAGAGAGGACCCTGCTATCAACACAGTCTTCCCCTCACGATCAGTCTTCCCACAGTGGGGCTGTCGATCCATTGTGATGAATTGTCCACACACCACACTGTTCGCCTCACGTCCTCCTTGTACGGCAAACCCAGATGCCGTGACTGTGAGCACTCGTGCATGACGTGAGCGTGCTTCTCATTGAAATAGCCTTCCTCGCCTATGCTCATTGTGTGGTCAGTCATTCTTGACCACATGCCTAGAATGATTGGAGGAAAAATAGAAACAAAAAATAAAGCAAACTCAAGACTTCATTTTTTGTTTTAAAGGAAAATCTTAATCGCTCTGATTCTGTGTCATGTGTACATGATGAACGGGTGCTACACGCAGCACTACTCTGTAGTTAGGTTCATGACGTTTGATTGATCAGGGGAGTATACTCTACCTTCCCTGTCTGTGATTTCCTACCTTTGTTGTTGACATTTTTTTTTTTCCACAGAGACAAGAATCATCCTCATCCTCAACCAGCACGCTCAGATTTCTGGTTTGTCTGGGGTTTATTTTTGTTTTTTGTTTCTGTTTTTCACGCGGAGCAAGTGTTATGGTATCAGTTACAAAGATAGCAAAACGTAACGATGTTCGCATTAAGTTTGTTTTCTTTGTTTGTGTGCTTTTTTTTTTTTTTTTTTTTTTGAGAGAGAGAGAGAGAGAGAGAGAGAGAGAGAGAGAGAGAGAGAGAGAGAATACGAATACAAATGCGAATACGAATACGAATAATAAATTCAGATTGAGGCAATAGCCCATATTGAAAGGGTGACACTCGCAATACATCACATAAGAGAGAGAGAGAGAGAGAGAGGGGAGAGAGAGAGAGAGAGAGAGAGAGAGAGAGAGAGAGAGAGAGAGAATCTTTCAAGCATGAGTCAGTGTGTGTGTCGAATCCAGATTTTATTTTGATCATTGTGTGACTCTTCATTGCTGCCTGCTTTTTGTGGGAAAATGCATCAGAAATGTTCCTGTAAAAACAGTTAGTCTGAGGTAATACGTTGAAGAAGTTGTGTTATCTGAACTTTTCCCATCAAGCCACCTAAGATGAAAAGGAAAATGATGTAGAACAAAGCATGCATATGAAAGGCATGTGACAAATGAAAATATTTGCATATCAAAACATTTTCTCTCCTTGCAATACCTCCACTCACAATTAAATGTGTGTGTGTGAGTGTGTGTGTGTGTGTGTGTGTGTGTGTGTGTGTGTGTGTGTGTGTGTGTGTGTGTGTGTGTGTGTAAGCACGTGAGGACGGAGCAGTGAGGAAAGGGAGGTAAGATTCAAAGGAAAGAAAGAAAAAAAAACGCTACCATCTTTCTTCTCCATGTCTATCATGGGCACGTCCAACACCCCAAAGAACCATCTCTCCTCTTGTCTATCATGGGCACGTCCAACACCCCAAAGAACCATCTCTCCTCTTGTCTGTCATGGGCACGTCCAACACCCCAAAGAACCATCTCTCCTCTTGTCTATCATGGGCACGTCCAACACCCCAAAGAACCATCTCTCCTCTTGTCTATCATGGGCACGTCCAACACCCCAAAGAACCATCTCTCCTCTTTCTATGTCTATCATGGGCACGTCCAACACCCCAAAGAACCATCTCTCCTCTTGTCTATCATGGGCACGTCCAACACTCCAAAGAACCATCTCTCCTCTTGTCTATCATGGGCACGTCCAACACCCCAAAGAACCATCTCTCCTCTTGTCTATCATGGGCACGTCCAACACCCCAAAGAACCATCTCTCCTCTTTCTATGTCTATCATGGGCACGTCCAACACCCCAAAGAACCATCTCTCCTCTTGTCTATCATGGGCACGTCCAACACCCCAAAGAACCATCTCTCCTCTTGTCTATCATGGGCACGTCCAACACCCCAAAGAACCATCTCTCCTCTTTCTATGTCTATCATGGGCACGTCCAACACCCCAAAGAACCATCTCTCCTCTTTCTGGCACTGGCCGAACACG
>CM065717.1:99076776-99096776 GCA_033310375.1 Conus canariensis
AGCAACCATTGCACTTGCGATGTGTAACCATAGTGAGTGTGTTCTGACCGAAGAGCGGCAACTCTCGCGGCCTATCACATGCGAAAGGCGTCTGGTTGGTTGTGTGTTCAACGCCATGGCGATAGGGTGGAACAATAGAGGACATTCCAGGCCATGAAAAGTTAACAAACAAACAATAAAAAAATAAATAAATAAAACAATCAAAAACAACAACAAAAAAACAAAAACTTGTGAGACAGCCTGAACTTATGCCAAATATGTAGATGAAGTAATCTGTATTGGTAGAGAAACTATTGGTAGAGAAACTATTGTTACAGTAAGTACTGAAACATAAGGTACCGGTTCTACCCTCTGCCGTATGATGATAGGTGAAAATGAACCCCACCCCACCCCACCCCGCTTTTACCAACAAAAAAAAAAGAAGATCCCAACCGCTTCAACAAAGTCGTTTGGATTTTTTTCTTGTTTCCGACTCGTTGCTCAGTAATGTAAAAAATGCTGATATTCTCATGGGATACAGGAGTGATCATTCACTAATAACCTTAGAATTGAACTTTAAGAAAGAAGAAAAAAAGAAAATGTTTTGGAAATTTAATGCATCATTACTGAAAGATCGCAACTATGTAGAAATTATTAATGAAATAATCGAAAGAGTGAAAGAACAGTATGCAGTGTTACCATACGCAAGAACAAAAATTACTGACATTCCAAACAACGAAATACAATTTACAATATCAGACCAGTTGTTCCTAGACACTTTACTAATGGAAATCAGAGCAAAAACAATTACATATTCAATAAAAAAGAAAAGGGAACTTAACGCGAAAGAGCAAGAGTTAGACCACGAAATACAAGAACTGGAAAAAGATAGCTTCAAAAGTAAAAGTGACTTAATGCTCTTACAAGAAAAGAAGAAACAATTCTTAGAAATCAGAAAAATAAAAATGGATGGTATAATTCTGCGCTCCAAAGCGAGATGGGTATCTGATGGAGAAAAAGTAAACCGATATTTTTGTTCTCTTGAGAAAAGACACTTCGTGAGCAAACAAATGTTTAAACTTGTAACACATGGAGACCGGACACTTTCAGAAACAGACGAGATTTTGGAAGAAACTAAAACATTCTATAAAGAATTATATGAAGAAAGACAAACCAAAAATGTTGACTTAGAACAATATATCTTAAACTTACCAAAACTAACTAAATTAGAATCTGATAAAATGGAAGGCATAATATCTAAAGAAGAAGCAACGATAGCGTTAAAGCATATGAAAAATGATAAAAGTCCGGGAACTGACGGGATGACTGTTAATTTTTTCAAATTTTTCTGGAAGCAATTGGGCGATTTTGTAGTCAGGTGCATTAACGAAGGTTTCAGTAAAGGTAAAATGTCCATAACACAAAGGGAAGGGATCATAATATGTCTGCCAAAAGGCGATAAGCCAAAAGAATTTTTGAAAAACTGGCGACCGATTACACTTTTAAATGTAACATATAAGATCGGGTCAACGTGTATAGCAAACAGAATAAAGACCGTGCTTCCAAAGTTAATAAATGAAGATCAGACTGGGTTTATAAAAGACAGATACATTGGAGATAATTTGAGAATAATCTACGACATGATGCACTATTTAGAACAGAAGAATTTGCCTGGACTGCTTGTATCAGTTGATTTTGAAAAAGCGTTCGATTCGGTGAGCTGGAAGTTCATAGAAAAAAACGCTTAAAGCATTTGGTTTTGGTAAAGATCTCTGTAACTGGATTTCTATCTTCTATTGCAATATAAAATCTTATTTAACAGTTAATGGAAAAGTTTCGCAAAGCTTTGATGTTAAAAAAGGATGTCGTCAAGGCGACCCAGTCTCCCCCTACCTATTTGTTTTGTGTGCTGAAATTCTAGCATGCAAAATAAGAGAAGATCAAGAAATAAAAGGTATAGTTATTTCGAACACTGAGTTTAAAATAAATCAATTTGCTGATGACACGACGTTTATTCTGCATGGAGACAAGAAGTCGTATGAAAAAGTCTTTGAAATATTAAACGAGTTTGAACAAATTTCGGGATTAAAACTTAATTTTGAAAAAACAATAAATGTTTGGTTAGGAAAAAAGAAAAACTCACCTGAAAAATACTTACCACATAAGCATATGGAATGGAACCCCAGAAAATTCAAAATCCTAGGACTTTGGTTCTCAAACGATTTAACAAATTTAACGGAAATTAATGTAGCGGACAAACTTTTAGAAGTAAAAATTCTATTTAAAATTTGGGCAAAAAGAATGTGTACCCCACTAGGCAGAGTTGCAATACTGAAGTCACTTATTCTTTCAAAGTTAGTTTATTTATGGATTTTATTACCTAACCCACCAGATGTTGAGATTAAATCACTACAAAAGATGTGCTTTGATTTCATATGGGACAACAAACCAACAAAAGTCAAAAAAACATATTCCACGTACGACATTGAACACAGAGGACTAGGAATCCCAGACATAAAAACTTTTATAAAGTCATTAAAACTAGCATGGATAAGAAAGCTGTATATTGGATCTCAAAAATGGAAAATAGTAATTCAGACGCTATGTCCAGAAGTAAACAATCTCAGTAGTTATGGAGCAAAACGCTACACTAACAGCCGATGTAATTTTTTCTGGAGAGATGTGTTTTTAGCATTCGCAGATCTGAATACTAATATCGATTTAAATGAAAGCAAAGAAATTGTCTCTGAACCTATTTTTTACAATGATAAATTTAAAATCGACCAAACATACTTCTTCTGGAGAAATTGGGCACTTAACAATGTTTTCCTTGTAAAAGATATTCTAAACGAAAGTGGTGATTTTTTAAGTTGGGATGATTTCTGCAGAAAATATAAAATAAATGTGAACTATCTACGGTATGTCAGTTGTATACAAGCAATAAAAGAATACATGAGAATAAGAGCTATCAAAATAGACAGCAACGTTGGATATCAACATCCAAAAGCACTTCAAATAATATGCAGTGTGAAAAAAGGTTCAAGATTATACTATAATCATCTTCAAAAAATGCAGATAATTTTTGATATAAAACCGTTTAAGAACTGGGAGAAAACAGTTGATACTTTTGTTGACTGGAACGTGGTTTTAAAGTTGGCTAATAAAATAAAAGAAATAAAACTGAAATGGTTTCAGTTAAGAATTTGTCATAGAATCCTTGTTACAAATGTTGTTTTGAAACAAATGGGGGTAACTGAAAATGATAGATGTACTTTTTGCAATAGCGAACGAGATTCTATCCACCACTACTTATGGCTATGTACTTACTCTAAAACATTTTGGCAAAATCTGGAAATGTTACTTAAACAGAAAACCGCACATCATGTGCGAATGTCATTTAACGTTGAATTAATATTGTTTGGCACTGATGAAATAACTCAAACGGACGAAATATTCAATATTATTATACTATGGGCAAAATATTTCATCTACAAATGTAGATTTAATCAAAGTAAGCCTAGACTAAATTTTTTCGTAAAAGATTTGAAAAGGAATTATCGTATTGAAAAATATATATATAGCTCCGAAATGCAGCTGTTGGAGTTTGAAAGAAAATGGGCACCTTATACAGGTCTGCTTGAGGAGTAAATGTCAAATTCTTTAAAAACATGCCTTAAAAAAGTTAAAATCGTCACAAAGCCAAGGTGGTTATCCTTTTTTTTTTTCTTTTTTTTTTTTTTAATGTTTTCCTTTTTTTCTTTTATTTAGACATGTATATTGACTTGTTTATGTCAATTATAATCAACACTTAAATATAAGCGGTACACATAAGAAACAACAACTTCAACTAAATACTCCTGGCATTTTTTTTTTTTTTTTTTTGTTCCATAATGTTTCCTAGATACTAGGTAACAACCGGCAAGAAATAGTCAGACATCCATAAACACTAGGAAGACAGAGAAGGGTGTGCATATGAAGGGGGAGTGGGATTAAAGAGAGAATGAGACTTAGAGTTAAGTTTGAGTATAAGGGGGGGGGGGGGGAGTGGGGGGAGGGAGGGAGAGGGGGGGGACCTTGTAAAAATGTAAACTCCTGAAATTAATTGAAATGATGAAATGATGTATCAAAGCAATGTATGGGGACTATTGTTTTTCTGTTCATACCATTGATATTATCAGCTATGTTAAATTCCATATTCGTGGAAATTACTGGAATATGCTTGTGTTTAATGTGCCTAAGTTTGTATTCATACCTGTTTGTGTTTTTTGGTTCTATTTTTCACAATAGCTAGAAATATTTATGTATTATCAGTTTAATGTATGTGTGAAAATCTCTGCGCACTGTCCTCTTTATGCGCATATGTATTTCTCCTGTTAGCTGAATAAAGCATGTTCCTCTGGGGGGGGGGGGGGGGGGGGGGGAAGAAGATCCGCACACACTTCCCCCTGCTGTCTCTCTCTCTCTCTGTCTCTCTCTCACACACACACACACACAAACAGAGAGGAGAGAGAGAGAGAGAGAGAGAAGAGAGAGAGAGAGAGAGAGAGAGAGAGGGAGGTTATTCACATTTATCCCCGAAAGAGAAGACAACCTGTTGATGGAAAGAATCTTTTTGAATCTTTGCTGAGCTTCTTCCCGTCAGTTGATGATCTGATCTTATGGGGATAAATGTGGATATTGCCCCAAAATAGTGCACGGGTTTCTACACACACTTTATAGAAATCACGCTCAATTCAGTCCAAAAGTACACCAAGAGTTTAAGAATAAACAGATCTGCCTATTTTCTGTTACATTTGAAGATGATTTTGTTTGTCGGAAGTTGCTCAGTCTGTTTTATATTGTGTATTAAATAAGCTTTACTTTGCACGCTATTTTTATGTGTTCGTTTGCATTTTGACCTGAGTACCAGGCCGGCTTTGCTCTGTGTGTGTGTGTGTGTGTGTGTGTGTGTGTGTGTGTGTTAACACTGAATCAAGTCGGCAAATCCCGAACATCGTTGTCCTTGGTGCCATCAACTGTACATGACCTTTGAGACAAGGTCAAGTTGTACTGCTGTTCCCTACCAACCCCATTCCCTGTCTACGTTCTTCTCCATCACAGCCTCCTTCATTAGCGGAGCTCCCTCTATGGACAGCTGTTAGACAGCAACGTCAACCGTCAGTCATAAGGGGTTCATTCTACGGCAGGAACAGGGGGGAACAACACGGGCGTACGACGATAAGGAACCTTTGAACTGTGCTCTTTTCACTTTCGTTGCACGTGCACTACGACTATCTTCAAGTAGCCGATTTAAGAGCATGGCCCAAAAATGTACGGGAAGAAGTCTTATGCGTGTTATGTTCACATTCTACAAGACATCATACGTTCTTATGAAAAAGCAATGTAAACAACACCCAGCTATCAGGCACACTCCATCGTTATGGGTTTGTATAGCAATACTTTGAGCAAATTAGCTCCTCTCCACTTGCTTGGAGCAAATTAGCCCCTCTCCATTCACTTGGAGCAAATTAGCCCCTCTCCATTCACTTGGAGCAAATTAGCCCCTCTCCATTCACTTGGAGCAAATTAGCCCCTCTCCATTCACGTGAAGAAATTAGCCCCTCTCCATTCACTTGGGGCAAATCAGCCCCTCTCCATTCACTTGGGGCAAATTAACCCCTCTCCATTCACTTGGAGCAAATTAGCCCCTCCCCATTCACTTGGAGCAAATTAGCCCCTCTCATTCACTCGGGGCAAATTAACCCCTCTCCGTTCACTTGGAGCAAATTAGCCCCTCCCCATTCACGTGAAGCAAATTAGCCCCTCTCCATTCACTCGGGGCAAATTAACCCCTCTCCATTCACTTGGAGCAAATTAGCCCCTCCCCATTCACGTGAAGCAAATTAGCCCCTCTCCATTTACTTGGGGCAAATCAGCCCGTCTCCATTTACTTGGGGCAAATTAGCCCCTCTCCATTCACTTGGAGCAAATTAGCCCCTCTCCACCCACGTGAAGCAAATTAGCCCCTCTCCAATCACTTGGAGCAAACATTAGCCCCTCTCCATTCACTTGGAGCAAATTAGCCCCTCTCCATTCACTTGGGGCAAATTAGCCCCTCCCCATTCACTTGGAGCAAATTAGCCCTCTCCACTTTCATGGAGCAAATTGGCCCCTATTCACTGTCTTGGAGCGAATTGGCCTCTCTCCACTGTCTTGGAGCGAATTGGCCCCTCTCAACTTACTTGGAGCAAATTAGCCCCTCTCCACGTCTCCTCCCTTATATCCTTTAAGACCTACATTGCATGGAAAAAAGCAGTAAAGGCAAAGCCACTATCAGGCACTCCTCCATCGGTATGGGTGTGCACAGTGGTCCTCAGAGCAAATCACCCCTTCCTGTACTTCCTATACCATCCCTCTGTGCCAGTGTCATCCTACCCCCCCCCCCCCCCCTCCCCAAGGAGACTGCTCCTAGTCACTAATAGCACGCTACTCCTCATCAGTAGCTCTCACCATCCACATTTCCTGCACAGGACAACAGTCTTTTTGAGGCAGGAATGTTTTTCCTGCACAGGACAACACGGTCTTTTGAAATACGGATGTTCCGATAAAATCAATGCTCTTTTACCCTCCACTTCGTCTCTCCTTCCCATTATCCACTTTCTCCTGCACCCCTCCCTCCCCATTCCCCTCTTCTTCTCCCCATTGCTGTCTCACTGGTTCACTCACAGCTCTGCAAAGGCACAACTGCTGTGCGAAGACATGGTCAGTGAATTAACTGAGGGACATTCTGACCTAGGCAAAGAGAGGGGAGATAATTGATAACACAAGGAGAGCCCTATATTGAGTTAGTTCACTCTGATCTTTTCCTTCATTGATCTGTCAGCATGTGTACGGCATTATCCTTCATACAGCCAGTGTAACTGGGCTATAAACCCTGATGGGCAAAAGCTCACAGGATGCAAACCCTTTGCATCGGCAGTCTGTTTGGTGGCTTAAAATTCTGGCACAGTGTGAGCTATCACCCGACAGGAGTCAGAACTAGCGTTGGGCTAATTGCGGAGGTCAGACATCTGCAAAGTCGAAGCCATGAGACCCGCTTCTTAAATTCTATCATCTTAGTCATTCATTCATTTATCCATCAGTTTTTAAATCATGCGCAGTGTGGTCTCAAAACGTAGCAGATGTGGTGTAGTGTATATGAACTAGTCTGCATGCAGTGACACCTTCTTGATGAAACTGAAAGTGTAAGAACTAAAAGAGTATCCGCCTGGATGTGTAGCCTGGCGTCTTTTTCTTCTGCAAAGTCTTCAGATAGTTAGGAGACAAAAGACAGCAGGCAGGTCAATATTACATTGAACACGCATGTGAGTTGGGAAGATACGAAGATGTGTCTGACGTGTAGATGTGTCTGCTAATTGGTTTCAGAGTGAGGTGAGTGAACGCGAAAATTATAATAGTTTTTTTTTTTCTCAAGAATTGTTAGTAATACCGCAAGACAATATGGACGAACAAATTTTAAGACAAAACACGACGCGTTTCGACCTCTTAGGTATTCTTCAGGTAAAACAAACAACATTCAGGACACTTAAAACGAAGAACGAGCAATCACTTATCTTTTCATATTCGGCCCAAGATAGGCGTTGAATTCCATATGAGAAGAAGAGTGATTGCTTGCTTCCAAACAGAAGGATGGCTACCAGTAATGGCAGCAGTCAGAGGTCTTCAGTGGGAGGTTCACAGAACATCACATCACATTACAGTCACTCTACCCACACCCTGTTAAACGTGTGTACAAGTTATCAACCAAAACCAAACACCATGTCAAGACCACTTTAGTCCCTTGATAATCCTCGTCTTTATGGATGTTCCAGCCTGGCTACAGCGCAAAGTGCTTACCCATCGTACCCCCTCTCCTCCCCCCTACCCCACCCCCCACCCCCACTTCCCAGTTTGCCCCTGCCTCAAAATACACACGCTGTATATCATCTACTGCCACTGTGTGTGGTTGGTGTAGTGGTAGAGCACCCAGCTTGAAATCAGTTGATGATGTCACCCAAAATAACCAGTGCCATTGCAGCTGACCATTCCTACGTGATTTCGTTCTGGTGGTACCAGCCCCTCCCTCCCTCTTTTGAGATGGTGATCTCTGTCTGCCACATCAGCTTTATTGTGCGTGCACGTTTAACCCGGATGTAACTCACTAAGGTCAGCAACTCTCCAGCCTGGCCATGTCGAGTGGACACGGCCTTTTTGGGGTCCATGACCACGTTGGTTCCCATCGTCAGATTCCAAGCAGTCATGTGACAGACCGCTGTTTGATATACATGACCATTCCAGCCTAAATATCACAGCAACGGGGTGCCTTTACTCGCCTTTTTGGTTCTCAGGTTCAAACCTCGGTATTGTTGTTGTTGTTGTTTTGTTGTTGTTGTTGTTGTTTGTTGTTTTTGTTTTTTTTAAGGTGGAGCGATGACATGAACGCCTTCATTCACATTATCCTTACATCAAACTCGCCGTAGAATGGAGGAGGGGGGAGGGGATGAGTACATTATTTATTCAACCCTCTCTGGTGGGTTCGGTGCTATTATAGCGTAAACGGGCTTGTAGAAAGTACTTACCACCCTCCCACTTGTATTATATCTGGCGAATGTTTAAGCAGTCCCTAGAAGCGAGTAGGTTCTCACAGCAATGTGTCACAAAGTGATCATACCGCCACATCACATCAGACAACGCAAGTACCAAGCTCCAGAACATTATTCAGATACCCAACTGGTCTCAAATACCAAAATGGCGATTTACACTTAGCCGTGTATGTCTTTGGAGGTACAGATGTTTCTGTTCAGTTTATACTGCTAAACTGTTACCTCACTACCTCAATGTCCTGCTTGCCTCTGACATTGACTCGCCCTCTTCTCTGTATGTGCATTGTTGTAGACAATGGAGTCATTAAGTCATGCGATGTGCATTACGTTTAAGGACCAACACGTGGGTGGCTCTATAAGAAGTCGTTGAACACTCCTCTGTTTCCTCTGTTCGCCAGTGTACCACATCTTGCGTCAGACATCCAATGCACGGTGCTATTGCCCAAAGTGTTTCACCATAAGTCCTTGGAATAACTTGTCAACAGCCCACAAGGCATCAAACATCATCATGAGAAAGAGGGTGTCACACACACACACACAACACACACACACACACACACACACACAACACACACACAACACACAACACACACACACACACACACACACACACGCACGCACGCACGCACGCACGCACGCGCGCGCACGCACGCACGCACGCACGCACACACGCACGTAGACACACACACACACACACACACACACACACACACACACACACACACACACACACACACATGAGCGCGCAACAAGCATTCACTCACAAACCTCAGTTTTTGCAATCCTGTACGTAGAGGAAATTATTCTACAACCCCCTCCCCTACCACTTTCATCCAGACCCCATCATGCAGACCGCCCCTGGCTATAAACATGCCATTACATCTCATCAACAGCTCACTCCTTTCACACTTAATAGAAACGACAACTACATGTGTTCTTCAGGACATGGACGTTCTCATAACATTAACGCTGCTTTACTTTATCTACACGCCTCCCCCCCCCCCCCCACCACATTCCTTTCTACTACCTTTCACCCTCTTTTTCACTTCCTCTCCCTGTTCTTCACCCCACTGCTGTCTCATGAATTCACTCATAGCTCTGTAAAGGTGCCACTCTTGTATGACAACATGGTCTGTAAATTAGACGGGGTTCATTCTAATCCAGGCACACAGAAGATAAGATAACACGGGGAGAACCCGATAATGAGTCCATAAATCGCTATCGTTTCCTTCGTACATCTTTAGACGCGCATGTGGTGTCATGCCTCAAACGGCCAATATAAGGGTATCACAGTTTAGCCTGTAAAACTGTATGAGCCAGAACACATAGGGCAGAAATCTCTGGAATCATGAGATGGGCGGGGGAGGGGGGGGGCAAAGATTAGTGCCAGGGCAAGGGACACAGGGAAAAGGAGCTTGTTTTTTGTCCTCCTGTACGTCAGTCATCCCTGTATCTCCCCACCTCTCTTCCTCTGTTCCGGGCTGACCGCCTTCCACCTTCACAGCTCGCTCACAGACAGACCCTTATCTCACAGATCAATGCACGCCGCACTGAGGATGGATGTTGGGGGGTTGCACTCACAGATAACGCCTCAGTAAGGCTCCAGCCCACCCCCTCTTCTACGCCCCTCGCCTTCTTTCCCCCACTATCCTCCCTCCCCCCCCCCTCCCCTTCTTTTGGTAAGCTCTCCCGTGGATTAGTGCCGATTGTAGTCTGAGCATTATCTGCACTACACGAGTTGCTAAGCTGAATCTGCATGCTGTTTATCTGTGCATTACATGGATCCATCTCTATCATAACGCTGGCGGACTGAGGCACATCCACATCAAAGGGAACAACCCAGTACCGTCCACTGATAATCGTCAGTCATTATCAGTCCAGAGCTCTTCCTCCCACACCTCACCTTGGGTCCAGTGGTGAAAATAAAGATCGTTCAGACCCCCAACATCCTTTTTCCCAGGGAGCCGAACCCTGTACTGCCTGACACACCACGTTCTTCTCCCTGGCCGACAGTTGACAGAGAAAGGGAGGGAATCGGTCCAGAAGTCACGGAAAGATAACTCCTCTTGTTGGCGAGAGATGGAACGAAAGTGGTGGCCCTTGGTGGCAGACATGTTGTTGACACTCGGTGTTAAAACACCGAGATAGAAGAGCCGGCAGGTTTAGCGGTAACAACAATGTTTCAGTGTTTGTGGAGTGAGTGAAACGCACCATTTGTGCATCTCCAATTGGGACTGATAATACTGTTCTCGCCAGAATAAGAAAACACACCTTCTCCATAAAACCCCAGCATTTATACGCTCTTTGGCAAACTTGGAGTTAGATGTTACCGTTGTGGAAGGCCTGATTATCTGTGGTGAACATTTAGGGCTGATAGTCTGGACACGTGGAGACCTCTGGAACCGTGCAGACTGGCCGTCTGCTGGGGAAGTGGTACCAACCTTGACAGCAGCCAAGGTGTAAGTGATGTCTGCAGTCACAGGATTGGAACAGGAACTGGTTTGACGTAGATGTCTGTGGCAATGACTGGCTGGGAAGGACACACACACACACACACACACACACACACACACACACACACACACACACACACACACACATACGCGCGCGCCACACACACACACACACACACACACACACACACACACACACCACACACGACCACACACACGCACACACACACACACACACACACACACACACACACACACACACTTCCGCTTTTAATCTTTGTAATATGATGGGTCAAATATCCGTCTATCTGTACTTACATATAAGTTGAAAAATAATTCAGATTATTAAATATTGCACCGGAACTCAACTTGTTACGTTCTTGGACACGAAAATTCTCGTTTTGTCATGCACGGTAAATCTGTCTTTCGTTAAAGATGTGGAGAAAACTATTGACAGCTTGGCTAAGCCATTTATAGCATATACTATCCTTCAAGGGACACACTTGTTTTTAAGTCATTGTTACTCAACCTTAAACATTATGTGTGAAAATCTGCATTTGCTGCCTCAGTTTAAGAGAGAGAGAGAGAGAGAGAGAGAGAGAGAGAGAGAGAGAGAGAGAGAGAGAGAGAGAGAGAGAAACGCGCGCGTGCAAATATTTTTTTTCCGGAGCATAGCGACACCTGTTTGTACATTCCACGCTCAAGGATCAGGTGTACACACAATGTTGTTCCACTTCCTTCTTACCCCCACCCCCCACCCCACCCCACCCCCACCCCCACCCACACTCCCGGGGAAAAAAGGCGTCAAACAGATGATGAGAGATTTATAGTCTGATTATTGTGTTCGAGACCAAAAAAAGGTCAATGTCAAACAAATGTAATAATATAAAATCAATCATGTCCACGTGAAAACAATCATTTCTTGGTTAAAACGATAATGCTTTATTTGATGTTGTGAATCGATCGGACGTTGACTTGAATCAAAGACATAAAAGAACATCACGACCTTGGTAAACTTTCAGCAATGATCACAGATGATGATGGCAGATGTATCCAGCCTGTGGCATTTTACGTCTTTCCAAAGGAGTCTGTTACAGGCCAGCAATCCATACAATGACGCTGGCGACGCCAGTGCCACGCGTACGTGTCATTGTTAATAGTTACTCAGGTCGTAATAACTTGCGTTCGTCTGTCATAATTATCAGTTTTCACGAGCCATGATTATTTGTATTCATCAGTTATAATTACATGAGTTCATGGGTCATAACTGTTTTCATCAGTGCTAACTATTTGCTTTCATCAGTCATAATAATCGGTTCTCTAGAATGGGAGTTAACCTGTTCTAACTATCTGCTTTCATCAGTCATAATAATCGGTTCTCTAGAATGGGAGTCAACCTGTTTAAACAGTCATACACAGTTTCCAACAGTCACAATAACCTGCTTTCATCAGTCATAATAATCGGTTCTCTAGAGAACTTGGGAGTCTCAATCCTGTTTAAAACAGTCATACACAGTTTCCAACAGTCACAATAACCTGCTTTCATCAGTCAAAGTAATCGGTTCTCTAGAATGGGAGTTAACCTGTTCTATCTGCTTTCATCAGTCATAATAATCGGTTCTCTAGAATGAGAGTTGATTTTTTTTAACAGTAATACATAGTTTCTAACAGTCACAATGACCTGTTCCCATAGGCACCTGAGTCATAGGCACGTCTTTGTCTTTAATTGCTTGTTTTATCGATTATACTCATGATCTTTTCACGACTTATTTTCATCCGTAATCATTCGTTTTCATAATCAGATTTCATAAGTCATCTTCATTAGTTTTTAAGAGTCATAATCATCCTTTTCATGAGTCATAGTCGTCAGTTTCAAAAGTCATTTAGTTCATAATTGTCAGTTTTTATGAATCACAGTCGTTCCATTTTCAACGGCTATGATCGTCCCTTTAATTAGTCGTAATTATCTGTTTTATCATCCATAAAAATCACTTTTTACGAGTCACAGACATCAGTTTTCAACAATTATAAGCATTACTTTCAGATGTCATAGATATCTGTTTTTTGTTGGCCACAATCAGAAGTTTGCATAAGTCATAATTATGTCTTCAGTTGTAATAATGCGTATTCATTAGTCAGTCATCATTTTTCAACAGTCAGAATCAACAGTTTTCATCAGTCAGTATCATATGCTTTTGATGGCAATGAATATCAATTCTATGAGTCTTACTTACTCGTTGTCATGAGTCATAATTGTGGGCTTTTATGAATCACAATCATCGGGTTTCATATGCCATAATTACTTGTTTTCATGGTGATACCATTTGACTGCCATATCAATCCGAAAAGCAAGATAAACGATTTTTTCAAACGTTCTCTTCATATTTTAATTTTCCGGCAGAATTCTAGTTACGAGTGTTGGGGAGTGGGGTGTTGGTGGGAAAGGAATTGAGGTGTGTAATAAGCCCAAACTGAAGAGTTGACACACGCAACAAAATTTAAAGGATGTGTACTATTCACAGGAAGGCTTCATCGGTCAAACGATGGGGAAAGACGCAAAGACACAAAGACAAGGAAGAAGAAGAAGAAGAAGAAGAAGAAGAAGAAGAAGAAGAAGAAGATGAATGATGATGATGATGATGATGATGATGATGATGATGATGATGATGATGATGATGAAGAGGTAGCAGCAGTAGTAGTAGCTCCTGCAGCAGAAGGAGAAGGGAGGAGAGCAGAAAAAATGGTGGGAAAGAAAGAAAGAGAAGAAGAAGAAGAAGAAGAAGAAGAAGAAGAAGAAGAAGAAGAAGACAACAACAACAACAACAACAACAACAACAAGCACAACAACAAGCACAAGAAGAACAAGAACAAGGTGGAGGAGGAAGAAGAAGGAACAATTGAGAATGATGATGATGATAATGATGACGAGGTGGTAGTAGACAATGAAGAAACAAAAAGAGGAAGGAGGAGGAGGAGGAAGAAAGGAAGGAAGAAAGGAAGGAAAGAGAGGAGGTACAGAAGAAGATGGAAGACAGGGTACGGAGGAGGAGGAGGAGGAGGAGGAGGAGGAGGAGGAGGAGGAGACAAACTAATATAATCTCTCTCTCTCTCTCTCTCTCTCTCTCTCTCTCCCTCTCTCTCTCTCTCCCACCTCTCTCCTCTCTCTCTCTCTCCTCTCTCTCTCTCTCTCTCTTCTCTCTCTCTCCTACTTCCAAGCCAACGTAAACAACCCAATGGTGAGCAATCTTCAGAAGAATTGTTGATATGTCCATTGTGATAAATACAACAGGGGGCAATTCCATCTCACAGCACCGCCTGTTACGTCATTTCGAGACATGACACGACCATGTTACATAGCGTTCCGCTCTTTGCACGAGTGTGGTTTTTGGGTCGCCCACCCAGACACCCCGTTAGATAATTGTGTTTTATGGACTCCGCCTTTCAGCGTCATCCCCTGTTCGCTGATTTCCATCTTGACACGCGCCAAATATTTTATCTGCAAGATTCCAAGAGCTTCTGTGAGTGTGGCGTTGGCAGGTTGGCGGCCCTTCTTCTGTCTCTCTTTGCTTCTTCTTTTGCGTTTGTGTAGAATTCCAAGATCCTAGAAAAGAACGTGTGTGTGTGTGTGTGTGTGTGTGTGTGTGTGTGTGTGTGTGTGTGTGTGTGTGTGTGTGTGACCTTTTTCAAGTAAATATACAGATATTCGTGGAGTAGCGTTTTGCGGCAAAATTCAGTGGACAGTCACGCTGGTCGGTCATTAGACTCAGTGCACTCTACACCAGGTGGTTTCCAGCCAATGTGTCCTGTTAGCATCACTCATCAGGGGTAACACAATCAGTCACTTCTGCTCTTGCCAATGCAAGGCCTGAGCTTCCCAGTGGAAGAAGTGCGAGCCAGACGTCTGCCAGGTGTCCTCTCTGAGAGGTGAACATCTTTGTCACCAGACACCGACATAAATGGAATGAACACAGGACAAGAACACAAAGCAACGCGTTTCGACCTCTCGGGACTTCTCCAGGCAAGAAAAGCCAAAGTGGAAGCACTTCTCTTTAGTATGCAGAATCTGTTCAGCTGTCGAGAAGAGACAAGTCATGACACTCCCCCCCATCCCATCCCTACTCTACCACCACCCTCTTCCACCCCACACGTCTTTCTCCTCTCTCTCTCTCTCTCTCTCTCTCTCTCTCTCTCTCTCTCTCTCTCTCTCTCTCTCTTGTTTCTGTGCTCTCTCTCTCTGTCTGTCTGTCTGTCTGTCTGTCTGTCTGTCTGTCTGTCTCTCTCGATCCCTTTTTTCATCCACTTTGGCATGATCTTTTTCTGTGTTTATTATAAGGTAAATGGAATAGAGTCTTCAGGCAGGAATGTCTCTGACAGAACAAAATCCCAAATGAAACTGAATCTGATTTCTCCTGTGACTGACGTTGTCAGGGAGCAGTGCTGGACACTGTCACTGACAGAAATAGCCACACCGTTCTGTCCTCAGTCATGAGCGCAAGGTAGAGCGCTGTGTCAATGACCAGGACCTCTGTCAGACCCTGCCACCTTCTCTGTCCACTTTTCCTGCAGGAAAGACAGCAGGGAAAGATAACACTCCCATACTTTGTGCGTTGACTCCCCTCTTAGCCTTTCTCCGAATTCCTTCTAGTTCCAGAAACGGAAGATGTTTCCATCATTCAACGAAACTGGGGAGAGAATGATGAAAGCATCGCACCAAGGTAGTCATGACTACAGATCCACAATGGACTGCGAGCAGAAAACAAAGTGGAACGCTTATGTGTCTGTGGAAAGAAATTCTCCTTTGAGTGCAGCATGAAGATCTGCAGGTGAAAAAAAAAGACTGTGTATAGTGACCCCAGCAAATGACCAGCAGCATACTTTCACCAGCATACAGGACTTTGGAAAACAAATATCATTCTCCAAACCACAGTTCCAAAGACATCCACGCTGGTGGTTCAGAATGAGGATTTGTATAGCTTGTTGATAGCAAACGCCAGAAACTCAGCGTGCAGCATGCAAAATGTGTCAAAGAAAATCAATGTTAAAAAGTTCCCAAATGAATGTGTTGATAGGACAATAACTGGAACACAAAATGGTCCGGTTGGAGACACTGCATGGGCCACCTGTAGAGACACCTGTGGAGCGAAGCAGCTAAAGCCCCGGGGAGGGGGGGTCTCAACAGTTGGGGGTTAGACATATTGCTACCTGAAGATGGAGGAAGATGGCCGGATGGCTGTCGAAAGCTACGAGTGGGTAGTGCATTTTCTTTTGTTGGGAGACTAGGTCTAACTTCAGGTAGCAATAAGCTAAAGACCCGTTTTCAGAAATCCAGTTGCCAGCGAGAGGTGAGTAATATCATGCACATAAAAGAACCTCCAGCAACTAAAGAAAACTTCCTCAGAACTGGTCAGCTAAAGAGGTAAGACCAGAGAGCAAACTATAGTACTTCAGCACAGCCGAGTCAGAGAGCAAACCATAGTACTTCAGCACAGCTGAGTCAGAGAGCAAACCATAGTACTTCAGCACAGCTGAGTCAGAGAGCAAACCATAGTACTTCAGCACAGCTGAGTCAGAGAGCTAACCATAGTACTTCAGCACAGCTGAGTCAGAGAGCAAACCATAGTACTTCAGCACAGCTGAGTCAGCAAGGAGGAGAAAGAGTCAACGGAAAAAGGGGGAAGATTAATGATGGAGAGATACATGTCAGCACTACTTGTGTTTGCGACGTCTGGCGTGCCGTTTGTAAGCAGGTGGTGTGATTTCTTGCTGATGTCGGGGTTTGCTTTGAGGGTTTTGGACAAGGATACGTGGAATACAAGAGTGACACTGCATAAAGCAGTTTGAAGTTTTTTGCCATGGGCGTTATAGCATGGGTACGTCTTTCAGAAGTAAAACGACTCACGTTCGTGTTCTTTTCGATAAGTTGCCTTTCCTCAAGGAAACCGTGTGTTCAAACTTTCGTTATATCTGGAAGCACGGTGAATCATCAGTCAAGTTTGGTTCAGTAGATTCTAGAGTTTGACAAGCCAGCTTCTTTGATTCTCTTGCGTGATGTGTACAGTAGTTCTTGTTGTTTTTCTCCGAGAACGTTTGACTCTTGCGTTGATGTCTTGTCTGCAAAAACGTTGTGTTCCCTGTCTTGGCAACATGTGCTGGTGGAACAAAACGGATTTCTTACTACCCACATATTACGTCCTACAACAATAGTATCATGGTGTCTGTGGAAACTGGCTACGGTGCTATGCAATCATCAGTGGATCAGAGGAAGCTACATAACACAATACAACTGATACAGTATGATATGGGAACACCACACACACACACACACACACACACACACACGCACACACACACACACACCAGAAAATAGTGGTGGGCCTGATACTACAATCATTAATAACATTTCAAAAAAGGGAAAAATCAGAAATGAAATGAGGCAGGGAACAGTAAACGATAAACAGTAAACAAGTTGGGTATTTTTTGCTCCCATAAGAAAACCTAACACAGAGTAACTTTTATTCAAGACTGGCACAGCCTTTTAAACTTGAATAAAGTCAGACAAATACATAGACGAACAATCTAATAGTGGGGAAAAAACAAGCGCAGGCCAACAACTGAACTATCTTCATAGTAATGACTTGCAAAGATTTGACTAAGGAGGGGGTAGGGGAGGATTTGAAGATGAGAAAACTGAGAACTGAAATTAAGAAAATATGTTTACAAATATGAAAACTCTTCACTAGCTGCATAAGGGAACCATCGCAATCCCTTTTGAAGGCAGATATATTTGATTGCCTGCTCCGGGGCCTTTCGTCCGTGGGTCGGATCATCAGGGAGTCACGGCTGGTTGTGTTCTGCGCTCCTGGAGTCAATAGAGACACCCAAAGTCCATAATACTTGTGGTGTTTCACCACCAGGTGCAAAAAAGAATCCAATAGCACCCCAAAGCAGCCAGGAAGAGTAGTAAATGAAACCAACGAAAGTGTGGGAGGAAAAAAGTTTGCTGAAAAACTAAAGACATTATGCAAATAGTATAAGAATGTATGGACACATCTTTGAGCTACGCTTGAAGATCCACCCAAGATGCAAGGGAGATCAAAAGCACAACACACAGACGGACAAAACAATACAAATAACCTCTAATTTAAATCAAAACAAAAATCAGAAATGAAATGAGGCAGGGAACAGTAAACGATAAACAGTAAACAAGTTGGGTATTTTTTGCTCCCATAAGAAAACCTAACACACAGTAACTTTTATTCAAGACTGGCACAGCCTTTAAACTTGAATAAAGTCAGACAAATACATAGACGAACAACTAATAGTGCGGAAAAAAACAAGCGCAGGCCAACAACTGAACTATCTTCATAGTAATGACTTGGCAAAGATTTGGACTTAAGGAGGGAGGTGGGGGGGGGGGGGGGGGGGGGTGGATTTGAAGATGGAGAAACTGGGAACCTGAAATTAAGAAAATTTGTTACAAATATGAAAACTCTTCACTAGCTGCATAAGGGAACCATCGCAATCCCTTTTGAAGGCAGACATATTTGTATTGCCTGCTCCGAGGCCTTTCGTCCGCTGGGTCGGATTCATCAGGGAGACGCGGCTGGTTGTGTCTGCGCTCCTGGCGTCAAATAGAGACACACCACAGTCCATAATACTGTGGTGTTCTCACCACCAAGGGTGCAAAAAAGAATCCAATAGCACCCCCAAAGCAGCCAGCGAAGTGTAGTAAATGAAACCAAACGAAAGTGTGGGGAGGAAAAAAGTTGCTGAAAAACTAAAGACATTATGCAAATAGTATAAAATGTAGGGGACAGTCTTTGAGCCTATGCTTGAAGATCCACCCAAAGATGCAAGGGAGATCAAAAGACAAACACAGCAACTTTTTTCCTCCCCACACTTTCGTTTGGTTTCATTTACTACTCTTTGCTGGCTGCTTTGGGGGTGCTATTGGATTCTTTTTTGCACCCTTGGTGGTGAGAACACCACAGTATTATGGACTGTGGTGTGTCTCTATTTGACGACAGGAGCACAGACACAACCAGCTGTGTTTCCCTGATGAGTCCGACCCAGTGGATGAAAGGCCTCGGAGCAGGCAATACAAATATATCTGCCTTCAAAAGGGATTGTGATGGTTCCCTTATGCAGCTAGTGAAGAGTTTTCATATTTGTAACATATTTTCTTAGTTTCATGTTCCCAGTTTCTCCATCTTCAAATCCCCCCCCCCCCCTCCTCCTTAAGTCCAAATCTTTGCCAAGTCATTACTATGAAGATAGTTCAGTTGTTGGCCTGCGCTTGTTTTTTCCCCACTATTAGATTGTTCGTCTATGTATTTGTCTGACTTTATTCAAGTTTAAAAGGCTGTGCCAGTCTTGAATAAAAGTTACTCTGTGTTAGGTTTTCTTATGGGAGCAAAAAATACCCAACTTGTTTACTGTTTATCGTTTACTGTTCCCTGCCTCATTTCATTTCTGATTTTGTTTTGATTAAATTGAGGCTATTTGTATTTGTTTCTGTCCGTCTGTGTGTTTGTCTTTTGATCTCCCTTGCATCTTTGGGTGGATCTTCAAGCGTAGGCTCAAAGATTGTCCCCTACATTTTATACTATTTGCATAATGTCTTTAGTTTTTCAGCAACTTTTTTCCTCCCCACACTTTCGTTTGGTTTCATTTACTACTCTTCACTGGCTGCTTTGGGGGTGCTATTGGATTCTTTTTTGCACCCTTGGTGGTGAGAACACCACAGTATTATGGACTGTGGTGTGTCTCTATTTGACGCCAGGAGCGCAGACACAACCAGCCGTGTCTCCCTGATGAGTCCGACCCAGCGGACGAAAGGCCTCGGAGCAGGCAATACAAATATATCTGCCTTCAAAAGGGATTGCGATGGTTCCCTTATGCAGCTAGTGAAGAGTTTTCATATTTGTAACATATTTTCTTAATTTCA
>CM065717.1:99101776-99104276 GCA_033310375.1 Conus canariensis
ATTCACTTACAGCTCTGCACAGGCACAACTGCTGTATGACAACGTGGTCAGTAAATTAGACGGGGTTCATTCTAATCCAGGAACAAAGAAGATAAGATAACACGGGGAGAGTCCGATAATGAGACAGGTAATCGCGGTCGTTTACTCCATTCATCATTAGAGGCGCACGCGGTGTCATCCCTCAAAAGGCCAATATAGAGGGGTAATGGCTTAGCCTGTAAAACTGTATGAGCCAGAGCACATAGGGCAGAAATCTCTGGTATCATGAGATGGCTGGATGGCTTTCAGCCACTACACAGTGATAGTGATCCTCTCACTGCTGCAGGAACTGTGTGCGTCTGCCAGACAAGTGGACTGACGTCTTCCTGGTCTGAGGTACGTCTTCAGATCTCTAAGAGAGACCAGGTACCAGGCAGGCTGGTGCTTGACACAGCAGGTGCTTGACACAGCAGGTGCATGACACAGCAGGTGCTTGACACAGCAACCGCCTGGCCTGGGAATTGCATGTGTTAAGTTAATGCAATGTGTGTCTGAGTTGTTTCTGAAAGAAATGAAGAAATAAGTTTCCCCACCGTTTTTCCATTTTCATTGTGTAGCAGAGGTTAAGACGAGAACTCCGATTTACGAAATCAGTTGCAAGGAAGTTTGCAGACTTTGACGAAGTATCTGCCCTGAACGTCTGTCTTTGTGGCTCCTTGTACGAATATTCAGTTTTTGTCTGATCTCTCTAAATCTGGCAGAATGATTCATTAGTAAACTGGACAGTATGCGATCACATGGCGAAGTGAAGTGGTGTCAGAATTCCAAGCTGGTGAAGAAAAGCCTCACTGAAGGCTTTCCTACTGATTCAACACTCTGCACTTACTGTCAGCTGGAACAGTTGGCAGAGTGTCAGACTGAACAATATAAGGCCCATGGTTCAATTACCGGTTCTAACACTTTTTCCCCATTTTTTCTGCAGCGTATTTAAAGCTGGTCTAAGGCAGAGTGGTGAGGAGAGATGAGGGAAGGTTGGGGGGGGAGAGATAGGGGGACAGGGAACATGTGAAAGGGGAAGGGGGACTTACAGGATGAGGAGAAATGTGGGCAAGGACAAGAACTGATTGAAGGGGAGGAGAACACAGGGAAAGGGAAGCTTGTTTTTTCCCCCCATGTATGTCAGTCCTCCCTGTATCTCTCTCCTTCCCTTCCTCTGTCCCGGGATGACTACCTTCCACCTTCACAGCTCCCTCACAGACAGACCCTTATCTCACAGATCAATGCACGCCGCACTGAGGATGGATGGTGGGGGAGGGGGGGGCTGCATTCACAGATAACGCCTCAGTAAGGCCCCACCCCACCCCCTCTTCTACGCCCCCATCCTCTTTCCATCACCACCCTTCCTCATCACTCATAACCTCCCCCCCCCCCCCATCTTATGGCAACCTCTCCCGTGGATTAGTGCAGATTGTAGTCTGACCACTATCTGCACTACTACTGCTCTAAGCTGGACCTACCTGCTGCCTATCTGCATTATATGGATCCATCTTCATCACAAAGCAGGCAGACAGAAACGCATTCACATCAAAGGGAGCCATCCAAGTACCATCCACTAATAACTGTCGGTTATCATCCGTCTACAGCTCTTCCTCTCCCCCCCCCCCCCCCCCAAGCTTCGCCTGGGCCCAGCTGTGAAGATAAAGATCGTCCTGACCCCCAACATTCTTTTCCCAGAGAGCCGAACCCTGCACTGCCTGACACACCACGTCCTTCTCACTGGCCGATCGGTCCAGAAGTCAAGGAAAGATAACTCCTCTTGTTGGCGAGAGATAGAATCAGAGTGGTGGCCCTTGGTGGCAGACATTTTGTTGACACTCGGTGTTAAAACACCGAGATAGAAGAGCCGGTAGGTTTAGCAGCAACAACGACGTTTCAGTGTTTCAGTGTTCGTGGAGCGAGTGAAATGCACCATCTGTGCATCCCCGATTGTGACTGATAATACGGCACTCGCCAGAATAAGAAAACACATCTTCTCCATAAAACCCCAGCATTTATACGCTCTTTGGCAAACTTGGAGTGAGATGTTACCGTTGTGGAAGGCCTGATTATCTTTGGTGAACATTTAAGGCTGATAGTCTGGACACGTGGAGACCTCTGGAACCGTGCAGACTGGCCGTCTGCCGGGGACGTGGTACCAACCTTGACAGCAGCCAAGGTGTAAGTGATGTCTGCAGTCACAGGATTGGAACAGGAACTTTCCTTAGGGCAAGGACTGGCACACACGCACGCGCACACACACATGGTAGTAAACACCGTAGATGGTAAAATACACGAACAAAAACAATAGTTTGTTCATGTCTTCAGACTTGAACGCATTTTTTGTACAAGTTTTTGCTGATGCACAAATGCTTGAGGTCACAGTACAATGATAACAACTTCACATCAAGCATAATGGTAACTGCATATCCACTCGCACGCACACACACACACACACACACACACACACACACACACACACACA
>CM065717.1:99106776-99109276 GCA_033310375.1 Conus canariensis
GCAGAACCCACCGGCAATAGACACCACCCTCCAGCTGCCGAGCACACCCCACAGACCCAACCACCCCTGCCCACGGACAGATGAAGACAGTGCCACTCCAGACACAGCCAAGCTTTCGCCATACGGTCTTATGTGCCCTCAAGAGAGAATCCAAAGTTGTAGTCTTTCCCACTGTCAACAGGACTTTCCCTGTGGTCAGTGGGTCTTTCCTCACCGTCACTGGACCTTTCTCCAGGGTCAGCCTAGTTAAGGCAATGAAGAAAAGAAACACCCGAAGGTGCTGGGGAGGACCCAGAGAAGCACTGTCTTCACCTGCCTTTGGAGCAGTCCTGTACCACCCTTGGAGGCCTGCGCTGTGTTGACGATGGGTACAGGCACGCGCAGGACACTCCATTAAGATATCAAGGGAATAACTGCTCCTGAACAGAGGTAAATCAGACTACAGGATGCAACTCATAACAGCCTTAAAATAGCGTCCCCATGGGTATACCAGCCCGTATTTCATGACTGCAGAACCCACCGGCAATAGACACCACCCTCCAGCTGCCGAGCACACCCCACAGACCCAACCACCCCTGCCCACGGACAGATGAAGACAGTGCCACTCCAGACACAGCCAAGCTTTCGCCATACGGTCTTATGTGCCCTCAAGAGAGAATCCAAAGTTGTAGTCTTTCCCACTGTCAACAGGACTTTCCCTGTGGTCAGTGGGTCTTTCCTCACCGTCACTGGACCTTTCTCCAGGGTCAGCCTAGTTAAGGCAATGAAGAAAAGAAACACCCGAAGGTGCTGGGGAGGACCCAGAGAAGCACTGTCTTCACCTGCCTTTGGAGCAGTCCTGTACCACCCTTGGAGGCCTGCGCTGTGTTGACGATGGGTACAGGCACGCGCAGGACACTCCATTAAGATATCAAGGGACATAACTGCTCCTGAACAGAGGTAAATCAGACTACAGGATGCAACTCATAACAGCCTTAAAATAGCGTCCCCATGGGTATACCAGCCCGTATTTCATGACTGCAGAAAAATATCAAAGCCTTAACTTAGACATAGAATCAATACTATACTTAAGTCAATTCATCCACGAAACACTCATTTTGTTAATCACTGTTTTCTAATTTAACATCGTTGTTTGGGGAATGTACATTCAACAGTCTGAGACACACACACACACACAACACACACACACACACACACACACACACACACACACACACACACACAACACACACACACACACACATATTTTTTCGGAGCATAACGATACCTGTTTGTACATTCCACAGTTAAGTATCAGGTGTACACACAATGTTGTTCCACTTCATTTTTGTCCTCCGGCAAAAAAAGGCGTCAGACTGGCCACAGTTTATGACATATTTCAAGCGTAAAAGATCATGGTTATTGTGCTAAGAGAAAAAAAATCATCAGTGTCAGGCGAATGTAATTATGATATCAAAATAGCAACGTCAAAACAATTATGTCTTCGTTAAAACGGTAATAATTATTTCAATAGTTTTGAGCTGTAAATCGATCGGATTATGACGTTAATAAACGAAAGAAAACACATTATGATCCTAGTAAGCCTTTGACAGAAAAAACAAACCATGTAATGATGGCAGATGTCTCAACAATTACAGTTACATGTTTTCATCAGTCATGATTACCTGTTTCAAGAGTTACAATGATCAGTTTTCATTGCTCATAAATACCTTTCTTCATCAGTCCTAATTGTGGTTCATCAGCCAGAAATGCCATTTTTAGCATTACTCATTATTTTCTGCTTTATGAGTCATACTTACCTCATTCTAACGATCATGTTTATCTGTTTTCACTCGTCATATTTACCTGTCTTCTCATTCACAATTGCCAGTTTTCTTCTTTTTTTTTCCATTATCACATCTTTTTATGAGTTACAATCAACAACTTTTATGCGTCATAATTACCTGTTTTTATCAGTCATAATGATCAGTCTTCACGCGTCAAAGTCGTCAGTTTTGCACGTTCATAATCATGATTTCATTTAGTCGTATCTTCTCTTTTTATCAATCATAATGATCAGTTTTCATGAGCCATAGACATCAGTTTTCAACAGTAATAATCATGTTGTCAACAGTTACTTTCACGAGCCTTTGTTTCATGTTTCTGTCAGTCATAATCGGGAGTCATAATAAAGTTTTTTTCAAGCACAATCATCAGGTTCCATGTCTCAGTCTTCAGTTTTCAATGGCCTGTGTTTCAGCCATTCTTTTCAGCCACCATTATCTGTTTTTGTTAGAAGTACCTACCTGTTTTTGTGAGTTTTAATTACTTCTTGTCAAGAGTCATAATTATCTGTTTTTATGCATCTCAGTCACCACGTTTCATAAATTATGATTACCTGTTTTCATTGCGATGAAATTTGACCGAAATATCAGGCCTTAAAACATGTCAACCCCATTATTTCTAGCATACCTGTCCTATCTTGTACCTTTTACAAGTGCATGGAAACATTCTAATAATG
>CM065717.1:99111776-99121776 GCA_033310375.1 Conus canariensis
CTACGTGCACGAATGAACGTCATGCCAAGTGCATTGACGTGACCATTATCTGTCAGGGAATGGTCTGAAGAGAGAGGGAGGGAAGGGGTTTACAGGTAGGGAAGAGAGAGGAAGGGGCAAGGGGTGTGGGAGAGTAGTGGGGGCCTTGAGAGGTGGGGATTGGGGAGTTAGACGGCGCTTTTCCCAGGATCTATCAGTTGTCATCCTGTGCTGTGACTCTGAACTGATAGAGCAGAAGTGCTGTATGACAGAAAGATAAACAAAAACAATAAGGGGAGAGAGAGAGAGAGAGAGAGAGAGAGAGAGAGAGAGAGAGAGAGAGAGAGAAGACAGACAGACAGACAGACAGACAGCAGACAGAGACAGAGACAGACAGACAGACAGACACAGACACAGGCACAAACAGGCAGAGAGAAAAAAAAGAGAAAGAGACAGATTGACAGACAAACAGACAGACAGAAAGACAAATAGAGACAGAGGCAGACAGGCAGACAGGGATACAGAAAGACAGGGAAACAGACAGACACTCACACTCACCCCCCTCCCCACACACACACACACATACACACATAACACAGATACATACATGCATACATGCACACACTCGCATATAAACAGAGAGAGAGAGACAGAGACAGACAGACAGACTCAAGACTCAAGACTCAAGACTCAAAAACTTTATTACTCAAGGATAGAGATTTTAGGCAGTGCCTATTCTTCCAATCTGTCCTTGCTATTCTACAACATTCAACTAAACAGACTGCACATATTAATAATGACAGAAACAATGAAGAATATAGCAACATTATAATATTAACAATAACAATAGTAATAAGAATAATAATTATAGAATTTAAAAAAAAATACAAAATTACACAACACAATCAGACACGTACGCACGCGCGCTCACATGCATGCACACGCCCACACATACATGCACGCACGCGCACACCCACATCCACCCCCCCCCCCCCCCCCCCCCCCACACACACACACACACACACACACATTTTCATTAGCTAATATAGAGGCAAGCATAAAAGTATGGCGTTGAGACTGTGACCAAAAGGTCAGATTTATTGTTCAAGTAAATGTTTAAGTATTGCTGATTTGAAGGACGGCAGTGATTGACATGTTTTGGCAGACGGAGGAAGAGAGTTCCACACAGATGGACCAAAAAAATGCAAAACTAGATTTGAACAAATCAATGTGGACACGTGGTAAAATGTAATTATTTGAATCATATCGTGTTGTTGCCATTTGGATAAACTCAGCAAGATATGTTGGCGCCATGTTTGCATGGACTTTAAACATTAGTACTGCCTTATTATAGGTCAGTTGGCTCTGCAGTGGTAACATCATTAGTTTTGCGAATTTGCCCGTGGTTGATAGAGACTTGTCGGGAAGAATCAGCTTAATTCCCCGTCTATGCATAGAGTTGATCTTTTTTATGTGATTTTCACCGGCACCACTCCAGACAGTGGACACATAGTTGATGTGAGAGAGGCAATGGGCTTCAAAAAATAATTTCCGGATGTGTGGTTCAACATAATAACTGAGTTTATTGAGTAAAAACAAATTGCGAGCCAACTGTTTGCAAACATGATTTATATGTGATTGCCATTTAAAGTTCTTATCAATGATCACGCCTAAGACACGGTGTTCGGTAACCTGCTCGATCAAGGTTTCACTCATTGTTAGGCTCAACATAAGATGCTGTCGTTGATGTTTCTGTCTCGATGCTAGGACCATACATTTTGTTTTGTGCGGATTAAGCACCATTCGGTTTTGGTTGCACCATTCTAAGACATCAGTTATACTTTGTTGTAACGATATTTGTACACACATGATGTTTGTATCACTACAGTGAAGAGAACTATCGTCAGCGAACAGATCACAGATGACATCATTGTGAGATATGTGCATCGGTAGGTCATTTATAAAAATACAGAAGAGAAGAGGTCCAAGGACAGAGCCTTGTGGAACGCCACAGCTCACTATTCCTTCAGATGAATAAGTACCGTTTAACCAGCCGCCGTGGCGAAGTGGTTAGCGTCGCGGACTCCCGGCTGGGAGGTCGTGGGTTCGAATCCCATCAGAGTCATGTGGGTTTTTCTTCCCCGACCGGCTCCTACCCAGAGTTGAGTTTGCTGCGGACTCAGTTGGGAAGACTGGGACCACACAGTCGAGTTTCATCCACTTAATGGATGCGTTTCTGAGAGTGTTGCTCAAATTTCCTGACCAACACTGCAGGTGCCTGTATCTCTCGGCCTGGTTGACGCCGGGATATATTATGAAAGGAAGCGTAGAGTACAGCCCTGTCATGTAGTCTCAGACCAAAATGGAAATCCGTAGCATCATCTTAATCATCCTCATTCTCATCGATCAGCATTAAAAAAAAAAGATGTCTCAAATTCTGTGGCCCTTCATGCCCTGCTCTCATGGTGACCTCAGTTTCGATGTCCTCTCCACGTCTGTGGCCTTGGTTTGGTTCCGTCGGGGTCACCGGTGTCGGCGAGCCCATGGGGCTGTCGTTGGACGGACGTGGTGGCGCCCTCCGGAGGGAGAGCTCACTCACGCCGGCTCCGCGACTAAGCAATTATTGTCGTCAGTAGGGGGCTTAGTAGGTGGTGTCCTGCGTATGTTAGATCAGAACAGGCGCCACTGAACACCACTGAAGTGACTCGGCAGCAGTGCAGTGCCTCTTCCGGTGGGTTGCCTCATGACGACTTGACATTGACTGCTCCCTGTGGATTGCCGGTGCCGGGGCTGCGGCGGGGCCGACCGGGCTGTGGCTGTGGACAGGGTATCGGAGTGAGCGGCGTGGGTGCACTGTCTCTGAGGTAGCGCAGAGGTTGGGACAGCAAAAAAAAAAAAAAAAAAAAAGTACCGTTTAAGTAAACACGCTGGGTCCTGTTTTCAAGATACGACTGAAAGAAGGTGACTACTGCCGGATTTTGAACATATGCAGTCATTTTTTTTAATAATATGTTGTGGTCTACAAGATCAAACGCTTTCTTAAAATCGAGGAAAACAGTTCCAGTGAGTTTTCTTTCGTTGATGGCTGATAGCCATGTATCACAGAGGCGTGTTAAGGTCGTGTGGCATGAGTGATTTCGACGAAAGCCTGACTGAAATGGGTGGAACGGTTTGTGATGTTCCATATGTTTAGTTAGGTGTTTGTGAACATGCATCTCAAGAGGTTTCGATACAACGGATAAAAGAGATATTGGTCTAAAATTGTTTAAATCAGTGAGATCTCTTGATTTGGGTATGGGAATGACTTTTGCTGCCTTTAGACCACATGGGAAGACATTCTGATCAATACACAAATTATAAACATACGTAAGGGTATCAACAATGTAAGGTAGAGCAAGCTTGAGTATAGAAGCATTTAAGTTATCTGGACCCATTGCTTTTTTTAAATGAATCTCTAGTATTTAATCGTTCTTGACAAAACGATTGGAGAACAGCTGGAGTCTCATATCGATTAAAGAATGTGACACTGGCAGCCGTTTGTACTGATTCAGTTACCTGAAGGAAATGATTGTTGAAAGTGTTAGCAGACCACATAGTCGCAGTATTATCTGATTTCTTTCTCGACTTGTCAGTTATTTCATTAACAGCTCGCCATAATGATGCTGTATCCCTGTTTGCGTTTATCAGCTTCCTAAAATGCTCAGATTTTGATTTTCTAACCAGATCTGATACTCTGTTTCTCTGCTTTTTATATTCAGACAGACAGACAGTGGGTGAGAGCGATAGGACAGACAGAGAGACAAAAACAGAGGGGCCGGAATAGCTCAGTGGTAGATTGCCGGACTCGTAATCTTGGTGATCCTGGGGTTGTGGGTTCGAATCTCCGCCAGGCCATTTCGGTACAGGGGGATTTTTCCCGCAGACTTAACACTGGTTCTGACTCCATTTCCCAAACAGTCGAATGAGACTATAAACCGAGGTTCCGTATGTGAACGCACGCATAACATCTTGAAGACACATAAAATCCCATCACCAACTTTCGGAAGAGAAGGCCAGTTTGGCCCTTGGTATGGATGACACGTTACACATAGCATGTACCCTGCGTGAGAAATGGAAAGAATGAATGAAGTAAGGAAATTGAGTGAACAATATTGACTGGATGACACGGGAAACGACTGAAGGAAGCGTCGACAGGCAGCTCTTCAGTCGGCACTACCCAGGTAGGCATGTGTACACGCGAGTGTGGATTGTCAGCGCCTAGAACCTTTGGCAAGGTGCTTTGTAAATGTCGTGCTATCATAATGATTTCATTACAGAGAAAAAAGAACGACAGGTAGAGAAAATGAAATACAGACGAATGGACAGAGAGACAATCAGACAGAGAGAGAGAGAGAGAGAGAGAGAGAGAGAGAGAGAGAGAGAGAGAGAGAGAGACAGACAGACAGACAGACAGACAGAGAGGGGGAGAGAGAGAGAGAGTGACAGAGAGAGGGAGAGATAATAAGAACATTATGAGGTTGTATATATAAGCAAAAAGCTTGCTCCCACTATGGTCTCTTTAAAAAAAAAAAAGAGATGGGGGAGGGGGAGGGGTAAGAGAGAGACAGAGATAGAGAGAGAGAGATAGAAAGAGAGATGCACATGCGACCACCTAGATGGGAGACAGAGTGACAGACGGACATACAGACATACATACAGACAAACAGACAGACAGACAGAGACAGAGAGAGACAGACAGACACTGAGAGAGAGAGATGTGAAGGGAGATGGATAGAGGCAGAGACAGAGACGGAATGAAAGAAAGACAGCCAGAGAAAGACACAGAGAAACAAAGTGGCATGCAGAGAGAGAGAGAGAGAGAGAGAGAGGGGGGGGGGATGGGGGCAGACAGACAGACAGTCAGTCAGTCAGAGACAGAGATGGGGACAGACAGACAAACAAACAGACAGAGAAGACAAACGGAAAGAAAGACAGATAGAGACAGACAGACACAGTCAGAGGCAGGCAGACAGGGAACCAGACTGAGAGGAAAACACAGACAGACAGACAGACAGACAGACAGAAAACCAGTACACAAATCTTTTATGAGGCTGTGTAGATAAGCTAAAAGCTTGCTTCCACCATGCTCTCCGAGAGAGAGAGAGAGAGAGAGAGAGAGAGAGAGAGAGAGAGAGAGAGAGAGAGAGAGAGAGAGAGAGAGAGAGAGAGAGGAACGAACGAACGAACGAATCTTTTTTAATGAGGGATAAAGAATAAGCACAATACAGGCTTTTTTACATCTTGCCCTCGATGAAGCAGAAAAAATAATGACAATATGTGACTTCAAAATCAACGAACCATCTAGATAGTGAAAAGAATATTAGCCTGAAATACAAAAGGCAATCCAAAAATATGACAGTCAACTTTTCACACACACACACACACACACACACACACACACACACACACACACACACACACACACACACACACACACACACACACACACACACACACACGCACGCACACACACACACAAAGATAAAGAGAAAACAACTTTGCAAATACATTCAACAACAAAAATAAAATAAGAAGAAGAAGAAGAAGAAGAAGAAGAAGAAGAAGAAGAAGAAGAAGAAGAAGAAGAAGAAGAAGAAGAAGGAGAGAAACGAAGGACGTCAATGAAAGGTGGACAGGTGAACAGTATGTCATGACAAGATATAGAGAAGGGGTAACGAAGGAACACAAATGAACATTCAAATACATTTAAACATCATTTGTACTTGAATCCATACAATAATTTTGAAAACGTATAAAGAAGGTTACATGATGTTATCATTAGTCACACTGTTTAGGTAGCGTAACATCAGATATGAGAAGTATTGTTTTTTGAAAACGTTTAAACTAGACATTACATTAAATGAAGACACTAGGTCATTCCACAAACAACCACCGGAGTAAATGAGGCTAGATTTAAAAAGATCAATCCTCGGTAGGGGTATCTGAATCTTTCTGACATTGCGAATCAGGTTCGTTTTAAATTTGTTTTTCAAAGTTGGTGGTGCATGATTGGACATTATCTTAAACATGAAAATTGCTTTGTTATAAGTGAGTTTCCATTTTAGAGGCAAAATGTCTAAACGTTTATAATCAGAGGGAGTTACAGTTGTAGATTTGAGAAGAACGAGTTTCACAGCCCGTCTATGAAGACTGAAGGGTGGTTTTAATACGTTATAACTGGCCGAATCCCACAATGTAGAAGAGTAATTCAAATGAGATTCAATGTACGAAGTAAAAAACAGCTTACGACAATGTTGGTCTAAGAAATATTTTAGTTTTGAAAGCTGGTGAATCTTTTGAGACAGAAGTTTGCAAAGCATTGTGACATGAGAAGACCATGACAAATTATTGTCTACAATGACACCAAGGACTTTATGATGGTCAACTTCTTCAACTATTTCATTATTTATACTAAGAGATAGGGAATCATAAGAAATATTTTGACGCTTTTGTCTGGTGTTTATTATCAAGTACTTCGTTTTCTGAGGATGGAGACACATATGATTGAGTTCAGACCATATGATTAATTTGTTTATACTTTCTTGTAAACTTGCAAATATATTTTCAATTTTTTTATGACTACAGTGTATTGTGGTGTCATCAGCGAACATTTCACAGAGACTATCAATGAATAGAGGTAAATCGTTTATATATATGGAAAATAAGATAGGTCCGAGTACTGACCCTTGAGGCACACCATGACTAATGGATAATGTAGGAGATACAGATTCATTTACTGAGACCATTTGCTTTCTGTCGGAAAGAAATGAAGATAGGAGTTCTAACGAATTCTCTGATAAGTTGTATATCTTTAGCTTTTTAAGAAGAAGATTGCGGTCAATAACATCAAAGGCTTTCATAAAATCTACCATGAGAACACCTGTAATTTTGTCGTTATTTATATTAGTAAGCCATTGATCAACTAGGTTTGTCAGTGCTGTTTGGCACGAGTGATTAGCCCTAAAACCGGATTGGTCTTGATGAAATAAATTGAAAGAATTGAAGTGATCGAGAATATGTTTATTTAGATGGTTTTCCAATGGTTTAGACAGTACAGACAAAATAGAAATGGGCCTGTAGTTAGACGGATCGGTGTGATCACCTGTTTTATAGATCGGCATTACTCTAGCAATTTTAAAAGCCTTGGGGAACTGATTTTTAGAAATGCAGAGATTGTATATATAAGTAAGTGTTTCAGCAATTACAGGGGCTGACAGTTTGAGAATCTTTCCGTCAATGCCATCAAGGCCAGTAGTACTACTTTCCTTTAAGTGAGTAAGAGCATTACATACTTCGTGTACACATAACAACGGAATATCTAGACATGTTGTGATATTTTTGGATTGACAAAAATTCATCAGAACATCTAAATCGTTTTGTGAGGATCTGTTTCTTTTTATGGTGAAATTGGCAACATTGCAGAAGTGTGTATTCAACATTTCAACTGATACATCTTTCGGTGTTGTAGCACAAGCGTTAGAATTTTTATTGCTAAGCTGATTGATAGCCTTCCAAACTGATCGGTTGTCTGTTTTAGAGTAAATAAGATCTTTAAAATATTTTTTTTTGGCTGAGCGTTTTAAATAGTTAACAAGATTTCTTTGTTTCATAAATTCTATACGATTACCTGATGCTAGAAGTGAGTCTCTTAAATCCATGGATTTTTCTATATCACTTGTTATCCAAGGCTTTTTAGGGGTACTTTTGACACGAATTGTTTTTAATGGAGCGTGCTTATTGTAAACATTGAGAAAAGTGTGATACCAAACTTCTAAGGCTTCATCGGGATTTGTGAACTGATACACAGAGGAAAGTGAGGAATTCATCAGATCTGTAAGGAGCAAGTCTTTATCAAAGCCTGAAAAGTTCCTGTACGTAATATACTTGTGATGATTTAGGGGGATTTTAACGCCTCGTTTAGACCAAGTAAAACAGACAGGGGAGTGATCGCTGCATCCAAAAACTGGTGAACATATTTCTATTATGGTACGTACAGAAGATGTGTAAACATGGTCAATGAGAGTTTGGGAAGTAGCAGTGATTCGTGTTGGCTTATCGATTAACTGAGTCAGATTAAAAGAAGTGTAGGTTTGAATCCAGGATTTGTTCGCTTTCAAAAGATCAATGTTAAAATCACCCAGTAGAATAATTTCGTTTGAGAGTAAGGACGCCTCCTCCATCATTAGAGTAAAGTTATCTATCCAGTCAGCATGTTCTGCTGGATTTCTGTAAATAAAGCCTAAGAGAATCGGTTTGGAAGTTTTAAACTGTAACTCTATCCATAGTGATTCTATATGATATTTTTCGAGCGAAGCGGCTCGATTAAATTTAATAGATTCGTGAACATAAACAAGTAAACCTGTTTCTCTTGGTCTGGAAGGGTCATTTCGAACAAAGTTATAACCAGGTAAAATTAATTCTGTGTCAGAAATATGGTGTGTTAATCTTGTTTCCGCAAAACCAAATAAATGGAAACAATTACCATGATTATATAAAACACGAGACACGTCGCATAACTTATTAATCAAACTGTTAATGTTCAGAAATCCAACCTTAAGGCCATCTGCAGATGGCCAGACTTCTTTCGTTCGCAACATCTTGACGCAATAGCAAAGCAGGAATATAAATTGCAAGAAAAAAGTAAAATCAAATACCAACACGGGATATTGTAATACCAAACAATTTAGTAACAAGTCAACAATGAGTCAAAAAATCAACAGACACGTAATCAAAAATACAAAAGAAAATGGAACGTATATTATGTACGAAGTTATTTAAATTAAAAGATCAATGAAGGCTAATAGCTGTCTACAGTTAAGTAAGCAACAGAAACACACACACACACACACACACACACACACACACACACACACACACACACACACACACACACACACACACACACACACAGAGAGAAAAATCCCGAAAGCAGTCAAAAAACAAACAAACAAACAAACAAAAACAAAAACAAAAAAAAGACAACTGACAACTGTCGTATCAGCAGGAGCAATCGTACGAATTACAATGACAAAGCCAAGAACAGTCATCTTGGTCCGGCAAGTCTGTGGGTGCTCCATTCAATTCATGCTCATTCTAACATCGATTACGGACCTAATCCCTCACCAACCCCCATCCCTTAACAAATATACACACTCGCGCGTGGCCACTTTTTAAAGTACGCTTACCCATTATACTAGGGACAAGAATATGCACACAATTCGTCACATCACAATCATCAGGGAAATAAAAAGAAAACATTCAACGACAAATATACAGTTCATGACACATTTTTAAGTCATCATTACAGCAAAAATTATGAGAAAACATGATGACATTGAAATAATGTTTTCATGAAGAGAGAGAGAGAGAGAGAGAGAGAGAGAGAGAGACAGACAGACAGACAGACAGACAGACAGACAGAGAGGTATATATATACATGCACAGAGAGGTATGTACACATGCACAGAGAGAGAGGGGGGGGGGGGACACATGCACACTTGCATGGACAGATGGGGGTGGGGGGTGGGGGGGAGGCTGAGGAGAGAGGCAGGCAGACAGCCAGACAGATACAAAAATAGCTGGGTTTCGTGTAGCACTGCACGTGCAATGAGTTCAGCTCAGTCTGTCGTGACCCCAGTGGTCGATGTCCCCCAGTCTGTCCGTGCCTGAGGCGGTCACTGGCTGTGACCATCTGCAGTGGCCACATCCTTTACTCATGGCTGGTGCAGGGGGCGGGGGTAGGGGTATTTGGAGAGGTGGGGGTGGGGCGACCTGTGACCTGCTTCACCTGATTGTCCAGACACACGCTGTCTGCAGGAGACGTTGAGAGAGACCAGAGAGGATCAGTGTGTGTGTGTGTGTGTGTGTGTGTGTGTGTGTGTGTGTGTGTGTGTGTGTGTGTGTATGTGTGTGTGTGTGTGTGTGTGTGTGGTGTACGTGTGTGTGTGTACGTGTGTGTGTGTGCGTGTGTGTGTCTGTGTGT
>CM065717.1:99124276-99129276 GCA_033310375.1 Conus canariensis
TTCAAACAAAAGGATGACCACCACAGCGGCTATTGTCTGAATTGTTTAATGATAGCCTGACATCACATCACAGTAACTCTACCCACACCCCGTCAAACGTGTGTAAACATTATCAGCCAAAACCAATCAACACGACAAAATAACCCCGGTCACCAGATAACTTCGTCTTTATGGATGTTCCGACCTGGCTACAGCGCAAAGTGTTCACCTCACTGGGGTACTCATGGATCTAGATATCAGGCTTCACACCGTCCACAGCCGGGGTGTGTGGTTGGGTAAATGGTCAGATGGTGTTGATATTGTCTTTGTCGCCGGCAGTCTCAAAGTGTGATCGTTCTGATGGTATCACCCCCTACCTTTCCTATCCTTGGATGGTAAGTCCTGTCTGCCACATCAGCTTTGGTGTGTGTGAACTTTTAACGCGGATGTGAATCACTAAGGCCAGCAACTCCCAAGTCTTGCTGTGCCTGACGGAGACTGCCTTTTTGGCATGACCTTTTTGGTACCCCTTTTGGCATGACCTTTTTGGTCCCCCTTTTGGCATGACCTTTTTTGTCCCCTTCTGGCATCCTTTTTAGTATCCCTTTTGGCATGACCTTTTTGGTCCCCCTTTTGGCATGACCTTTTTGGTCCCCTTTTGGCATCCTCTTTAGTATCCCTTTTGGCATGACTTTTTTGTCCCCCTTTTGGCATGACCTTTTTGCTACCACTTTTGGCATGACCTTTTTGGTATCCCTTTTGGCATGACCTTTTTGGTCCCCTTTTGGCATCCTTTTTGGTATCCCTTTGGCATGACTTTTTTGGTATCCCTTTTGGCAAAACTTTTTGGTACCCCTTTTGACATGACCTTTTTGGTACCCCTTTTGGCAGGACCTTTTTAGTACCCCTTCTGGCATGACTTTTTGGTACCCCTTTTGGCATGACCTTTTTGGTTTCCCTTTTTGCATGATCTTTTTGGTACCCCTTTAAGCGTGACCTTTTTGATACCCTTTTGGCATAACCTTTTGATATCCCTTTTGGCATGACCTTTAAGTACCTCTTTTGGCCTGACCTTTTTGGTACCCCTTTTGGCGTGACCTTTTTGGTACCCCTTTTGGCGTGACCTTTTTGGTGCCCCTTTTGGCACCCTTTTTTGGTACCCCTTTTGGCATTCTTTTTGGTACCCCTTTGGCATCCTTTTTTGGTACCCCTTTTGGCGTTACCTTTTTGGTACCCCCTTTTGGCATGACCTTTTTGGTACCCCTTTGGCATCCTTTTTGGCGCCCCTTTTGGCATGACCTTTTTGGTACCCCTTTTGGCATGACCTTTTTGGTACTCCTTTGGCATCCTTTTTGGTACCCCTTTTGGCATGACCTTTTTGGTACCGCTTTGGCATCCTTTTTGGTACTTTTTTGGCATGACCTTTTTGGTACCCTCAACCAGATTTCAATACAGTAGAGAGATAGACTACTATCATGAAATACGGGCTGGTACACCCATGGGGATGCTACTTTAAGGCTGTTATAAGCTGCATCCTGTAGTCTGATTTACCTCTGTTCAGGAGCAGTTATGTCCCTTGATATCTTAATGGAGTGTCCTGCGCGTGCCTGTACCCATCGTCAACACAGCGCAGGCCTCCAAGGGTGGTACAGGACTGCTCTAAAGGCAGGTGAAGACAGTGCTTCTCTGGGTCCTCCCCAGCACCTTCGGGTGTTTCTTTTTCTTTTCTAGACTACTATTTTGATATTCTTGACCATTTTGATTTCAATACCAAATCATAAGGTTGTCATTATCAGTCGTTTTGGTTCTCAGGTTCAGACCTCGACATTTGTTTTTATTCTGATACAGAACGATGACGAGAGCGCTTTCAGTCGCGATATCCTGACAACAAACTCGCCACTGGGAGGGTGGGGGGGAGAGGAGAGAGGGACTATGGTGTGTAACTGAACCTTTCTGATGGGTTCGGTGTCAATGTGAAATGACCAGTATGGTATTTAGTGCTCATCATCCCACACATCAAAATCAAATCAAAATTAAACAACTCACTTCCCTTGCCGTACTTGGCAAAACTTTAAATCTGCGCCCAGAAGTGACTGTGTTCTTATAGTGACGTGACGCAAAGTGATCATGTCACCATCTCACATCAGACACGACAAGAACCAAGGACCAGAACGTCATCCAGGTATCCGAGTAGTCAGGGATACCAAAATGGTGATCTACACCTGGCTCCAAAGACTGTGCATGTTTTTCGAGACACTGATGTTTGTGTCAATCTTAATGCTGCTAGACTGTCATCTTCACCGCCATAATTCCGTGCTTAGCTCTGTATCATTTATTCCGCTCATTCCCTACATGGGCAGTTGTTGTATGGCAATGCACTCAGCACATGAGAGATTCAGTATGTTAAGGGCAGGGGGGGGGGGTCAGCACGACATGAGAGATTCAGTATGTTAAGGGCAGGAGGGGGGGGGGGGCGGTCAGCACGACATGAGAGATTCAGTATGTTAAGGGCAGGGGGGGGGGGGCGGTCAGCACGACATGAGAGATTCAGTATGTTAAGGGCAGGAGGGGGGGGGGGGGCGGTCAGCACGACATGAGAGATTCAGTATGTTAAGGGCAGGGGGGGGGGGGGGGTCAGCACGACATGAGAGATTCAGTATGTTAAGGGCAGGAGGGGGGGGGGGGGCGGCGTCAGCACGACATGAGAGATTCAGTATGTTAAGGGCAGGAGGGGGGGGGGGGGGCGGTCAGCACGACATGAGAGATTCAGTATGTTAAGGGCAGGAGGGGGGGGGGGTGGGGATGTGGTCAGCACGACATGAGAGATTCAGTATGTTAAGGGCAGGAGGGGGGGGGGGGGGGCGGTCAGCACGACATGAGAATTCAGTATGTTAAGGGACAGGGGGGGGGGGGGTCAGCACGACATGAGAGATTCAGTATGTTAAGGGCAGAAGAGGGGGGGGGGGGGGGGGCGGTCAGCACGACATGAGAGATTCAGTATGTTAAGGGCAGGAGGGGGGGGGGGCGGTCAGCACGACATGAGAGATTCAGTATGTTAAGGCAGAGGGGGGGGGGGGGTCAGAGTGGGACAGTGTTAAGGAGGAGGGGGGGGGGGGGTCAGCACGCAGACACCTCAACAGGAAGTCGTTGAACTCTGTCCTGTACAATTAGTTCGCACACGCACTGCATCCCCCATCAAAGAGCCAACACACATTGTTATTGCCCAAAGCGTTTCAACACAAATCCTTGCAATTTCTTACTTAGAGCAAACTATTCCACAGTTCCCTTTCTCCACCATTTTGACCTACATCTTCCCATGTAGATTGCTGCTGGCTGTAAACATCCCACTATGTCTCATCAACACCTCACTCCTTTCGCTCTTTTTGGAAGCGACAACTCTATATGTTCATTAAAACATGGTCGATCTCATAAAATTAACGCTGCTTTACCTACACTCCCCAACCTCCCCAACAGATCTTGTTCTCCCCGTCTTTTACCCTCTCTTGCATCCCCCCCCCCCCCTTTCTATTCTCCACCCCATTGCAGTCTCATTAATTCACCTACAGCTCTGCAAAGGCACAACTGTTGCATGACAGTTGGCCAGTAAATTAGACGTGGTTCATTCTAACCCAGGAACATACAGGGATAGATAACGGTAGGGTGAGCCTGATAATGGGGCCGTTAATGGCGATCGTTTCCATCACATATCTCTAGACGCACACGTGGTGCCATCCCTCAAACGGCCAGTTTAAGAAGGTATAGCTTAGCCTGTAAAACTGTATGAGGCCAGAGCACATAGGGCAGAAATCTCTGGTATCAGTTTCAGTTTCACTTTCATCAAGATGGCGTCACTGCGCGCAGACTAGTCCGTATACGCTACACCATATCCGCTAAGTTTTGGGACCACACTGCGCATGATATAAAAGAGACGAATAAATTCCCGACAGTGTCTGGTATCATGAAATGGCTGGATGGCTTTCAACCACTACACAGTAATTGTGATCCTCTCACTGCTGCAAGAACTGTGTGTGTCTGCCGGGACAAGTGGACTGACGTCTTCCTGGTCTGAGGTACGTCTTCAGATCTCTAGGAAAGGCCAGGTACCATGCAGGCTGGTGCTTGAGGCAGCAGGTGCTTGAGGCAGCAGGTGCTTGATACAGCAGGTGCTTGATACAGCAGGTGCTTGAGACAGCAGGTGCGTGAGACAGCAGGTGCGTGAGACAGCAGGTGACTGGTCTGAGGAAGTACAAAAGACTTGAATGGGTCTGCTAATTGATGGAATGTGTTTCTGTCTTGTTCTGAAGGTATGAAGAAATAAGTTACCCCACCATTTTCTTTCTTTTTTGTGTTTATTACATTACATCAATCACTTCAACACGACAGTCCTGGCTGGTTTGTCTACGAGGTGCGAGGAAGTTTGCAGATTTCGAAGAATGGGGTATTCTAACTGATCTGACAGATACAGCATGCTCTGCTCGTCTGTCTCTTTGTGTGTCTGTGTGTCTGTGTGAAGTCTTTGTTACTCATTTTCACATATTCACAGTTTTCTTCTGATCTCTCCAATCTGGCTTGATGACTCATAAACATTCTGGACAGATTCAGTGCAAATCCCGTTCGAGTGTAAACGTTACCTTTTCATATGGCAAAGTGAAACGATGTCAAAATTCCAATAGACAGTAAACAAACCCTGCTGTTGGTTTTCGTGTTGATTAAAATCACGGTGCTCACTGTCTGCCGGAATAGCTAGGAAAGCGTTAGACTGAAGATCTAAAGGTCTTTTGTTCAATTATAACATTTCCCCCCAATTTTTTTTTTCTATGAGGGATTCGAAGCGGCTCTGGGGCAAAGGGCGGTGGTGATGGGGTGGGGAAAGATGGGGGAGAAAGTAAGGGGGAGAGGGGAGCGATGAAGGGGGGGGGAAGGAAAATTCGGGAAAGGGAACGGGGGGGGGGGGGGGATGAGGAGGAACTGGAGGACCAGAAGAAGTGGAAGGGGAAGGGAACACACAGATACGGGAGAGA
>CM065717.1:99134276-99136776 GCA_033310375.1 Conus canariensis
TGTGCAGGAAGTTGAATGAATTTTGTACCGAAGATTAAATGAATATAGTACCAAAGGTTAAATGAATTTGCACTGAAGATTAAATCAATTTTGTACCTAATATGAAATGAATTTTGTACCGAAGATGAAATGAACTTTAGTATCGAAGATTAAATGAATATACTACCGACGATGACATTGATTTAGTATCGAAGATGAAATGGATTTCAAGCAGAAAGATGCTGAAATAGAAACGATGGTTTCCACTTTGTCTTTGATTGTCATCTCTGTTCCTGCTTATTTATGAATATTGACATTGATATGGATAGACAGACAGACAGACATCGGAGATAATCGGTTGGCGATTATTTGCTGCCTGAATTTGGATACTATCGTGTGGTGCTGTGTTGTCTTTACTTGTGTTGTGTTGTTCTGTGCTGTACTGAGTGCTGTGCTGTGCTGTGCTGTGTTGCGCTGTTATAGTATCCTGTGCTGTGCTGTGCTGTGTTGCGCTGTGTTATAGTATGCTGTGCTGTGCTGTGTTGCGCTGTGTTATAGTATGCTGTGCTGTACTGTGTTGCTCTGTGTTATAGTATGCTGTGCTGTGTTGCGCTGTGTTATAGTATGCTGTGCTGTGCTGTGTTGCACTGTGTTATAGTATGCTGTGCTGTGCTGTGTTGCGCTGTGTTATAGTATGCTGTGCTGTGCTGTGTTGCGCTGTGTTATAGTATGCTGTGCTGTGCTGTGCTGTGTTGCGCTGTGTTATAGTATGCTGTGCTGTGCTGTGCTGTGTTGCGCTGTGTTATAGTATGCTGTGCTGTGCTGTGCTGTGTTGCGCTGTGTTATAGTATGCTGTGCTGTGCTGTGCTGTGTTGCGCTATGTTATAGTATGCTGTGCTGTGTTGTGCTGTGTTGCGCTGTTATAGTATGCTGTGCTGTGTTGTGCTGTGTTGCGCTGTGTTATAGTATGGTGTGCTGTGCTGTGCTGTGTTGCGCTGTTATAGTATGCTGTGCTGTGCTGTGCTGTGTTGCGCTGTGTTATAGTATGCTGTGCTGTGCTGTACTGTGTTGCACTGTGTTATAGTATGTTGTGCTGTGCTGTGTTGCGCTGTGTTATAGTATGCTGTGCTGTGCTGTGTTGCGCAGTGTTATAGTATGCTGTGCTGTGCTGTGTTGCGCTGTGTTATAGTATGCTGTGCTGTGCTGTGTTGCTCTGTGTTATAGTATGCTGTGCTGTGCTGTGTTGCACTGTGTTATAGTATGCTGTGCTGTGCTGTGTTGTGCTGTGTTGCGCTGTGTTATAGTATGCTGTACTGTGCTGTTGTTGCGCTGTGTTGTAGTATGCTGTGCTGTGCTGTGTTGCGCTGTGTTATAGTATGCTGTGCTGTGCTGTGTTACGCTGTGTTATAGTATGCTGTGCTGTGCTGTGTTGCGCTGTGTTATAGTATGCTGTGCTGTGCTGTGTCGCGCTGTTATAGTATGCTGTGCTGTGCTGTGTCGCGCTGTGTTATAGTATGCTGTGCTGTGCTGTGTTGCGCTGTGTTATAGTTGTAGTACTGCCACTGGTAGTAGTCATTGTAGCATCAACAGTAACAACAGTCACAGCAGCAGTGATGGCAGCAGAAGTACCAGGGATAGTAGCTGTCGCAGCAGAAGATGCATGAAAAGTAGTAGTAGTAGTAGTAGTAGTAGTAGCAGCAGCATCAGCAGTAGTCGTCGTAGCAGTAGCAGTAGTGGTTGTAGTAGTAGTACTAGTAGTAGTAGTAGCAGCAGCAGCAGCAAAGCAACAACAGCAGCAACAGTATGAATATATTAGAAGAAGTAGTAGCAGCAACAGCAGCAAGAGTTGTTATTGTCGTTGTTGTTGCCGATGTTTATGCAATGGCTATTGTGCTTTCGTTGTTCTGATCGTTGTTGCTTTTGTTGTTGTCTTGTGGTTGTAAAGTTGTTGCAATTGTTATAGCTGTTGTTGTTTCCCTTGCTGTTGTAGTTGTGGATGTTACCGTCATTGTGGTTGTTGTCGTGGCTGCGCTTATTGTCACGGCTGCTGTTGATGCTGTCGCTGATGACGATTCCCTCAGAGCTCTACAACAACCATTCATTCTCACAGTTAATACCAGGCATCGGTACCATGTCTGGACATTATACAGCAGGGTTGTATATGTCTGGCCAGGCAGTGTCATTTTGCCATGGAAACAGCTGCCACTCCTGTCTTCAGAAATTTCGACGTCTGCTTCAAGAAAACAAAAACATGATATTTTCATGTTCTGCGCGAGACCACGAACCACGCCCAAGACAAATGCATGTCATTTCTACGCGTTGATCTCCTTACTTTCTAGTTTGTCTGCTGAAACAAAAACATGAAGGGAAAAAAGGGACAGAACCCAAAGCATACAATCTACAGCAAAAACTGTGGCGGAGCTTCAGACTGAGGTATCTAACGAGGCTGTGAATTGTCAGACTGAGGTATCTAACGAGGCTGTGAATTGTCAGACTGAGGTATCTAACGAGGCTGTGAATT
>CM065717.1:99141776-99151776 GCA_033310375.1 Conus canariensis
ATGAAGTGACAGTGGGTCCTTGTCACTCACATGGTCAACTTCAATGAAGTGACAGTGGGTCCTTGTCACTCACATAGTCAGCTTCAATGAAGTGACAGTGGGTCCTTGTCACTCACATAGTCAACTTCAATGAAGTGACAGTCGGTCCTTGTCACTCACATAGCTTCAATGAAGTGACAGTGGGTCCTTGTCACTCACATAGCTTCACTGAAGCGACAGTGGGTCCTTGTCACACACAGAGTCAGCTTCAATGAAGTGACTGTGGCTCCTTGTCATTCACATAGTTAGTTTCAATGAAGTGACAGTGGATCCTTGTCACTCACATAGTCATCTTCAATGAAGTGACAGTTGGTCCTTGTCACTCACATAGTCAGCTTCAATGAAGTGACATTGAGTACTTGTCACTCACATAGTTTCAATGAAGTGACAGTGGGTCCTTGTCACACACACAGTCAGCTTCAATGAAGTGACAGTCGGTCCTTGTCACTCACATAGCTTCAATGAAGTGACAGTCGGTCCTTGTCACTCACATAGCTTTAATGAAGTGACAGTCGGTCCTTGTCACTCACATAGTCATCTTCAATGAAGTGACTGTGGGTCCTTGTCACTCACATAGCTTCAATGAAGTGACAGTCGGTCCTTGTCACTCACATAGTCAGCTTCAATGAAGTGACAGTGGGTCCTTGTCACTCACATAGTTTCAATGAAGTGACAGTGGGTCCTTGTCACTCACATAGTCAGCTTCAATGAAGTGACTGTCGGTCCTTGGCACTCACATAGCTTCAATGAAGTGACAGTGGGTCCTTGTCACTCACATAGTCAGCTTCAATGAAGTGACAGTGGGTCCTTGTCACTCACATAGTCAGCTTCAATGAAGTGACAGTGGGTCCTTGTCACTCACATAGTCAACTTCAATGAAGTGACAGTGGGTCCTTGTCACTCACATAGTCAGCTTCAATGAAGTGATAGTGGGTCCTTGTCACACACATAGCTTCAATGCAGTGGCAGTGGGTCCTTGTCACTCACATAGCTTCAATGAAGTGACAGTCGGTCCTTGTCACTCACATAGTGAGCTTCAATGAAGTGACAGTGGGTCCTTGTTACTCACATAATCAGCTTCAATGAAGTGACAGTCGGTCCTTGTCACTCACATAGTCAGCTTCAATGAAGTGACAGTCGGTCCTTGTCACTCACATGGTCAGCTTCAATGAAGTGACAGTGGGTCCTTGTCACTCACATAGTCAACTTCAATGAAGTGATAGTGGGTCCTTGACACTCACATAGCTTCAATGAAGTGACAGTCGGTCCTTGTCACTCACATACTCAGCTTCAATGAAGTGACAGTGGGTCCTTGTCACACATAGCTTCAATCAAGTGACAGTGGGTCCTTGTCACTCACAGAGTCAGCTTCAATGAAGTGACAGTCGGTCCTTGTCACTCACATAGCTTCAATGAAGTGACAGTGGGTCCTTGTCACTCACATAGCTTCAATGAAGTGACAGTTGGTCCTTGTCACTCACATAGTGAGATTCAATGAAGAGACAGTGGGTCCTTGTCACTCACATAGCTTCAATGAAATGACAGTGGGTCCTTGTCACTCACATAGTCAGCTTCAATGAAGTGACAGTGGGTCCTTGTCACTCACATAATCAGCTTCAATGAAGTGACAGTGTGTCCTTGTCACTCACATAGCTTCAGTGAAGTGACTGTGTGTCCTTGTCACTCACATACCGTCAATGAAGTGACAGTGGGTCCTTGGCACTCACATAGTCAGCTTCAATGAAGTGACAGTTGGTCCTTGTCACTCACATAGCTGCAATGAAGTGACAGTGGGTCCTTGTCACTCACATAGTCAGCTTCAATGAAGTGACAGTCGGTGCTTGTCAGTCACATAGTCAGCTTCAATGAAGTGACAGTGCGTCCTTGTCACTCACATAGCTTCAATGAAGTGACAGTCGGTCCTTGAACTCCACTGGTCGAAGTGATCATGACTTCTGATGAATGTTGCCAACATCTTTTTGTAATTTTTTCATGGACCTCGAACTTGGTTTTTTTTTTTTTTTTTTTTTTTTTTTTTTTTTTAATGAACGACAGACTCTAAACCGATTGAAAGCAGGTGGTTTCTGAACTGGTGAGTCATGCCTGGATCTGTCTGCAGGCGGAGGCAGCATGTTGGCGGTCCGCTATCTGGGCATCAGTTAATTATCACCAGAACACACAACCCCTGCCCTACCTGCCGGCACCGCGTTATCTGCCCATTTTGCCGCAGCATCACTACACGTGAAAACGATTCACTGATTTCCTCATGAGCAGATTTCTTTTTGCACCTTTCCTCCTCTCCGATGCCACCTCAGTGGCACTGCACCCACGAAGCTCATTACAGCACTACACCCACACCGCTCAAACAGCACTGCACCCACACCGCTCATTACAGCACTACACCCACACCGCTCATTACAGCACTGCACCCACACCGCTCATTACAGCACTACACCCACACCGCTCACTACAGCACTGCCCCACACCGCTCATTACACCACTGCACCCACACCGCTCATTACAGCACTACACACACACCGCTCATTACAGCACTACACCCACACCGCTCATTACAGCACTGCACCCACACCGCTCATTACAGCACTGCACCCACACCGCTCATTACACCACTGCACCCACACCGCTCATTACAGCACTGCACCCACACCGCTCATTACACCACTGCACCCACACCGCTCATTACAGCACTGCACCCACACCGCTCATTACAGCACTGCACCCACACCGCTCATTACAGCACTGCACCCACACACCGCTCATTACAGCACTGCACCCACACCGCTCATTACACCACTGCACCCACACCGCTCATTACAACACTGCACCCACACCGCTCATTACACCACTGCACCCACACGCTCATTACACCACTGCACCCACACACCACTCATTACAGCACTGCACCCACACCGCTCATTACAGCACTGCACCCACACAGCTCATTACAACACTGCACCCACACACCGCTCATTACAGCACTGCACCCACACACAGCTCATTACAGCACTGCACCCACAAAGCTCATTACAGCACTGCACCCACACCGCTCATTACAGCACTACACCCACACCGCTCATTACAGCACTACACCCACACCGCTCATTACAGCACTGCACCCACACACGCTCATAACAGCACTGCACCCACACCGCTCATTACAGCACTGCACCCACACCGCTCATTACAACACTGCACCCACACCGCTCATTACAGCACTGCACACACACCGCTCATTACAGCACTGCACCCACACCGCTCATTATAGCACTGCACCACACCGCTCATTACAACACTGCACCCACACCGATCATTACAGCACTGCACCCGCACCGCTCATTACAGCACTACACCCACACCGCTCATTACAGCACTACACCCACACCGCTCATTACACCACTGCACCCACACCGCTCATTACACCACTGCACCCACACCGCTCGTTACAGCACTGCACCCACACCGCTCATTACAGCACTACACCCACACCGCTCATTACAGCACTGCACCCACACCGCTCATTACAGCACTGCACCCACACCGCTCATTACAGCACTGCACCCACACCGCTCATTACAACACTGCACCCACGCCGCTTATTACAGCACTGCACCCACACCGCTCATTACAGCACTGCACCCACACCGCTTATTACAGCACTGCACCCACAACGCTCATTATAACACTACACCCACGCCGCTCATTACAGCACTACACCTACACCGCTCATTACACCACTGCACCCACACCGCTCATTACACCACTGCACCCACACCGCTCATTACAGCACTACACACACACCGCTCATTACAGCACTGCACCCACACCGCTCATTACAACACTGCACCCACACCGCTCATTACAGCACTACACCCACACCGCTCATTACAGCACTGCACCCACACACCGCTCATTACAGCACTGCACCCACATACCGCTCATTACAGCACTGCACCCACACACCGCTCATTACAGCACTGCACCCACACCGCTCATTACAGCACTGCACCCACACCGCTCATTACACCACTGCACCCACACCGCTCATTACAACACTGCACCCACACCGCTCATTACAGCACTATACCCACGCCGCTCATTACAGCACTGCACCCACACCGCTCATTACAGCACTGCACCCACATCGCTCATTACACCACTGCACCCACACCGCTCATTACACCACTGCACCCACACTGCTCATTACACCACTGCACCCACACCGCTCATTACAACACTGCACCCACACCGCTCATTACACCACTGCACCCACACCGCTCATTACAGTACTGCACCTACAACGCTCAGTACAGCACTGCACCCACACACCGCTCATTACAGCACTGCACCCACACACGCTCATTACAGCACTGCACCCACACCGCTCATTACAGCACTGTACCCACACCGCTCATTACACCACTGCACCCACACCGCTCATTACAGCACTGCACCTACACCGCTCATTACAGCACTGCACCCACACCGCTAATACAACACTGCACCCACACACCGCTCATTACAGCACTGCACCCACACCGCTCATGACACCACTGCACCCACACCGCTCATTACAGCACTGCACCCACACCGCTCATTACAGCACTGCACACACCGCTGATTACAGCACTACACCCACACCGCTCATTACAGCAGTACACCGCTCATTACAGCACTGCATCCACACACTGCTCATTACACCACGGCATCCACACCGCTCATTACACCACTGCACCCATACCGCTCATTACAGCACTACACCCACACCGCTCATTACAGCACTGCACCCACACCGCTCATTACAGCACTGCACCCACGCACCTCTCATTACAGTACTGCACCCACGACGCTCATTACAGCACTACACCGCTCATTACAGCACTGCACCCACGCCGCTCATTACAGCACTGCACCCACACCGCTCATTACAGCACTGCACCCACACCGCTCATTACAGCACTGCACCCACACCGCTCATTACACACTGCACCACCCGCTCATTACAGCACTACACCCCTCATTACAGCACTGCACCCACACCGCTCATTACACCACTGCACCCACACCGCTCATTACACCACTGCACCCATACCGCTCATTACAGCAGTACACCGCTCATTACACTACTGCACCCACACCGCTCATTACAACAGTGCACCCACAATGCTCATTACACCACTGCACCCACAACGCTCATTACACCACTGCACCCACACGGCTCATTACAACACTGCACCCACAACGCTCATTACAGCAGTATACCGCTCATTACATCACTGCACGCACATCGCTCATTACAGCACTGCACCCACACCGCTCATTACAGCACTGCACCCACCCCGCTCATTACAGCACTGCACCCCACCGCTCATTACAGCACTACATCCACACCGCTCATTACAGCACTGCACCCACACCGCTCATTACAGCACTACACCCACACCGCTCATTATAGCACTGCACCCACACCGCTCAAACACCACTGCACCCACACCGCTCATTACAGCACTGCACCCACCACGCTCATTACAACACTGCACCCACACCGCTCATTACACCACTGCACCCACACCGCTCATTACACCACTGCACCCACACCGCTCATTACAGCACTGCACCTACACCGCTCATTACAGCACTGCACCCACACCGCTAATACAACACTGCACCCACACACCGCTCATTACAGCACTGCACCCACACCGCTCATTACACCACTGCACCCACACCGCTCATTACAGCACTGCACCCACACCGCTCATTACAGCACTGCACACACACCGCTCATTACAGCACTACACCCACACCGCTCATTACAGCAGTACACCGCTCATTACAGCACTGCACCCACACACTGCTCATTACACCACGGCATCCACACCGCTCATTACACCACTGCACCCATACCGCTCATTACAGCACTACACCCACACCGCTTATTACAGCACTGCACCGACACCGCTCATTACAGCACTGCACCCACACACCTCTCATTACAGTACTGCACCCACGCCGCTCATTACAGCACTACACCGCTCATTACAGCACTGCACCCACGCCGCTCATTACAGCACTGCACCCACACCGCTAATACAACACTGCACCCACACACCGCTCATTACAGCACTGCACCCACACCGCTCATTACACCACTGCACCCACACGGCTCATTACAACACTGCACCCACAACGCTCATTACAGCATATACCGCTCATTACATCACTGCACGCACATCGCTCATTACAGCACTGCACCACACCGCTCATTACAGCACTGCACCCACCCGCTCATTACAGCACTGCACCCGCACCGCTCATTACAGCACTACATCCACACCGCTCATTACAGCACTGCACCCACACCGCTCATTACAGCACTACACCCACACCGCTCATTATAGCACTGCACCCACACCGCTCAAACACCACTGCACCCACACCGCTCATTACAGCACTGCACCCACCACGCTCATTACAACACTGCACCCACACCGCTCATTACACCACTGCACCCACACCGCTCATTACACCACTGCACCCACACCGCTCATTACAGCACTGCACCTACACCGCTCATTACAGCACTGCACCCACACCGCTAATACAACACTGCACCCACACACCGCTCATTACAGCACTGCACCCACACCGCTCATTACACCACTGCACCCACACCGCTCATTACAGCACTGCACCCACACCGCTCATTACAGCACTGCACACACACCGCTCATTACAGCACTACACCCACACCGCTCATTACAGCAGTACACCGCTCATTACAGCACTGCACCCACACACTGCTCATTACACCACGGCATCCACACCGCTCATTACACCACTGCACCATACCGCTCATTACAGCACTACACCCACACCGCTCATTACAGCACTGCACCGACACCGCTCATTACAGCACTGCACCCACACCTCTCATTACAGTACTGCACCCACGACGCTCATTACAGCACTACACCGCTCATTACAGCACTGCACCCACGCCGCTCATTACAGCACTGCACCCACACCGCTCATTACAGCACTGCACCCACACCGCTCATTACAGCACTGCACCCACACCGCTCATTACACCACTGCACCCACACCGCTCATTACAGCACTACACCCCTCATTACAGCACTGCACCCACACCGCTCATTACACCACTGCACCCACACCGCTCATTACACCACTGCACCCATACCGCTCATTACAGCAGTACACCGCTCATTACACTACTGCACCCACACCGCTCATTACAGCACTACACGCACACCGCTCATTACAACACTGCACCCACACCGCTCATTACACCACTGCACCCACACCGCTCATTACACCACTGCACCCACACCGCTCATTACAGCACTACACCGCTCATTACAGCTCTGCACCCACAACGCTCATTACAGCACTGCACCCACACCGCTCATTACAGCACTGCACCCACACCGCTCATTACAGCACTGCACCCACACCGCTCATTACAGCACTGCACCCACACCGCTCATTACAGCACTGCACCCACACCGCTCATTACAACACTACACCCACACCGCTCAAACAGCACTGCACCCGCACCGCTCATTACAGCACTGCACCCACACCTCTTGTTACAACCACTGCACCCACACCGCTCATTACAGCACCGCACCCACACCGCTCATTACAGCACTGCACGCACACCGCTCATTACAGAACTGCACCCACACCGCTCGTTAGAGCACTGCACCCACACCGCTCATTACAGCACTGCACCCACACACCGCTCATTACAACACTACACCCACAACGCTCATTACAGCACTGCACCCACACCGCTCATTACAGCACTGCACCCACACCGCTCATTACAGCACTGCACCCACACCGCTCGTTACACAACTGCACCCACACCGCTCATTACACCACTGCACCCACACCGCTCATTACAGCACTGCACCCACACCGCTCATTACAGCACTGCACCCACACCACTCGTTACACCACTGCACCCACACCGCTCATTACAGCACTGCACCCACAACGCTCATTACACCACTGCACCCACACCGCTCATTACAGCACTGCACCCACACCGCTCATTACAGCACTGCACCCACACCGCTCATTACACCACTGCACCCACACCGCTCATTACAGCACTACACCTCTCATTACAGCACTGCACCCACACCGCTCATTACACCACTGCACCCACACCGCTCATTACAGCACTACACCGCTCATTACAGCACTGCACCCACACCGCTCATTACACCACTGCACCCACACCGCTCATCTCATTACAGCACTACACCGCCCATTACAGCACTGCACCCACACCGCTCATTACATCACTGCACCCACGCCGATCATTACAGCACTGCACCCACACCGCTCATTACACCACTGCACCCACAACGCTCGTTACACCACTGCACCCACGCCGATCATTACAGCACTGCACCCACACCGCTCATTACGTCTCCCTGTCAACAGCTGCAACTTGGTCTGTCCCGTTTCAACCCCGGCACCAGCAATCCGCAGGATCAAGTCAGCAAGAGGCAACCCACCTGAGGAGACACTGCACTGCTGCCGAGTCACTCCGGTGCTGTTCAGTGGTGCCCGTTCTGATCCAACATATGCAAGATACCACCTAATAAGCCATTACTAAAAACAATACTTGTAAAGTTGCGGAGCCAGCGTGATTGAGCTCTCTCTCTCTCTCTCTCTCTCTCTCTCTCTCTCTCTCTCTCTCTCTCTCTCTCTCTCTCTCTCTCTCTCTTTCAGAGGGTGCTTCCCCCCCCCCCTTCCATCCAAACACAATCTCCTTGAATTTTCCGAGACCAGTGACCCCGACAGAACGAAACCTAAAACAGAGGTTGAGAGGCAACCGACACTGAAGCCATGAGAGCAAGGTATGAAGGGCCACAGAACTGGAGACTTTTTGAAATGCTGATCGATGAGGATGAGGAGGTGAAGACAATGCTGCAGGTTTTCATTCGTGTCTGAGACTGCATGACAGGGCTGTACTCCGCCCTTACTTTTACAATATATCCCAGCGTCAACCAGGCCCGAGAGATACAGTGTTGGTAAGAACATTTGTGTTGGTCAGAATATTACGTTGTAGTAATGCCAACACATTATGTCACTTGTGGCAATGATCATCATCTAACAGTCATGGAGCATCTCCATTTCTCACGAACCGGCATTATTATGTTATGCCAGCACATTATTTCACTTATGACAATGATCATCATCCAACTGTTCTGTTTACTTTTCCAGTGATACTCTTGGCATGAATTTCCCCTCCCTCCTCCCTGTGCATACGGTTTTGTTGGTGGAGAGATATGAGCTTACCCTCCCCCCCTCCCCTCCGCCCCTTCTCTTTTTTCTCTCCAGTCTCTCTTTCCAACCATTATTATCAGTACCAACATCCCCACATATAACTATCATCATTATGATCACCACCCATTCGTTCTGTTTGGTGAGTATCCCCTTTGTGTGTGTGTGTGTGTGTGTGTGTGTGTGTGTGTGTGTGTGTGTGTGTGTGTGTGTGTGTGTGTGTGTGTGTGTGTGTGTGTGTGTGTGTGCGTGTTGTGTGTGTGTTGTTGTTTTGTTGTTGTGTATTTCACCATTTTCGCATTGATCATTTCCATTTCTTTCCAACCAGTATTATTGTATTCATGCCAACACAATATTTCACCTATGACAACGATCACCATCCAACAGTGCTGTTTACTTTCCCAATGATGCTGTTCACACAAGTTTTCCTTCCCTCCTCCCTGTGCATACTTATGTGTAGGTGGAGAGTTATGGGTTTTCCTCCCCCCCCCCCCCCGCCCTCTCTTTCTTTCTTTTTTCTCTTTTCTTCCAGCAGCAATGGCAGCCCTTCACTCATTGATCACTTCCATTTCTTCCACATCATTATTATCGATACCAACATCCCCACATATAACTT
>CM065717.1:99161776-99169276 GCA_033310375.1 Conus canariensis
CCGTTGCCTCTGTGTCTTCCTTCATACCCCCTTCTCCTTCTCCTTCCTTCCCCCACGGTGATTTATCTCCCTTGACTAGGTCGCTTTTTGGAGTTGCTTCAGAGTGAATATAACTCTGCTTCTACTGCAGACTGTCTCATTATATTATATGTGCGCGTACGCGCTGGCGCGCGCGCGCACTTACAACACATTCACACACACGCGCGCGCGCGCAGGCACGCACGCACACACACACACGCACACACGCTCACAGACTCACACACGACACACACACACACACACACACACACACACACACACACACACACACACACACACACACACACATAGACGCGCCACATGCACGCACGCATGCACACACCTACGCAAGCAAGCACACACACACACACACACACACACACACACACACACACACACACACACACACACACACACACACACACACACACACACACACACACACACACTGTGGTGTACCTTAAGCATGATTTATGCTTCTGCTCCCTTCCTCCTTCTTCTCCTAAACCTCCTCCTCCTCCTCTCCTCCTCCTCCTCCCTCCTCCTCTCCTCCTCCTCCTTCTTGAACCTTCTCGTTGGTCGGTGCATCCTCCCTCTCTTTCATTCTTTCTTCGCCTCGTTTTTTTACCCACCTGCTTCTAATCCCTCTTCTCTTCTGTCTTCTTCTGCTCTCCTTTCTTCTGCTCTTCCGCCTTTTCCTCCTTCCTTTCCACCCTCTCCTCCTCCTCCTCCCCCTTCTCCTCCTTTCGCTCTTCCTTCTTCTCCTCATATCCTCTTTTTTTCTCCTTGTACCCAGCGCCCCCTTCTTCTTCTTCTTTCCTTTTCCTCCTCTTCCACCTTGTTCTGCTCCCCCATCTTGTCCTTCATGCTGTTCTGCTCCCCCATCTTGTCTTTCATGCTGTTCTGCTCCCCCATCTTGTCTTTCATGCTGTTCTGCTCCCCCATCTTGTCTTTCATGCTGTTCTGCTCCCCCATCTTGTCTTTCATGCTGTTCTGCTCCCCCATCTTGTCTTTCATGCTGTTCTGCTCCCCCATCTTGTCTTTCATGCTGTTCTGCTCCCCCATCTTGTCTGTCATGCTGTTCTGCTCCCCCATCTTGTCTTCATGCTGTTCTGCTCCCCCATCTTGTCTGTCATGCTGTTCTGCTCCCCATCTTGTCTTTCATGCTGTTCTGCTCCCCCATCTTGTCTGTCATGCTGTTCTGCTCCCCCATCTTGTCTTTCATGCTGTTCTGCTCCCCCATCTTGTCTTTCATGCTGTTCTGCTCCCCCATCTTGTCTTTCATCCTGTTCTGCTCCCCCATCTTGTCTTTCATCCTGCTCTGCTCAATCTCCTTCTCTTCCATCTGCTTCCGCACGCCTTCTTTTTTCCCATCGTCTTCTGCTTCCCTTCTTCTACCTTCTGCGTCTCCCCTTTTCATATACACATACTTCTGCTCCCCCTCCCCCCCCCCCCCCTCTTTCTCTTCAACGTTTATTCCTTTTTTCAGTTCTGTTCTCCCTCCTTCCCTTCCCTCTTTCTTCTGTTCCTTTCTTCCGGCTCCTTCTTCTTCCTCTTCTTCTCTTTAACTCTCTTCTGCTTCCTCTTTCTTCTCTCGCACCTTCTTTGCCTCCACTCCGCTCTCCACCTTCCTCCGCCTCTCTTCTCCTCACTTCTCGCTCCCTTCTTCTCTCCACTTCCTCGCCTCCCTTTCTCTCCCTTCCTCGCCTCCCTTCTCTCTCCACTTCCTCCGCCCTCCTTCTTCTCCTCCACTTCTTCTGCTCCCTTCTTCTCCCACTTCTCTCCTCCTCCCTTCTTTCCTCCCCTTCCCTCCGCTTCTCCTCCCTTCCTCTCCTTCTTCTCCACCTTCCTCCGCCCTCCCTTCTTCTCCTCCACCTTCCTCGCCCTCCTTCTTCTCCTCCACCTTCCTCCGCCCTCCTCTTCTTCCTCCACCTTCCTCCGCCCTCCCTTCTTCTCCTCCACTTTCTTCTGCTCCCCTTCTTCTCTTCCACTGTCTGCTTCCTTACCTCTCCTTCATTTTTCTCCCCCACCCCCCTCCTCCCCTTCTGTTCCACCTTCCCCATCCCTTTGTGATCCTCTGCCTACCCCCATCCTTCTTTCCTCTTCCACCTCTTTCCTCCTCCTCTTTCCTCTCCGTCTTCTACCATGCCATTCCCCCCTCCGCCTCCTCCTCTTTCTTCCTGTCTCCTCTTTCTTCCTGTCTCCTCTTATTCCTGTCTCCTTTCTTCCTGTCTCCTCTTTCTTCCTGTCTCCTTTCTTCCTGTCTCCTCTTTCTGCCTGTTCTCCTCTTTCTTCCTGTCTCCTTTTCTTCCTGTCTCCTCTTTCTGCCTGTCTCCTCTTTCTTCCTGTCTCCTTTCTTCCTGTCTCCTCTTTCTTCCTCTTTCTTCCTGTCTCCCTTCTTTCTTCCTGTCTCCTCTTTCTTCCTCTTTTCTTCTCTGTCTCCTCTTTCTTCCTTCTCTCTTTTTCCTCTTTCTTCCTGTCTCCTCTTTCTTCCTCTTTCTCCCTTTCTTCTCTTCTCCTCTTTCTTCCTTCTTCCTCTTTCTTCCTGTCTCCTCTTTCTTCCTCTTTCTTCCTCTTTCTTTCCTGTCTCCTCTTTCTTCCTGTCTCCTCTTTCTTCCTCTTTCTTCATGTCTCTCTCCTCTTTTCTTTCTCTGTCTTCTTTCCTGTCTCCTCTTTCTTCCTCTTTCTTCATGTCTCCTCTTTCTTCCTCCTTTCTTCCTGTCTCCTCTTTCTTCCTCTTTCTTCATGTCTCCTCTTTCTTCCTCTTTCTTCTGTCTCCTTTCCTGTCTCCTCTTTCTTCCTCTTTCCTTTTCCTGTTTTTCCTCTTTCTTCCTGTCTCCTCTTTCTTCTCTCTTTCTTCTTCTTCCTGTCCTCCCTCTTTCTTCCTTTTCTTCCTCTTTCTTCCTGTTCTCCTCTTTCTTCCTGTCTCCTCTTTCTTCCTGTCTCCTCTTTCTTCTGTCCCCTTTTCTTCCTGTCTCCTCTTTCTGCCTGTCTCCTCTTTCTCCTTTCTTCCTGTCTCCTCTTTCTGCTGTCTCCTCTTTCTGCCTGTCTCCTCTTTCTTTCCTGTCTCCTCTTCTTCCTGTCTCCTCTTTCTGCCTGTCTCCTCTTTCTGCCTGTCTCCTCTCTTCTCTGTCTCCTCTTCTTTCCTTCTCCTCTTCTCCTGTCTCCTCTTTCTTCCTGTCTCCTCTTCTTCCTGTCTCCTCTTTCTTCCTGTCTCCTCTTTCTCTCCTGTCTCCCTTTCTCTTCCTGTCTCCTCTTTCCTCCTGTCTTCCTCTTTCTTCCTGTCTCCACTTTCTGCCTGTCTCCTCTTTCTGCCTGTCTCCTCTTTCTTCCTCTTTCTTCCTGTCTCCTCTTTCTTCCTGTCTCTCTTTCTTCCTGTCTCCACTTTCTTCCTGTCTCCTCTTTCTTCCTGTCTCCTCTTTCTGCCTGTCTCCTCTTTCTCTCCTCTTTCTTCTTCTCTCTTTCTTCCTGTCTCCTCTTTCTTCTTTCCTGTCTCCACTTTCTTCCTGTCTCCTCTTTCTTCCTGTCTCCTCTTTCTGCCTGTCTCCTCTTTCTTCCTCTTTCTTCCTGTCTCCTCTTTCTTCCTCTTTCTTCCTGTCTCCTCTTTCTGCCTGTCTCCTCTTTCTTCCTCTTTCTTCCTGTCTCCTCTTTCTGCCTGTCTCCTCTTTCTTCCTCTGTCTCCTCTTTCTGCCTGTCTCCTCTTTTTCCTCTGTCTCCTCTTTCTGCCTGTCTCCTCTTTCTGCCTGTCTCCTTTTTCTGCCTGTCTCCTTTCTGCCTGTCTCCTTTCTTCCTGTCTCCTCTTTCTTCCTGTCTCCTCTTTCTTCCTGTCTCGTCTCCTCTTTCTTCCTGTCTCCTCTTTCTTCCTGTCTCCTCTTTCTTCCTCTTTCTGCCTGTTTCCTCTTTCTGCCTGTCTCCTCTTTCTGCCTGTCTCCTCTTTCTTCTCCTCTTTCTGCCTGTCTCCTCTTTCTGCCTGTCTCCTCTTTCTGCCTGTCTCCTCTTTCTTCCTCTTTCTTCCTGTCTCCTCTTTCTTCCTGTCTCCTCTTTCTTCCTGTCTTCCATCTTCATTTTCCACCTCCATCTAGTCTTTGTCCTCTTGATTCTCAAACGTTGCCTTCCTCCCCGTTGCCCTCACCTCCTCCGCTACTCCTTTTCCTCCTTATTCTTTCTCTCATTCATCACCTCCTTCTCCTCCTCCTCCTCTTCCTTCTCCTCCTCCTCCTCTTCCTTCTCCTCCTCCTCCTCCTCCTCCTCATTCTTCTTCTTCTTCTTCTTCTCCTCACGAAAAGTGGGATGTGACCATTGTAGATGATAAGAGAGCAGTCTCATTATCATCGTGTATGTGTAAACCACTTGAACGTCATGTCAATTATCTTGTAACATTTTTCGCTGGGAAAAGAAATAAACCGTAACACATTAACAAGTCAGGATTTAGACAACGTCTTCATGAAATACATTTGTATAGCTTCACCAATGGCTGCTAAATGACAACAGCAAAGCAACTGGTGTACTTTTCATTGATCCGTCCAAACCGTTTGATCTAATCAATCATGAAATATCGTCATAAAACCGTTTGATCTAATCAATCATGAAATATCGTCATAAAAGCTGAAGTTTCATGGAATTGACCACAGCGCATTGTTCTGCAAATCTTAGTTACAAAATCGTACTCAGTCTGTCTGTTCACGTGGTACGAGTTCTACTGTCAGTGTTATTCTATGTTTAGCACCACATGGGTCGATCCTTGGTCCAGATGATATCCCTTTATCAAATCTGCATACAGTATATGACTCACCTGCTGACGATACATCAGCACAGTGTACCAATCACAATATCGATGAAACAGGTTATCTAAATGTCAGTATGAAATCTGTTGAATACTGGTATGACGATAATGATGTAATTGTCCGTCGTAATAGAAAACAGGAATCTATGTTGATTTGACGCTGTCAGATTAGACAGAGCCTGAAAGACACGGCACTGAAAATAAGCTATGAAGATATCGTTATTAAGTATACAAGTGGTTAAACGCAAACTACTAGCAAGTAATCATTCATCAATATCCATCATGAGTAATGTTCATAACCTTATGAAGCAGGTTTCTTATTGTGGTTTTGTTTGTTTGTTTGTTTGTTTTTGTTTTTGTTTTTTTCAGTTGTGGCAGATTTTAGACGTCGGAAGACCAAGGCCAGGATTTAAACCACAGTGCCAAGGACATCCACGCTGTTGGTTCGGATGAGGAATTTGCACAGGCCCTCGATGCCAGGCGCCTGAAACTCAACCTGCCACGAGCAAACGAAACTGAAGATTGGGAGAAACTGGATGCAAAAATCGTCCAAAGACTCGATGCACTGATAGGGAAAAGCACCCTGGGACACAAACTAGCCACATATGGGGACATTGTGTATGCCACATGTAGATACGCCTATGGAGCAAAACTACCCAAAGAGAAAACACCTCCAAAGAAATCCAGACGCCAAGAAAAGATGGACAAGATCAGGGTCCAAAAGAAAAACCTCAAGATGCAAATGAAGACCGCACTGCCAGCTGAAAAACAAGGCTTGGAAAAACTGTGGAAAGACCTGAAAGAAAAACACAGCGCCCTCAGCAAAGCGGAATCTGCGAGGAAGAGGAAGAGCAAAAAGAAGAAGACACAAGAGCGCTTCTTCAGAGACCCCTTCCAGTTTGCCAGAACACTGTTTGAGCAGCCAAAATCTGGGACCCTAAGTGTGGACAAAGGAGTTCTTGAGCAGCATCTGAAGAAAACATACTCTGACCCACAGAGCAAAGCACCACTCGACATTCAAGGTCTGGTGTGGCCAACCAACCCTGAGGAACAGTTCAATGGCAAGCCTCCAACGTTGGCGGAAATCAAGAAGGTGGTCGACAAAGCCAGAGCCAAATCATCACCAGGGCCAAACGGAATACCTTACCAGCTTTACATGAAATGTCCCAAGGTGCTGGAGTGGCTCCACAGGCTGATGCGATCGGCTTGGAGAAACCAGAAGATCAGCGGCCAGTGGATGACGGCAGATGGTGTGTACATCCCCAAAGAGCAAAACTCAAGTGACATCAGCCAGTTCAGGCCAATATCACTACTGAACGTCGAAGGGAAAATCTTCTTCTCTGTCATGGCAGCAAGGCTGACCAAGTACCTGATGGAAAACAAGTACTTGGATGTGTCAGTCCAGAAAGGTGGCATCCCAGGCGTGGCTGGCTGTGTAGAACACGCCACAATGATCTGGGACGCAATCCAAAAAGCAAAAACAGAAAAAGAGACCTGGACGTAGTGTGGCTTGATCTGCAAACGCATATGGATCTGTGCCCCATGAGATGATACAGTTGGCTCTTGAGATGTACCATGTGCCAAAGAACATCCGCGACATGCTCAAGAAGTACTTCAATGGCTTCTCAATGCGGTTCTCTACCAAGGAGTACACAACAGACGAGATCAACTTGGAAGTGGGTATTGCAATGGGCTGTGCAATTTCCCCAATACTGTTCGTGCTGGCAATGGAACTCATCTTGAAAGCAGCAACAAACAACGCGAGACAAACAGACCTTGGCGATGGATACAAGATGCCTCCTCTCAAGGCCTTCATGGATGACACTACAGTGATTTCATCCAGAGAAGACGAGACACGTCATGTGCTGGAGAGGCTGGACGACATAGTTGCCTCATCCAGAATGAAGTTCAAGCCAAAGAAATCACGGAGTCTCTCACTGAGGAAAGGAAAAGTGGCCGGATCTGTGGTCTTCAGTGTTGCCAACCAGGCCATTCCAACAGTCACAGAAGAACCAGTCAAGAGCCTTGGAAGATGGTATGATGATACGCTGAAAGACACACAAAGAGCAAAAGAAACCAAGCAGATGGCGGAGGAAGGCTTGGAGACCATTGACCAGTGTGGGCTCCCTGGCAAATACAAGGTCTGGTGTCTGCAGTTCATGCTGATACCAAAGCTCCTATGGCCTCTGATGATATACGACATCTGCACCAGCATAGTGGAGGCAATGGAAGCCAAAATCAACAAGTTCACAAGGAAATGGCTTGGTGTCCCACCCTGTCTGACTGACATAGCGCTGTACTGTCGCCAAGCAAAGCTGAAACTACCACTGAAATCCATCCTGGAGGAATACAAAGCAGGGAAGATCAGACTTCAAAGCATGCTGGAGGACTCAGGAGACAAGGTGGTAGAAGCAATCAAGCCCCAGCTGAAGACAGGCAGAAAATGGAAAGTTCAAGAGGCGATGGATTCTGCAAAAGAAAGTCTCAAGATCAGAGAAATAACAGGACACACACAGACCAACAGACAAGGACTGGGGGTGACCAAAACTGAATGGTGGTCAAAGGCCAAAGGAAAAGCCAAAAGAGACATGATGATTCAGGAGATGAGAAAAGAAGAAGACCAAAAAAGACTCCAAAAAGCAGTCCAGCAGAGCCAGCAAGGGCAATGGACAACGTGGGAGAATGCACTCCAAAGAAGT
>CM065717.1:99174276-99201776 GCA_033310375.1 Conus canariensis
CCCGAATCTCCTGCCTTTTTTTTCTTGTCTTCCTTCTTCTATTCCTCTTTGCTGTTCTCCTCCTTCTCCTAGGCCTCTCATTCTTCCCCTTCTCACCCCGAATCTCCTGCTTTTTTTTCTTGTCTTCCTTCTTCTATTCCTCTTTGCTGTTCTCCTCCTTCTCCTAGGCCTCTCATTCTTCCCCTTCTCACCCCGAATCTCCTGCTTTTTTTTTCTTGTCTTCCTTCTTCTATTCCTCTTTGCTGTTCTCCTCCTTCTCCTAGGCCTCTCATTCTTCCCCTTCTCACCCCGAATCTCCTGCTTTTTTTTTCTTGTCTTCCTTCTTCTATTCCTCTTTGCTGTTCTCCTCCTTCTCCTAGGCCTCTCATTCTTCCCCTTCTCACCCCGAATCTCCTGCTTTTTTTTCTTGTCTTCCTTCTTCTATTCCTCTTTGCTGTTCTCCTCCTTTCTGCATTATCCCCCTTCTCCTACTTCTCCCCATCCTGTCTGTCTTCCACGTTCTTCTCCTTCGCTTCCGCCTCTTTCTTCTTCTTCTCCTCCTCCTCCTCCACCATCTTTAGTCTCCCTCCTCTTCCTCCTCCTCCTCCTCTTCTTCTTCCTCCTCCTCCTCCTCCTCCTCCTTCTTCTTCTTCTTCTTCTTCTTCTTCTTCTGTTCCTCCATACTCCTCATTCTCCTCGTTCTCCTTCTCCTCCTTCTCTTTCTCCTCCTCCCCTTCCTCCTTCTTCACTTTTTCCTCATTCTCCTCCTCCTACTTCTCCTCGTCTTCCTCCTCCTTCTCCTCCTCCCCCTCCTCCTTCTCCTCCTCCTCCTTCTCGTCCTCCTCCTTTCCCTTCTTCTCCTCCTCCTGCTCCTGCTCCTCCTTCTCATTTTCTTCTTCCTCCTTCTCCCCCGCCACCCCCTTCTCTCCTCCTCCTCCTTCTCCTCTTCCTCCTCCTTCTCTTCCTTCACCTTCTTCCTCTCCTCCTTCTCCTTCTCCTCCGCCTCCTTTTTCTCCTCCTTCTCCTTGTCCCTTTCTTTTCCTCCTTTTCCGCTTTCTCCTACTCTCTCCTTGTTCTTCTTCTCCTTCTTTTCCTTCTGATACGCCCCCCCCTCCTTCTTCTCCTCCCCCTCCTTATTCTCCTTCTACTCCCCCTTCTTCTCCTTCTCATACGCCTCCTCCTCCTTCTTCTCCTCCCCCTCCTTATTCTCCTTCTACTCCTCCTCCTCATTCTGATTCTCCCCCCTCCTTCTTCTCCTCCTCCTCCTTATTCTCCTTCTACTCCCCCTTCTTCTCCTTCTCATACGCCTCCTCCTCTTTCTTCTCCTCCTCCTCCTTATTCTCCTTTTACTCCTCCTTCTTCTCCTTCTTCTCCTCCTCCTCCTCCTGCCTATTAACCCCCTCCCCCTCCTGTGCTCCTCCCTGTTCTTGCCCCAGCAGTTGGTCTCTGTGGCATGAGAAGGACTCTGACATGACCCCGACAAGAAAAGGGAAGCACTTATGTCAGAACAAGAAACGACCGCCAGCGAATTTGTTTTTTCCCAGCTTTCTTCCGCCCCCGCCCCCCTCCGCCCTCCCTCCACATCCCTCCCCATCCCCTCGTCCCCTACCCGCATCACCACCCCCAGGCTCCTCTTGTGATGTTTTAATGAAATAACTAATCTGGAATCAAACGTCTCATGTGTTGAGGTGTCGGAATGCAGCACCAAAGTTACCGCCCGTAGCGACTATTTTTGCTGAAAGAGTGCAGTCCCTTTTGAACTCTCTGTCTCTCTGTCTCTGTCTAGTCTCTGTCTCTCTGTCTCTCTCTGTCTCTGTCTCTGTCTCTGTCTCTCTCTGTCTCTGTCTCTGTCTCTGTCTCTCTCTCTCTCTCTCTCTCTCTCTCTCTCTCTCTCTCTCTCTCTCTCTCTCTCTTTGTTGTGGTCTGAATGAAACTTCCTTTTCTTTTCTTTTTTTTTCTTCTTTTTTTCTATTCTTATCTTTTCTTTTTTTTTCTTTCTGTTTTCCTAAAAGGTGGGTGGGTGCAGAGTTTGAAACTGTTCTTCATCATAGGAGCAGTTTGCTAATGAATATGAAGAAAGGTTCAAATTAAATCACAGGCGTATGCAGCTTTCCCTTTCTGAGGTTGAATCCCCCTAACCTTGCTTATTTCTTTGAAGTTAATATCAGATGCGCGGCGCGCTTGTGTTCTCTCTCTCTCTCTCTCTCTCTCTCTCTCTCTCTCTCTCTCTCTCTCTCTCTCTCTCTCTCTCTCTCTCTGCACACGAAATTCCAACCGTCACTCAACCACCCACGCACAGGCGCGCGAGCGTATGTGCGCACGTGCGCGCGCGCTCGCACACACACACACACACACACACACACACACACACACACACACACACACACACACACACACGCACGCACGCACGCACGCACACACACACACACACACACACATATTTACAAACACGCGTGCGCGCGCACACATACACACACACGCGCGCGCGCGCGCGCGCGCACGCGCACGAGCGTGTGTGCGTGCGTCGCACGTGTAGACCCAAATGCACTCACAGAGGTCAGTGTGAGAATGGTGTATGAAACGCCTGTGATAGTGCTCAACTACAGCTGTGTGATATCAAAACTGTTTAGTAGAAATTAACATAAGTAACAGCTGCATTAGTAATATCAAGTTTCTTATGAACAAAATTATGTGCTATGCATTAATATGTTACATGTATTATGCACAATTTACAAATTATTGCATCATCATCATCATCATCATCATCATCATCATCATCATCATCATCATCACCACCACCACCACACCACCACCACCACCATCATCACCACCACCACCACCACCACCACCACCATCATCATCATCATCATCATCATCATCATCATCATCATCATCATTATCACGATCATCATTATCATCATCATCATCATCATCATCATTTTCACTGTTTCATAACACTAATGATAATGATGATGACGATGACGACGAGGAAGTCGAGTTTATTTTTAGTTGATCGTTTGCCTTTTTTTTTTCTCTTACCTGAAAATGTCATTATCTTGGTAAAATCTTCGGAGAAGGGATGGGGGCGTCTCACCTCTAGCTGCGTGTCATTTTCTGCCCTTGTTTTTGCACTGAAGTTTACAATATCTTCTAAATCCTACATGGTTCATTTTCTACGTTTCATGTTGGTTTTTCTGATTATTTTCTCCCCTCTACCCCCCTCTCCCCCCTCTCTCCCCACCCTCCTCCGCAATTTACCCCTCGCTTCTCCTCTGTCGTCAAGAGAGAGAGAGAGAGAGAGAGAGAGAGAGAGAGAGAGAGAGAGAGAGAGAGAGAGAGAGAAGAGAAGGGAGGAGAGGGGAGAGAGAGAGAGAGAGTATGTGTGTGCATGCGTGCGTGCGTGCGTGCGTGCGTGCGTGCGTGCGTGTGCGTGTGCGTGTGTGTGTGTGTGTGTGTGTCTCTGTGTGTGTCTGTGTGTGTGTGTGTCTGTGTCTGCGTCTCTGTCTATGTGTCTGTGTGTCTGTGTGTACTCTGCCTCTGTAGTTTTCAGTGTATCCTATCTTCAATTTTCAGACGATCTTTTCTCCCCTTCGAATTCTGACGCCACTTTTTTTTCTGGATGTTCGATGTCTCCCCTAGTCCTTGTCCTCTAAAGCTGACTTTACGATCTTCTAAACGTTTGTCTCCTCTTCAAACTTAAATTGTAACGTTTCAAAACGGAGTGACTGAGGGCGGAAAATGAAGCAAAATTTAGATAGAGAGGGGGTTAGTTACCGCCAAGGACACAGAATACAGTTCAAGACATCGTCCTGTACTCTGTTTGTCTGTGTCCTTGGCGGTAACTAACCCCCTCTCTTTCTAAAATTTAAACTGTAAAGTTAATCCCTAATTTCTGACTGTGTTTTTTAGTCTGATTTCAGGTTCATGTCTTGTGTAGAATTTCCCTACCGTACCATTTCTTAAGTATGCTTGATAGGTCATGCAGTTCTGTCATGTCTTAAGTTTTAATACATGCTTCCTTTTTTTAACCAATAAGCTACATCATTATTTTTATCCTTTTTGTACCCCTCTTTGTATAACTAGATTTTGTAAACCCTGGGTGTTTTTGTCAAAAACAAAATCCTTTAAACTGAATTTTTGTAGATCTTATACATTTTCCTTGTTTCAGTTTCTAAACCGAAGTTTTGAACTTCTCGACGATCTGCTCGTGTGATTCTCTCACTGATATTTTGCAGATCTTGCATATATCGCATGTCTCATTAGTTTAAGTTAAATGTTGTAAATGTCTCGATCATTTTGATCCCTGCTTGTTCTCTAAGGTCTTGCTGACCCTACAGTATCTGTTTCTCTTGTTTGCTCCCGCAGACGAAGCTCTTTTTTTTTTTTTTTAAAGTTCTGATGCTGTTTTCGGGTTACGTTTTGAAAAATTCATCTTAGTGAGTCAGCAAGATCTTTTCTCTGTGTCATCGCTGAACCTCTTTCCTCCCCCCCCCCCCCCCCCCACACACACACACACACCTCTTTTCCCCTCGACGGTAAAATCTCACCTCTCCAATTCTCTGGCTACCTGTTGGTCCTGTTCGGTGAGGCGTGACGCACTGCCTGGCACGGTGCCACAGCCGATCAGATGGGTGCTGATCGATGGCTGTGCCTATCGAGGCGTGTCGTGATGGGCTAATTAAGGACTGTCTAGGCCGCTAGTCAATAATGTACACCACGCTCTCCTCTCTGACCGTGTGTGTGTGTGTGTGTGTGTGTGTGTGTGTGTGTGTGTGTGTGTGTGTGTGTGTGTGTGTGTGTGAGGGGTGCAGCTGTACCTGAGGGATGGCGTGTTTGTGTGTGTGTGTGTGTGTGTGTGTGTGTGTGTGTGTGTGTGTGTGTGTGTGTGTGTGTGTGTGCAGCTGTACCTGAGGGATGGCGTGTGTGTGTGTGCGCGCGCGCGCGCGCGCGCGTGTGTGTGTGTGTGTGTGTGTGTGTGTGTGTGTGTGTGTGTGTGTGTGTGTGTGTGTGTGTTTACCCCCTCGCTTATCCTCTGTCGTCAAGAGAGAGAGAGAGAGAGAGGGGGGGGGAGAGTATGTGTGTGCGTGCGTATGTGTGTGTGTGTGTGTGTGTGTGCGCGCGCGCGCGTGCGTGCGTGCGTGCGTATGAGTGTGTGTATGCGTGTGTGTGCACACGCGCGCGTGTGTGTGTGTGTGTGTGTGTGTGTGTGTGTGTGTGTGTGTGTGTGTGTGTGTGTGTGTGTGTATGTGTGTGTGTGTGTCTGTCGATGTTTTTTGTTTGTTTTGCATTGCATTTTATGGTATTTATACTGCATTCGTTTGTATTACATTGCGTTGTATTTCATGAATTGTATTGTATTGTATCATATCTATTATGTCGTATCGTGTCGTGGTGTGTCGTATAGCATTGTATTGTATCGTATTCCATGGTATAACGTTCGATGTCATTACACTGCGTTCTGTTGTATTGTGGTGAGTGGTCTTGTATTGAACAATTTCATCGCCATAGCAGATTTCTCAATACGAAGTCTTGGCCACTATTCCATGGGAAATCGTGTCGTCGTAGTCCAACCTTACCATTTTCTTTCTTTCTTTTTTTTCTTTCTTTCTTTCTTTCTTCCTTTCTTTCTTTCTCCCTATAAATTCCGGGCCGCTATTTCACGGGAAATGGTGTCGCCGTAGTCCAACGCCACCATCTCTCTCTGTCTCTGTCTTGTCTCTGTCTCTGTCTCTCTCTCTCTCTCTCTCTCTCTCTCTCTCTCTCTCTCTCTCTCTCTCTCTCTCTCTTCTTTTTTATTTTTTTCTGCCTGCGTATGTTTTCGTTAACCCGTCAAAATGTGTTCTACCAAGTTTTCGCAGTGGCAATTTTCTGCGCTGCTCTTTCTTTGTTTCTTTGTTTCTTTCTTTCTATCTCCCCCCCCCTCTCTCTCTCTCTCTCTCTCTCTCTCTCTCTCTCTCTTTCTTTCTTTCTTTCTTTCCCTCTCTGCCTGCGCACGCTTTGGCTAACCTGTTAAAATGGTGTGTTTTTACCGAATTTTCTCAGTGGCAATCATCTACACTGCCCTGAGTTCGCTTACGTCTGTTAAACACCCGTCCCACGCGGAACGTCTGTCTTCCGCCTTTTCCAAAGACACTAAAGGGGAAACCCCTGCCCCGTGCGAGATCCGAACCCTGGACCAGCCAAAACACTTTCACTTTCTAGACGAAGTGCGTTACGCACTGTACATTGTGAACCAAGTTCGTCTGGTTCGTGATCTCTTCCATTCTTGTCTTTGTTCATTATAATCCGATTTTTTTTTCGTGATCCTTGTCTTTGTTCTTACTTACCCGACCTTTGGTTTGCAATCCATGTCTTTGTTCTTATTTACCTAATCTTTGGTTTGCAATCCATGCCTTTGTTCTCATTTACCCAATCTTTGGTTTGCAATCCATGTCTTTGTTCTTATTTACCCAATCTTTGGTTTGCAATCCATGCCCTTGTTCTTATTTACCCAATCTTTGGTTTGCAATCCATGTCTTTGTTCTTATTTACCCAATCTTTGGTTTGCAATCCATGTCTTTGTTCTTATTTACCCAATCTTTGGTTTGCAATCCAAGTCTTTGTTCTTATTTACCTAATCTTTGGTTTGCAACCCAGTCTTGTTCTTATTTACCTAATCTTTGGTTTGCAATCCAGTCTTTGTTCTTATTTACCCAATCTTTGGTTTGCAATCCAAGTCTTTGTTTTTATTTACCTAATCTTTGGTTTGCAACCCAGTCTTGTTCTTATTTACCCAATCTTTGGTTTGCAATCCAAGTCTTTGTTCTTATTTACCCAACCTTTGGTTTGCAATCCATGTCTTTGTTCTTACTTACCCAACCTTTGGTTTGCAATTCATGTCTTTGTTTTTACTTACGCAACCTTTGGTTTGCAATTCATGTCTTTGTTTTTACTTACCCAGTCTTTGGTTTGCAATCCATGTCTTTGTTCTGAATGGTCAGTTCTCTGATTTGTGATCCTCGTCTTTGTTCCACATTGCCCGAGCTTTGGGTTTGTGATCCGTGTCTTTGTTCTGAATTGGCCGATCGTTTGGTTCGTGATCATTGTCTTTGTTTATCATTGTCATTTTTATTTTTTTATTTTTCGGTCTTTCTTCAATCTCAGTGAGGATGGCAAAGTCTCCGATCTTAGGTTCGCGGGAAAAAAATGGACCCATTCCGCATGGAAGCTCTCCTGTCCCAGAAGTCAGTCTGACACACTCACTCTCTTGTGTCAGGAATCAGTTTGTGGTTGGGTGACCTAAAAAAAATTGGAATTTGATTCATAGTAAACACGTTCGTTCAACACGTCCGAAATATTCAAGTTCAAGATCCCTTAGCACTACAGAAGTTAAAATTCGGATAAAGAGATCTTTGAAATTGATTTTCCAGCATATTTGAAATAGCTCTAAGCTGAACAGGGTAGCAAAATGTCTCAATCGAAGATCAGCAAACAACACTTTGAAAGTCGTGTCCGTTCCCTTGAGAAAAAGATTATTCATACTTCCATTGCATTAGGTTGGTGTATTAATGCAAAGTAGATCGTAGATTGTAAGTTTCAGTTAAGCAGGAAATTATGCTTAAGCATTCATAGCTGGTCTAGATTTACGAACGTTGTGTGTGTGTGTGTGTGTGTTTGTGTGTGTGTGTGTGTGTGTGTGTGTGTGTGTGTGTGTGTGTGTGTGTGTGTGTGTGTGTGTGTGTGTGTGTGTAGAACGGCCTCAAACATTCCAGACCTCTGGTTTCATGACTGTAGGCGGAAACAGAACCACAACGCGTTTCGACCTCTTGGGACTTTTTTTAGGAAAGGCAAATTACATTCAAAACAATGAAAACGAAACAACAGACTGTCACTTATCTCTTCGATCCGGGTGCAAAAAGATGCATGTCTGTTTGTCCCTTGTTTCCGTTGTTTTGAATATTAGTTTTGTGCCCGAAGAAGACCCAATAGGTTGAAACGAGTTGCATTTATCATTTGTTTGTTCTTTCATTTGCCGGACCAGTTATTCTCTTTTTTTTTTCTTTCCTTCTCTCATTCCAGTCCTTATACAGCCCCCAACGGTCGGCTAGGCTGTAAACAACGGGAATTGAATCTCACCCATTCAAGAAGACTTGTGTTGGAAGCAGAGTGTCGGTCGCCGAGAGCTTACGAAAAAGACGCCCCAATGGTTTAATATCTCAAGACCACTAGCCCGAAAGCGCGAATTTGAATGAAGAAAAGCGCGAATGGTGTATGTCAAAAAGCACAAATTTTCGGTGACAAAAGCGCGAACGAAGATTTTCAGTACAAACAACACGTTCCAGGTGACCCAGTGTACATAAACGCTCATGTGGCCTTTTTAAATTGAATGTTTCATTTCATCAAACTTTGTGAATTATGTATGCGGCAACATAAAAATGAAGGAAGGACCATTAAGCGATGGGTTATGTTGTTGAAGAATGCGGTCAACAATTCCCCTATGTGCTTGCCTCTCTCTCTCTCCTCTCTCTCTCTCTCTCTCTCTCTCTCTCTCTCTCTCTCTCTCTCTCTCTCTCTCTCTCTCTAAGAATGCGGCCAACAATTCCCCGTATGTGCTCCACCACCACCCCCCAATCTCTCTCTCCCTCTCTCTCTCCTCTCACTCCTCTCTCTCTCTCTCTCTCTCTCTCTCTCTCCTCTCTCTCTCTCTCTCTCTCTCTCTCTCATTTGAAATACTACAGATTTCCAAGTCTTTTCAGATTAAGCTTACTTCTAGCTTCCAATAATGAACGAACAACTAGAAATCTGCCCATTTACCTATACAAAGCATTTAAGTTAAGATCTGTTCTTGTTTCTTAACGTAAAGCATTGAATCAGTTTTTGAACGTGTAAAATATCGAATGATTTTCAGATGCACCCCTTCACGAGGGGCAATGGCCTGTTTGTGGATAAAATCTATCCGTATCCGTATCCGTATCCGTATCTCTCTCTCTCTCTCTCTCTCTCTCTCTCTCTCTCTCTCTCTCTCTCTCTCAATTTGTATTTCAATGTAAAGCATATGAAGATAAAAGGAAAAAATCAAAACTGTTTAATTTGATGCCAGAAAGACCATATACTTTGATTGAACTATTACCTTCTGATGATGGAAATATTGTTCGTCTGTTTGCTAAATATATTGCTGAATGTTATGATATCAGAGAGAAAAAATGTCTGTTGCTGTTTCCCTGTGAGACAGTGCTTTGGTTCTCCGTATGTCATAGCTGGCCATTTAGGCCCACGTTTGGTGATCTTTTGTTTGTCGTTAACTTTATTATTCCCAGATAGATCAATACCGGGAGTCATGTTTGTAATGTATTACACATTTTTCGTTTCATAAATTCTTGACGCTGCATTAATGATAGCCCCCTTGACATGAAGACTGTATTTTGTCATTGTCAATAAAAACGATTCTGAAGCGTCTCTCTCTCTCTCTCTCTCTCTCTCCTCTCTCTCTCTCTCTCTCTCTCTCTCTCTCTCTCTCTCTCTCTCTCTCTCGTGTGTGTGTGTGTGTGTGTGTGTGTGTGTGTGTGTGTGTGTGTGTGTGTGTGTGTTTGTGTGTGCGCGCGCACGCATGTGTGTGTGTGTGTGTGTGTGTGTGTGTGTGTGTGTGTGTGTGTGTATGTGTGTTTGTGTGTGTGTGTGTGTGTGTGTGTGTGTGTGTGTGTGTGTGTGTGTGTGTGTGTGTGTGTGTGTGTGTGCGCGTGTAATTGCGTCTCTCTCTCTCTGTGTGTGGTGTGTGTGTGTGTGTGTGTGTGTGTGTGTGTGTGTGTGTGTGTGTGTGTGTGTGTGTGTGTGATAGCTATACCTATCCTTTTTTTAACCTCAAATATTCAATCACATTGGGAACACGTTTCCTGTGTCTTCTGTACTCTCACATTTATAGTTTCTTTTTTGTTCAGTTTGCCTCCTTTCTCTCTCCCCTCCCTGCCCCCCCCCCACCCTCCCCCCTCCCACCACCCCCGCCCCACTCCTCTCATAATTCATTCATTTTTTAATGATAGCGTCGCTCGCTTAGTGCACCACTTATTTGCTCGGAGTTGTTGTTGTTGTTGTTGTTGTTGTTTTCGTCGTACCCTGGCTAAAGGACTCCAGGGATCATCCGAACAGCCACAGTACTTGAACACTATGGTACAAATACATCAGCTGGGGATGAGAACATTACGTGTGTGACCGTTCTTGATTACCCCGCCACGTGGGCAGCCACACTCCGACTTCGGGGGATTTTGGAGACTGATAATGTTATGCTAGGAGCTTGTCACGTTAGAACAGAGTGTTTTCTACCACCTTTCCTCCACTAATCTTTCTCCTTCTCCCTCCCATGTTCCCCCTACCCCCAACACACGACCATCTGACACATCTTTTTTTCCTACTACCTTCTTCCCTTTCCCTGACAATCCTACGGCTCAAACACCCCCTTCCCCCTATCCCCCCGTACTTCCTCCCCCCCCCCCCCCTGCACCCCACCATTATCACTTGCTTTTTCTTCTTCTTCTTCTTCTTCTTCTTCTTCTTTTCTTTTTTAGGGGAGTGTTGCAGCTGTTTTTGAATCAGTGCGTAGATTTTTGTTCTGGGATTGTTTCCCTTGACGCCCTCTCCTAACAATTGCCAGTCTGCCCTGAGGTCAGTTTCAGGGTCATCAAGGAAAGGCTACTGCGTGCGGACTAGTCCACACACGCCACACCACATCTGCTAAGACACCAGACTGTAGTGTCCAGGGTTTACAACTGGCTGGCGGGCTAAATAGATGAATTATTAAACAGAAAGGATTGTATAAGAAGGTGGTGTCTACTAGAGTTAGCAGATGTCTGACCTGTCTATTAACCCTAAGCGCTGGTTATCGCTTGGATACGTTACTAATATTCTTTGCAACGTTATTCTAGATGTGTGTGTGTGTGTGTGTGTGGTGTGTGTGTGTGTGTGTGTGTGTGTGTGTGTGTGTGTGTTGTGGGTGGGTGGGTGGGTGTGTGCTTGCGCGCGCATGACGTGTATGTGAGTGTGTGTGTGTATGTGTGTGTATGCGCGCGCGCGTGCGTGCGTGCGTGCGTGCGTGCGTGCGTGTGTGTGTGTGTGTGTGTGTGTGTGTGTGTGTGTGTGCGAGCGCGCGCGCGCACGTGGTCATTATGGGTAATGGGTGTTCAGAGGATGGCTGAAGTCATATCAGGTTTAATCATATTAATAGTAATGGTGATCATATAATTATGACAATAATGTAAATGTTAGAAATAATTATGAGTTATGAGGAGGTGGAGGAAGAGGAGGAGGTGGAGGAGGAGGAGGAGGAAGAGGAAGAAGAGAAGGACAATAAAAGTAATGATGATGATGATGATGATGAATAAATGAACAAACAAAAAAATACATAAAGAAATTAATAAACAAACAAATAGATAAATAGATAAATGCAATAAACAAACAAACAAATGTGTAAGTAAATAATTGTGAGACAGACCCTACTTGGTCGCCATAAACGACCAACTTCTTTCGCTCTCTGCTTCCTTTAAAACATGAGCCAGTGTCCACATTCACCCCCCACTGGTGCAACACATCAAACACACTGTCCACACTCACCCCCCACTGGTGCAACACATCAAACACACTGAAAAGACGGACTCACCTTCGTTTTGAGCCAGTGTCCACACTCACCCCCCACTGGTGCAACACATCAAACACACTGAAAAGACGGACTCACCTTCGTTTTGAGCCAGTGTCCACACTCACCCCCCACTGGTGCAACACATCAAACACACTGAAAAGACGGACTCACCTTCGTTTTGAGCCAGTGTCCACACTCACCCCCCACTGGTGCAACACATCAAACACACTGAAAAGACGGACTCACATTCGTTTTGCGCCAGTGTCTACACTCACTCCCCACTGGTGCAACACATCAAACACACTGAAAAGACGGACTCACCTTCGTTTTGAGCCAGTGTCCACACTCACCCCCCACTGGTGCAACACATCAAACACACTGAAAAGACGGACTCACCTTCGTTTTGAGCCAGTGTCCACACTCACTCCCCACTGGTGCAACACATCAAACACACTGAAAAGACGGACTCACCTTCGTTTTGCGGTGATATATTCGTTCTTGGGAAATTTGTTTATTGCATCACTTTTTTTTTTTTTTTAATCACATTACTTGTTCGTATGGTTTTTCTATCATATTGTTCCCCGCCGTCAATTCCCACATTTCCGCTTGCCCCCCCCCCTTCCCCCCTCCCCCCTCCCCCCCTCCTCCCCCTTCCCCCATCACCCATCCACTCCCAACCCCTGCTCCTGGAGGTATTCTTTCCTGGGTAGGAGATTTCATCACACTGGACTGGTTTGTAGCGCCTCTACCCTGTCGCTCATGATTGAGGAGAGGGGCAGTTAAGATAATGCTGTCGATATTGTGAGCTCTGCACCTTCTAACACGTCTAAAACAAACTGTAGTAAACAGCGGAGACGGTAAATATAATAATACATTGAAGTTTGAAGACAGGAAAAGATAGTGATGCACTACCCGTGTACGTTTTGCGCTCAGGCTATTTGCAGCGAGTAACGAACGATAATTGCGTCTTAGCTTAGTGTGTGTGTGTTTTTCCGTGATTGTGTCCCCTGGCTTTTTCAGCGGAACTGTGACCCCCCCTCTCTCTCTCTCTCTCTCTCTTTGTGTGTGTGTGTGTGTGTGTGTGTGTGTGTGTGTGTGTGTGTGTGTGTGTGTGTGTGTGTGTGTGTGCGCGCGTGCGTGCGTGCGTGCGTGGTGTGTGTGTGTGTGTGTGTGTGTGTGTGTGTGTGTGTGCGCGCGCGCGTGTGTGCGCGCCTGTCTGTTTGTCTGTCTGTCTGTCTGTCTGTCTGTCTGTCTGTTGCTGCGTCTATCCATGTGACTGTGAGTGCACGTGTGTGTGTGTTTGCGTCCGTTTGTGTGTGCGTTAGGGCGCAGGGAAATGAGGCAGGAAAAGATCAGAGGCGGAAGGGGGGGGGGGGGGGGGGGGAGAGGAGGGGGTTAGGTGGAGAGGGGGCATCATATATGTGCCAAAAAAAAATAAGTATAGGGAAATTAGAAACCAATCGTTGTAAATAAATATGTAAATAGACAAATATATAGATAAATGAATAGATAAATAAATAATGAATAAATGAAATAAGAAAGATAATAAAAGTAACAATAGCTATAATAACAATAAATCTAACAAGAAAAATCTTCATCACCATGATGATGATGAATCATCATCATCATCATCATCATCATCATCATCATCATCATTATTATCATCATGATGGCATATAAAAGGAACGACAGAATAGTTTTAATCATCTAGAAATATATGATTACTTCAGGACTATTAACTGTTTCTGATATTTGGAGAAAAAAAAAAGTCAGATTTGTGTGACAAGTCTTTGTAACCTATTTCCACTTTGCAAACAACTTGTTCATTTCCCGCTTACCTAGGTTTTAGACATGTTCTGAAACCGTTCCTATCGCAGACTGTCTTTCGCTAATTTGCTGTTTCATTTCGGAATCGTTCTCAATGTGACGGATCACATTACAGATACAAGCCACTTTATTCAGACATAGGGCTGTGTATGACACATATCATCGGGGGCCGGATTATCCTTGTGGTAGAGCGCGGAACTCGTCATCTTGGGGTTGCGGGTTCGAATCTCCGCCGGGCCGTTTCGGTACAGGGGGATTTTTTCCTTCAGCGTTAACATTGGTTCTGACTCCATTTCCCATACAGTCCTTCGAATGAGACTATAAACCGATGTTCCACGTGTGAACGCACGCATAACATCTTGCACACACGTCAAATCCCATCACCAACTTTCGGAAGAGAAGGCCAGTTTGGCCGTTGGTATGGATGACACGTTACACATAGCATGCACCTTCCCCAAAGTTGGAGTATGGCTGTCTTAATGGCGGGATAAGAAAAACGACAACAACAACAACAAAAAAAAAAACACCAAAAAAAAAAAAAAACACGGTCATACACACAAAACTCCACTCCCTTTGTTAGGTAGATAGGATTAATTCTTGCATGTCTATACAGGGAGCCTCGAAAAAAAAAAGAAAGAAAGAAACATGTCATTTTTTAAAAAATTCTTTAAGATATACGCCACTTTATGCATACATAAGGAGTGTATCTAATATGTTATCTGTTTGTTTGGTTTTTTAATTCAAGCTATGCATCATATTATCCAGACACAAGGCAGTGTATCAATTACGTAATCTGCAAAAAAATGTTTGCAAAGGATTATAGATACTCACAACTCTAAGCACTTGAACATTGCAGGCCTGTAGACTCCAAAGCCAAACAAACAGCCACGATAACATCTCGCCAAAGAATATTATTGTAGTCAAATATGTCTCGATGAAAGACATCCTGGAACATCAAAATACCGAAAGTCACCACTGCATCGCTCACCTTTGCCGCATGATGGGCCGTCTCGCCCGCTCGCTCTGCAAGAAAGACAACTTCTGCATGTCAGCAACACCTTGGAAAAGTACGGTTGTCTCCCATGTTCTTTGTGTGCATGAACTGTTGGCTTTCATGTTGAGAACGAAAACCTCACTCCTTCAACAGGTCTGTTTTCTTGTGCTTAGTGCTCTTTTGATTTCTATCTTTGGTTCATTGAATTTTTTTTTCCACCTCGTCCTCCTCCTCCTCCTTCATCCTGTCAATATATTCATTGAATGACAGCAGGTTTTAATCTATTTTCTTCAAACTAAGCACGATCGATATAAAGGATTCTGTCTTCTGTCTGTCTGTCTGTCTGTCTGTCTGTCTCTGTCTCTCTCTGTCTCTCTCTCTCTCTCTGTCTCTCTGTCTGTCTGTCTGTCTGTCTTCTCTCTCTCTCTCTCTAACACACACACACACACACACACACACACACACACACACACACACACACACACACACACACACACACACACACATACTCACACACGTGCGCGCGCGCGCGCGTGTGGATACACATTGTGCCAAACTGTCTCCAAACAGAACTGTATGTATTTACAAGTTCAACAGTGCATTTATTACAACACACACACACACACACACACACACACACACACACACACACACACACACACACACACACACACACACACACACACACACACACACACACACACACTTACAGAGGTACGCTCAGACAAGTTTTGTACCAGCCCAGAGTACACATTTTTTTCATTGCATTTAAACAGTATTCACGCTAAGACTGCGAACACAATCATTTCCTCTGTCAAATCGTGATATAACGGGGCTAAAATATTCTCTACCCTTCCAACAACTTTGGTCAAATGTACCCTAATCTCGAAAGAACTGAGAGAAATTCTGTGCTGAAAACAGGGTAAGGGAGGACATCAGTAACTTAATCCTTATATTTCTGATGCAGCCAACAGGCTAACCATGCCAACTGGAGGTGACCAACCGGCCTCTCACTGCATAACTGAGGCATCCCACAAGCTAATAATGAAATAACTGAGATGAAGTACAACCTATTAAAGAAATAACTGAGACGTCCGACGAACTAGTAATGAAATACCTATGCAATCCTTCAAGCTAATGAATGAGGCAACCTGCATGCTAATATGAAATAAGTGAGACGATCTGAATTAACAATGAAATAAGTGAGGCGTTTTACATGCTGATAACGGGATAACTGTGGCATCTTATTAGATGATGAGGAAATAATTGAGGCGCCCTTCGAACGAGGTCATCATACAATAATTAAAACAACCAATAAGCTAATTATTAGATAACCGTATCATTATACAAGTTTATCATAAAACCTAGGCAACCTAAGCGATGAGCTACTCATGAAGCATCTGAGGTAATAAACGAGCTGGTCATTAATTGACTAAGGCAGCCTACTGGCTAACTGATAAACAACAAAGAAAACTACAATCTAGTCATGAAGAAACTGAGGCAGTTTAGAAACTATTCATTTAATAAGTAAAACAACCCACAGGCTAATCAGAAAAAAAAAAACAGAGGCAATCTACAAACTAATCATTGAGTAACTGAGGCAATCAACAAGCTAGTTTAAGTAACTGGGGTATTCTACAAGCCAGCTATGAAATTACTAAGGTCGCCTACATACTTATTAAATAACAAAAGCAACCTATAAACGAACCATTAATTAACTGAGGTAACCGATGGAGTGATAATGATATAAACTGGGCAATATGCAAACTAATCTTTGCATAACCGAGACAACCTCCGAACTTTTTATGAAATAACTGATGTAGTGTACGAACTAATCATTAACTAAGGCAGCCTAAAAGTGATTATTGAAATAACTACGGCAACTTACCAGTTAATCATGAATAACTGAGGCAACCTACGAGTTGATCGTTAAAAAACTAAGGCAATCTGTGAACTCATGGAAAAAAACCGAGGCATCCTACAGGTTAACATTAATGACGAGGCATCTACAGTTAAACATAAATGATGAGGCAGTCTACAGGTTAAACATTAAATGAATGAGGCTGTCTACAGGTTAAACATTAAATGACTGAGGCATCCGACAAGTTAAACATTAAATGACCGAGGCATCCGACAGGTTAAACATTAAATGACTGAGACAGTCCACAGGTTAAACATTAAATGAATGAGGCTGTCTACAGGTTAAACATTAAATGACTGAGGCATCCGACAAGTTAAACATTAAATGACTGAGGCATCCGACAGGTTAAACATTAAATGACTGAGACAGTCCACAGGTTAAACATTAATGAATGAGGCTGTCTACAGGTTAAACATTAAATGACTGAGGCATCCTACAGGTTAAACATTAAATGACTGAGGCATCCGACAGGTTAAACATTAAATTGCTGAGACAGTCCACAGGTTAAACATTTAATGAATGAGGCTGTCTACGGGTTAAACATTAAATGACTGAGGCAGTCTACAAGCTAGACATCAAAACTGAGCAACATACAAGCTAATTATTGAATACGTAAGGCAAACTAAAGACTGCCCTGAAATAACTGAGGCAATTGGAAATTGATCACCTAATAATTGAGGCAACCTATGAAGTAATCATTAAATAACCAAGGCAGCTTATACGCTTATCATAAAAACAACTGAGACAACCTAAAAGCTAATCGTTAAATAACTGAAGGAAACCAACAAGCTAGTTATAAAATAAGTCAGTCAAACTAACAGTTAATCGTCATGTAACTCTGGAACCTACAAACTCATTATTTGAAAAAACAAAACTGAGGCAACCTACAAATTTATGATGAAATATTCGAGGCGATCGACAAGCTGATCGTTAAATTACTGAAGCATTCAACAAACCAATTGTTAAATAACTGAAGTGCCTTTGTTTCTGTCAATGAAACAGTAAAGGTAAACCTTACGCTAACGCCAAGAAGGGGTCATAGTGGGGCAAATAGAAAACATATACACTTGCTAATAGGTCAGCACGGATTCCATTGCAAGAACCAAGTGCTCAGTAGATCGTTATGGGGTGAGGTTGAGGATAGGGTTGCGAATACGTGTGTTAACCATAATATAACTAAGTGGCGAAATATGTACTAAACACGATAGAACTGTAGACAAAGTACGTGCCACTTATAATATGCCTGAGGGTGAACTACGTGCTAACCATGATATAACTGAGGGTGAAGTACGTGCTAACCATGATATAACTGGGGTAAGGTACGTGCTAACCATGATATAACTGGGGTGAAATACGTGCTAACCATGATATAACTGGGGGTGAAGTACGTGCTAACCATGATATAACTGGGGTAAGGTACGTGCTAACCATGATATAACTGGGGTAAGGTGCGTGCTGACCATGATATAACTGGGATGAGGTACGTGCTGACCATGTTATAACGGGAGTGAAGTACTTGCTGACGATGGAATAACTGGGGTGGAGTACGTGCTGACCATGACATTACTGGGGTAAAATACGTGCTAACCATGATATAACTGGGGATGAAGTCGTGCTGAACCATGACATTACTAGGTGAAATACGTGCTAACCATGATATAACTGGGGGAAGTACGTGCTAACAGTATATAAACTGGGGGAAGTACGTGCTAACCATGATATAACTGGGGTGAAGTACGTGCTAACAGTAATATAACTGGGGTGAAGTACGTGCTAACCATGATATAACTGGGGGAAGTACGTGCTAACAGTAATATAACTGGGGTGAAGTACGTGCTAACAGTAATATAACTGGGGTGAAGTACGTGCTAACCATAACATAACTGGGGGAAGTACGTGCTAACCATGAGATAACTGAGGTGAAGTACGTGCTAACCATAACATAACTGGGGGAAGTACGTGCTAACCATGAGATAACTAAGGTGAAGTACGTGCTAACCATGATATAAGGGGGGGAAGTACGTGCTAACCATGATATAACGGGGGGAAGTACGTGCTAACCATGATGTAACTGGGGAAGTACGTGCTAACCATGAGATAACAGGGGGAAGTACGTGCTAACCATGAGATAACTGGGTGAAGTACGTGCTAAGCATGATATAACTGGGTGAAGTACGTGCTAACCATGATATAACGGGGGAAGTACGTGCTAACTATGAGATACCAGGGGGAAGTACGTGCTAAGCATGATATAACTGGGTGAAGTACGTGCTAACCATGATATAACGGGGGGAAGTACGTGTTAACCATGAGATACCAGGGGGAAGTACGTGCTAAGCATGATATAACTGGGTGAAGTATGTGCTAACCATGATATAACGGGGGGAAGTACGTGCTAACCATGAGATAACAGGGGGAAGTACGTGCTAACCATGAGATAACTGGGGTGAAGTACGTGCTAACCATGATATAACGGGGGGATGTACGTGCTAACCATGAGATAACTGGGGTGACGAACGTGCTAAGCATGATATAACGGGGAGAAGTACGTGCTAACCATGATATAACTGGGGAAGTACGTGCTAACCATGATATAACGGGGGAAGTACGTGTTAACCATGAGATACCAGGTGGAAGTACGTGCTAACTATGAGATAACTGGGGTGAAGTACGTGCTAACCATGATATAACGGGAGAAGTACGTGCTAACCATAATATAACTGGAGGAAGTACGTTCTAACCATGATATAACGAGGGGAAGTACGTGCTAACCATGATATAACTGGGGGAAGTACGTGCTAACCATGATGTAACTGGGGGAAGTACGTGCTAATCATGATATAACTGGGGAAGTACGTGTTACCCATAATATAACTGGGGGAAGTACGTGCTAACCATGATATAACGGGGGAGGGGGGGAGGAGTACGTGCTAACCATGAGATAACTGGGGGAAGTACGTGCTAACCATGATATAACGGGGGGGGGGGGGGGGGGGAGGACTACGTGCTAACCATGATATAACTGGGGGAAGTACGTGCTAACCATGATATAACTGGGGGAAGTACGTGCTAACCATGATATAACTGGGGGAAGTACGTGTTAATTATGATATAACTGGGGGAAGTACGTGCTAACCATGATATAACTTGGGGAAGTACGTGCCAACCATGATATAACTGGGGGAAGTACGTGCTAACCATGATATAACTTGGGGAAGTACGTGCTAACCATGATATAACTGGGGAAGTACGTGCCAACCATGATATAACTGGGGGAAGTACGTGCTAACCATGATATAACTTGGGGAAGTACGTGCCAACCATGATATAACTGGGGGAAGTGCGTGCTAACCATGATATAACTGGGGGAAGTATGTGCTAACCGTTATATAACTAGGGGAAGTACGTGCTAACCATGATATAACTGAGGGAAGTGCGTGCTAACCGTTATATAACTGGGGGAAGTACGTGCTAACCATGATATAACGGAGTGAAATACGTGCTGACCATGATATAACGGGAGTGAAGTACTTGCTGACGATGGTATAACTGGGGTGAAGTACGTGCTACCCATGAGATAATTGGGGTGAAGTACGTACTAAGCATGATAGAACTGGGAAAGAAAGTGCCAACTATGTTATAACTGGGGGTGAAGTACTTGCTAACTATGATATAATTGGGGGTGAAGTACGTGCTAACTATGATACAACTGAGGGTTAAGTAGGTGCTACCCATGAGATAACTGGGGTGAAGTACGTACTAAGCATGATAGAACTGGGGAAAGTAAGTGCCAACCATGATATAACTGGGGGTGAAATACGTGCTAACTATGATATAATCGTGGTGAAGTACGTGCTAACTATGATATAATTGGGGTGAAGTACGTGCTAACTATGATATAATTGGGGGTGAAGTACGTGCTAACTATGATATGACTAGGGTGAAGTACGTGCTCACCATGATATAAATGGGATGAAGAAGGTTCTGATAATGATGTAACCGGGGTGAAGTACGTGCTAACCATGATATAACTGGGGTGAAGTACGTACCAACCATGATAAAACTGGGGGTAAAGTACGTGCTAACCATGACATACATGGGGTGAAGTACGTGCTAACCATGATATAACTGGGGTGAAGTACGTGCTAACCATGATATAACTGGGGTGAAGTACATGCTAACCATGAGATAACTGGGGTGAAGTACGTGTCAACCATGATATAACTGGGGGTGAAGTACGTGCTAACCATGATATAACTGGGGGTGAAGTACGTGCTACCCATGATATAACTATGTTCTATGATATGGTTAAGGGTGACGTACGTACAACGGATATAAAGTACGTCCTAAACATAATATGACTAGGGTTTTAGTACACCCTGAACATGACATAACTAGGGTTTAAGTACGTCCTAAACATGCTATAACCAGGGTTTAGGTACGTCTTAAACATGATGTAACTAGGGTTCGATTATGTCCTAGACATAACATAACTAGGGTTCAAGTACGTCCTAAACATGATATAAATATGGTTTAATTACGTCATATGCATGATTTAACTACGGTTTAAGTACGTCCTGAAAATGACATCACTGGGGATAAGGTACGTGCCAACTATGACATAACAGAGGGTCAGTACGTGCGACTATGATATATCTGACGGTGAAGTGCGTACTAGTTATGGTATAACGGGGAGGGAAAGGGAAGTACGTCCTAAACAGGACATCTTAACATTAAGAACGTTCTAAACATAACACAACTGGGACTAATGTACTCGCTATTCATAACATAACTGCGGGTAGAGTATGCCGCGAGCATAACTTGGGGTGAAGCACGTCCTAAATATGATCAACTGAGGGTGAGGGGTTGGGGAAAATGAATCCCAAACATGACATAACTGGGGTGAATTGGCTCTGATATCATTGAGATGAATTGCGGTCTACGGTGTGACCGGGGAACCATATTCTAACCATGACATAAGTGAGGTAAACAATTCGTTAACACTGTGTAAATGAAGAAACTTTGTGCTAACCATTACGTAACTAAGACGACCTTTGATCTCTCTATGACGTAAGTGAGACGAACAGCAAACTCTAATCATGACATACATTCAGCAGACTAGGGACCAGCAATGGAATAACTGAGGAGAACTAAGTGCCAACCATCACTGACGTGAATTATGTGTCAGACATGATGTATCTGAAGTAAACGATGTGCTAACATGATGTAACTGAAGTTAACTAGAGTCTAACCATGACGTAACTGAAGTGAATTACGAACTGAACATGATATAAGGCATGTAAAGCAATGCTCATCAGGGTACAACTGAAGAAAGCTTTGGGGGAAAGCTTAACACAATTTAGGCACATTATGTCCTAACAAGATAACTAGGGAAAGATTTGGATTAATAAGCAGATAGCTGGGGTGAACAATGTCCTAACTATATAACATAACAAAGACGACTTAGGGTATGATCCAAACAGATCCTAGTTTATCAGTGACATGAATTGTCGTAATGTAATACATTATATACATTTTATATGTCAGACAAGCTTTGGACGAACCATCCTTTCTTTTCTGTGAAAAACAAACAAACAAAAACAACACACACACACACACACACACACACACACACACACACACACACACACACACACACACACACACACACACAACACACAATGTCTACGCTAATTGTCATTACGCTGCAGTCACTATCACTAGCCCCCCTCCCCCCCCCCCCCCCCCCCACACACACACACACATCGCTCCCTAACTCCTCTGCCCATCTTCCTCCTCGACGCCTCCCGTCCCCAGTCCCTTTACACCTTCCTCCTTGGATAATGCCATACATTCCCTACATCCTCTTCTGGGCTGTCTAATGAAATAATTCATGTAAACTGACCGGCAGAACGGCTGAGATCAACAGTCGCTCTCCATTCGATAACACACACCAGCCTGGTGTTTCCTTCTATAACAGGATCAGCCTTGTGTTTCCTTCTATACAGATCAGCTTGTGTTTCCTCTATAACAGGATCAGCCTGGTGTTTCTCTCTATAACAGGATCAGCCTTGTGTTTCTCTCTATAACAGGATCAGCCTGTGTGTTTCTTCTATAACAGGATCAGCCTTGTGTTTCCTTCTATAACAGGATCAGCCTTGTGTTTCCTTCTATAACAGGATCAGCCTGTGGTGTTTCCTTCTATAACAGGATAGCCTGTGTGTTTCCTTCTATAACAGGATCAGCCTGTGTGTTTCCTTCTATAACAGGATCAGCCTGGTGTTTCCTTCTATAACAGGATCAGCCTGGTGTTTCCTTCTATAACAGGATCAGCCTGGTGTTTCTCTATAACATGATCAGCCTGGTGTTTCTCTCTATAACAGGATCAGCCTGTGTTTCTCTCTATAACAGGATCAGCCTTGTGTTTCTCTCTATAACAGGATCAGCCTTGTGTTTCCTTCTATAACAGGATCAGCCTGGTGTTTCTCTCTATACCAGGATCAGCCTGGTGTCTCTCTCTATAACAGGATCAGCCTGGTGTTTCTCTCTATAATAGGATCAGCCTTGTGTTTCTCTCTATAACAGGATCAGCCTTCTGTTTCCTTCTATAACAGGATCAGCCTGGTGTTTCCTTCTATAACAGGATCAGCCTGGTGTTTCCTTCTATAACAGGATCAACCTGGTGTTTCCTTCTATAACAGGATCAGCCTTGTATTCCCTTCTATAACAGGATCAGCCTTGTATTCCCTTCTATAACAGCATCAGCCTTGTGATCAACCTTGTTTTTCCTTCTATAACAGGATCAGCCTTGTGTTTCCTTCTATAACAGGATCAACCTGGTGTTTCCTTCTATAACAGGATCAACCTTGTGATCAGCCTTGTGCTTCCTTCTATAACAGGATCAGCCTTGTGCTTACGTCTATAACAGGATCAGCGTGGTGTTTCCTTCTATAACAGGATCAGCCTTGTGCTTCCTTCTATAACAGGATCAGCCTTGTGCTTCCTTCTATAACGGATCAGCCTGGTGTTTCCTTCTATAACAGGATCAGCCTGGTGTTTCCTTCTATAAAAGGATCAGCCTGTGTGTTTCCTTCTATAACAGGATCAGCCTGTGTTTCCTTCTATAACAGGATCAGCCGTGTGTTTCCTTCCATAACAGGATCAGCCTTGTGCTTCCTTCTATAACAGGATCAGCCTGGTGTATCCTTCTATTACAGGATCAGCCTTGTATTTCTTTCTATAACAGCACCAGCCTTGTATTCCCTTCTATAACAGCATCAGCCTTGTGATCAGCCTTGTTTTTCCTTCTATAACAGGATCAGCCTTGTGTTTCCTTCTATAACAGGATCAGCCTTGTATTCCCTTCTAACAGCATCAGCCTTGTGATCAACCTTGTTTTTCCTTCTATAACAGGATCAGCCTTGTGTTTCCTTCTATAACAGGATCAGCCTTGTATTCCCCTCTCAGCCTTGTGATCAACCTTGTGTTTCCTTCTATAACAGAATCAGCCTTGTGTTTCCTTCTATAACAGGATCAGCCTTGATTTTCCTTCTATAACAGGATCAGCCTTATGCTTCCTTCTATAACAGGATCAGCCTTCTACAGCACACTATCAGTCCACTTGTTTTCAAGTGATGTAACTGCAGGCGGACATTGAAACGAACCTAAAAGAGAAATCACTATTCCGTCGAACGAAAGCGACGAACAAATTACAGGACAAAACACGACGCGTTTCGACCTCTTTGGTCATCTTGAGGCGAGACAAACAACATTGAGAACAATGAAAACGAAGAACGAACGACCACTTATCTCCTCACACCTGCTATCAATAATGTGAAGCGAAACCCAAAGCAATGAAGGTTTGCCAGCACCATGAATCACAGTTAGTTTGAATGTGAGCTGACTGCGAGTGGAATCTGAAAAAAATGAAAGAAACATTATTCTTCCGCCGAACGAAACGAAGAAAAACAAATTACAAGACAAAACACGACGCGTTTCGACTTCTTTCTCGTCTTCAGCCAAGACAAACAACATATATAACTGATCGTTGGTTCTTCGTTTTCATTGCCTAGAATGTTGTGTCTTGACTGAAGAAGACCAAAGAGGTCAAAACGCGTCGTGTCTATCTTGTAATTTGTTTGTCTCTTTCGATCAATGGGATTGTAATTTTTCTTTTAAAGTTCAATCATTCCATCACTCGTCGACAAATACATACAAGGAGAATAAAAAGACAACCCCTTTTGAGGCAAACTCCTGGCCACCATCACATAAGACAGACTAAACCTGCGCGGATGTCTAAAATAATCGAGGTCAACATTGTTGATGACAAGAGAAAAACCACCTGAAATCCATGCTGAAGTTGACAGTTTAAAACAAGCACCATGACAAGCCTGAGGCTAACAATCGCCTAACATAATAATCTTTTCGTCATTAAAATGAATAATAACCGGATAGATGTGGAAAACTCTGTACTGACCATCAAATGTCTAAGGCAACTTGTACGCAAACCATTGAGAAAAAAAAACAGCTCTGGCGAAGGATACCACTGACAATAGTAATTCAGACATAACTTTATATGTAGCACTTGCATGGTTATGAAATATTTAACTATGGAATACCTTACAACCATTGTCCCTAACTGTATCACAGAGCAACAATACTGGCATACATGCAGACCGATCAGCGTTGAAATATGAAACAAGTGAGACAAAGTGGGAAGCAACAATGACAATACTAAGAATGACTGGGTTCTGAGCAGATGGCCGATGTGTGTGTCAGTCCTGGAAAGACCCAACAACAGCCAAGCGCTCTGACCATCCGCTCACTGACCAGGTCTACTCTGACCACCCGCTCACTGACCAGGTCTACTCTGACCACCCGCTCACTGACCAGGTCTACTCTGACCACCCGCTCACTGACCAGGTCCACTCTCACCAAAGTACAGCTGGGGAGAACTGTGCGCCAGTCTCAAGTTCTGCTGACTCAGGGGCGGAAGTGACTTTACACGATCAGGTTGTCTCCCTTCGTCACTGACAGGAACACTTCCGTTCCCATTCCTCACACGTTGGGCCGCAACTCTGTCTGACTTTGACGACACACGATTGTCTTCCCTTGAAACAGAGTGTCTCTCACCATGATCGCTTTTACTGTTGTTGTTGTTGCTGCTGTTGTTGTTGTTGTTGTTGTTGTTGTTGTTGTTCTGAACTGGCGTTAACCTCCCTTCGTTGGTCTCCAGTTTGGGGGTGGCGGACGTCTCATTTCCGGTCAAGGGAGGCAAGAAGAGTTCGGCATCATCGAGGTCCACGGTGTCCCCACCTCCCCTGCCTCTGACGTAGGGCCGTGAGGAGATGGAGAGGGCGGGCCTGTAGTACTTGCGTTTGGTGGGGAGGTGGTGGAGGAAGTACCTGTGGCAGAAAGGCTGTTCTGGCTTCTCCTCTGGCACTCCACGGATCTTCTTGGCCCGCACGTCTGGCAGGGACTGGCTCTGGGACCTGAAGTGAAGGCAAGAAGCATCGTTCAGGGCAAAGAGTGAAGAGTGTAAGCGAAAGAAAAATGTTCCTAAACAAGAGCCCATGGTGAAAGAGTTCATAGGAAGTTTCCAAGTGAGGTGACTGCAGGCGAAAATTGAAACAAATTTCAGAGTAAAATATAATCTTCTGCTGGACGAAAGAGACAAATAAATTATGAGTCAAAACACGACGCGTTTCGACCTCGTTGGTCTTCTCCAGGCAAGACAAATAACGTTCAGGACAATGAAAACGAAATACGAACAATCGCATATTTTCTCCAATTGGGCGTAGAATGGATTTTTTAACGTCCATGTTGCGGCCAAATTGATTACATATTAATTCAACATTCATTTTATGCTCAATTTGAGAAGATAAGTGATTGCTTGTTCTTCGTCTTCATAGTCCTGAGTGTTATTTATCTTGCCTGAAGAAGACCAAAGAGGTCGAAACGCGTCGTTTATTTGACCCTTTTGTTCAGCGGAATAATGTTTTTCCTTTAAAGTTTGAGTTACTGGGAAATCAACATGTCTGCCTGTGGCTTTAGGTGTCCATCTGTACACGAAAACACCGTCAGCACAGGTGGAATAGGCCTGTCTGTCTGTCTGTCTGTCTGTCTGTCTGTCTGTCTGCTTGTCTGTCTGGCTCTCTCTCTCTCTTTCTCTCTCTCTCTCTCTCTCTCTCTGTCTCTCTCTCTCTCTCTCTCGGTTAGTTGTTCAAGTTCATTTTCCATTTTTCTATCTTCTGAAGATTTGATTAACTTTTTAAATCTCAGGCTATCCATCGGTGTCACCACTATAATTGCGGTAAGTTTATGCTGACTTATCAGAATATATGATATGCCTTGTAAAGATGACAAATTGTAACGTTCAACTTCGACGTTTATCTGTATTCTTGCATATCAGATATTTGCCATACCCTTCCCCCACCCCATCGACCCCCACTCATCCCCCATTTTCCGGCCGTCTACAACAGCACCTCCAAGAGATAATATAATGGCATTGTCAAATGACAATGTACCTGTAGCATATCTGAAAGGCAATATATCGATATGAATAAAGGATATTTCCATTTTTTCTGTTTTCTTTTTTTTTTTTTCTTTTTTTTTTTTGGTTTTTTGCTGTCCCATCTTCTGTGCCATCTCAGTGGCAGTGCACCCACGCCGCTCATTCCGACACCCCGTCCACAGCCACAGCCCGGTCAGTCCAACACCCCGTCCACAGCCACAGCCCGGTCAGTCCAACACCCCGTCCACAGCCACAGCCCGGTCAGTCCTGCCGCAGCCCCGGCACCGGCAATCCACATGAAGCAGTCAATGTCAAGTCGTCAAGAGGCAACCCACCGGAGGAGACACAGCACTGCTGCCGAGTCACTCCGGTGGTGTTCAGTGGCGCCTGTTCTGATCCAACATACGCAGGACACCACCTACTAAGCCCCCTACTGACGACAATAATTGCTTAGTCGCGGAGCCAGCGTGAGTGAGCTCTCCCTCCGGAAGACGCCACCACGTCCGTCCAACGACAGCCCCCATGGACTCGCCGACACCGGTGACCCTGACGAAATCAAACCAAGGCCACAGACGTGGAGAGGACATCGAAACTGAGGTAACCATGAGAGCAGGGCATGAAGGGCAACAGAACTTGAGACATTTTTTTATGCTTAATGAGG
>CM065717.1:99206776-99211776 GCA_033310375.1 Conus canariensis
ATCGATGCCACCCCACACACCCACCGATCGAACTGTTTGCCCACGGCCACAATATCATCTCGTCCTTCGCCAGGGAGGTGGGTATAGTGGAGTGGTATAGACATTTCTTTACGTACTGATGAAAGCCTCTCCTATACAACAGTCACACAGACAGGCAGGCAGGCACACACACACACACACACACACACACACACACACACACACACACACACACACACACACACACACACACACACACACACACACACATTTACGTCCATGTGCATTTACACATAGAAACAGACCTCTGCACACACACAGAGAGAGAGAGAGAGAGAGAGAGAGAGAAGAGAGAGAGAGAAGACAGACAGACAGACAGACAGACAGAGAGAGACGTGCACACAAAGGTACAAGTACACATCTACATGCACGCACAGGTCTCTCTCTCTCTCTCTCTCTCTCTCTCTCTCTCTCTCTCTCTCTGTATGTGTGTGTGTGTGTGTGTGTGTGTGTGTGTGTGTGTGTGTGTGTGTGTGTGTGTGTGTGTGTGTGTGTGTGTGTGTGAGCATACTAATGAATGAGCAGGTGTTATGTTCCACAATACTAAATAAAGCACCTACTGTGTTGTGCTCTAATCCTGTGGGCCAAACAACGGGCCTGCAAAAAGAAGGGACATCTATTGTGTTGCAGCATTGCTGATCTGTCACAGGCGTGTTCAGCCGGGGCGACTTTTCCCTAGATTGGGCTGTCTTTCCAGTTGTTTTTTTCCGCACAGTTTTACCACTTTTCCTTGCAATTTTTGAAAAGAAAGGGTATTAGTTCGGCAACCCAATACACACAAACAGATTTTGAAAGAAAAGGGATTAGTTACCGCCAAGGACACAGACACACATTGGAGGACAAAACACAATGCATTTGGACCTCTTTGGTCTTCTTCAGGACAAAAAACAAACAACATTTAGGACAATGAAAACGAAGAACGAGCAACCACTCATCTTCTCATATTCGGCGCCAAATGGGTGTTGGATGAAAACGAGGCCGTTGAGAAGGAGACCATGGAAGTAGGAATAATAATGATGACAATAATGATAATGGTAACAATAACAATGATAGTGAAAATAGTGACGATGATGAAAATCGCATTTCCTTGGCTGTGTTTTAATCTTTTTTGCTGTATTTCCAGTTTTTCGAACAGTTTTGCTACTTCTCACTGCGTTTGGCTGTCTTTTCTTTTTGTTCGCACAGATGTACTGCGTTTCCCTCCAGTTGGCTGTCTTTCCAGTTTTTCCCCACAGTTTTACTGCTTTTCCCTCCGTTTGGCTGTCTTTCCAGTTTTTCCCCACAGTTTTACTGCTTTTGCTTTCGAAAGGAAAGCTTAAATGAGGCAGGGAACAGTAAACACGAATAATGAACAAGTACGGTAACTCTTGCCCCTGTGACGAAATAAATACATGCCAATAACTCCAAAGGAATGCTGTTTTTATGACACCGAATGACCTAGCAGAAACTACACGGAGCACACAGAACAAACAAGAAAAAAAAAGCGAATGGGGATGCGTCCTTGTTTGTTCGGTGGTGTCTGTCTGCTAGGCGATTTGATGTCGTAAGTAGTATTTGTTTAGAGTTATGGGCCTGTAAACATTTCATCCAGGAGCAAAAATTACCCTACTTGTTCAATATTTAATATTCCCTACGTTTTGCTGTCTTTCCAATTCTTTATACCATTTTCCCACTTTTTTCCCTTTTTTTGTGACATCAGCCATTTTCATGTCAAGGTGTATGATCTTTAACTACTTTGTACCATGTTTCGCTCTCAAGGGTAGCGAAGACAACACCCGTACTGTACATATCAAAACACGCATGGAAGACAATATCTCCATAAAACACAGGATCCGGAACCCGCGCGCACGTGTATATTCCATTTTCCTGTTTGTGAGCGAGATCCGGACCCTCACAGTAGATCTGGAAAGAAGGCTCTAAGCCCAGGAAATCAGATGCTATCGCTAGACACTCAACGTCAATGTGCTGATCATATCACCAATGGGCAATTACGTTAAGCCATCAAGAAGCACGTAGGTCCATACTAAGATCTGCTGACATCGGTGAAGACAGAAAATGACATTGGTACGGCTATGTGACCAGATCCAAGGACCTGGATAAAACAGTCCTAGAAGGAATTGCAAAGGGAGGGAGACGGAGTGAAAGAATGAGGCGAATGAACTGACAACATTTCAGATCGGACAAGGAGCCATCACCCGGGCCATGGCGAACAGAGGTATGAATGGAGGAACCTGGTGGGCCTGTTCTGTGCAGCGCCCAAATGACTCCAATGAGGTCCATGAAGAAGATTTCGTTTTACTGAAGTTCTCTGCATATGTCTCCTGCATTTACATATAATGTTGATTTTCGGCATCCGCCTCCGTGGTTCAGTGACAAGGGATGGGAGGTCGTACGTTCGAGTCCCACTAGATGCAATCATTGGTGTTTTTTTTGTTTGTTTGCTTGTATTTTTGTTTGTTTGTTTGTTTTTCTTTTGCCCCGTTCGTTCAACTCGGAAAAAAACAGTAAAAAATATGAGAAAAAAATGTAGGTGAAGGGAAAAAGGTAAGGAAAGAAAGAAAAAAGGGAGGTAAGCTGTAATGAAGGGCCGGGAAATGGTCCATATAAAGGAACACGAGGGGAAAACAGTCATAGCTGATACTGCACTGGAAAGACCACGAAGAACAATCAGGAAAACATAGTCCTCTTTCCGAAAACGCAGGGATCAAAGACCAAAAAGGTACTGATGTTGGAAACCGCACGAACAAGCAGGAGAAGATAATGGTCTGCATGAAAACGCGGTAGAAATCAGGTGATAATGACATGCAGGAAACTGCAGGAAAAAAGCAGGAAAGCACAGGGACCAGTAGGAAGATTTAGAAATCACAGGAGAGGTAGAAATAAGTTTAAAAAATTGAGGCTTAAAAAGGATGCAGTAACATGCATGGACATGTGCGAACATCCATAAAAGACAGGAACCAAATGGAAAATAGAAATCAACAAGATTCCATAATGAGTGGATAAACAGAGACAAGCGCAGGATCATGTCAAAAAGATTCAATAATGAGTGAATAAACAAACACAATTGCAGCAGAGTCATGTCAAAAAGATTCAATAATGAGTGAATAAACAAACACAATTGCAGCAGAGTCATGTCAAAAAGATTCAATAATGAGTGAATAAACAGACACACAAGTGCAACAGTCATGTCCAAAAGATTCAACAATGAGTGAATAAACAGACACACAAGTGCAGGATCATGTCAAAAAGATTCAATAATGAGTGAATAAACAGACACAATTGCAGCAGAGTCATGTCCAAAAGATTCAACAATGAGTGAATAAACAGACACACAAGTGCAGGATCATGTCAAAAAGATTCAATAATGAGTGAATAAACAGACACAATTGCAGCAGAGTCATGTCAAAAAGATTCAATAATGAGTGAATAAACAGACGCAATTGCAGCAGAGTCATGTCAAAAAGATTCAACAATGAGTGAATAAACAGACACACAAGTGCAGAGTCATGTCAAAAAGATTCAATAATGAGTGAATAAACAGACACACAAGTGCAACAGAGTCATGTCAAAAAGATTCAATAATGAGTGAATAAACAGACACACAAGTGCAACAGAGTCATGTCAAAAAGATTCAATAATGAGTGAATAAACAGACACACAAGTGCAGAGTCATGTCAAAAAGATTCAATAATGAGTGAATAAACAGACACACAAGTGCAGGGTCATGTCAAAAAGATTCAATAATGAGTGAATAAACAGACACACAAGTGCAGGGTCATGTCAAAAAGATTCAATAATGAGTGAATAAACAGACACAGGTGCAGGGTCATGTCAAAAAGATTCAATAATGAGTGAATAAACAGACACAGGTGCAGGGTGTTGTCAAAAAGATTCAATAATGAGTGAATAAACAGACACAGGTGCAGGGTCATGTCAAAAAGATTCAACAATGAGTGAATAAACAGACACACAAGTGCAGGGTCATGTCAAAAAGATTCAACAATGAGTGAATAAACAGACACACAAGCGCAGGGTGATGTCGTAGTATGCAGGCCAAGGTAGGAAGGGCAGTTCAAGGCAGGCGAATTCAGCACTATGAAACAAAAGACTGGGGAGAGGAACAGCGAGTGATCAGGCCAGTAATGATGATAGGGCCCGTGGTGTATCCAGGGCGCGCTAATGACCCGTGGTTAATTGCTGGAGAGGGGGAGGGGGGGAGGGGGGAGGGCAGGACAATTTACAGGAGATAGATTCACGGGTCACGTTGCCTTCCTGTTCCCATTGTCATCACCACGTTTGGCACTACCATATAAAGCTGTGTGAGTGGGTGTGGGGTGGGGGGCTGGAGGTATAGGTGTGCGTGTATGGGTGGGTGGGTGAATGAGTGTGGGTATGGGTTTGGGTAAGAGAGAGAGAGAGAGAGAGAGAGAGAGAGAGAGGCAGACAGACAGACAGTCAGACAGAGAGTGAGAGAGAGAGAGAGAGAGGGAGAGAGGGGAGAGAGAGAGAGAGAGAGAGAGAGAGAGAGAGAGAGAGAGAGTGAGAGAGAGGACAGAGGCAGACAGACGGACAGACAGACAAACAGGCAGACAGAGAGCTTGTGTGTATGCATGTGTGTGTGCATGCGCGCGCGCGTGAGTGTGCGTGTGTGTGTGTGTGTGTGTGTGTGTGTGTGTGTGTGTGTGTGTGTGCGTCCGTGTGCGTGTGTGTGTGTGTGTGTGTGTGTGTGTGTGTGTGTGTGTGTGCGTGTGTGTGTGTGTGTGTGTGTGTGTGTGTGTGTGTGTGTGTGTGTGTGTGTGTGTGTGTGTGTGCACGTTAAGGGCGTTCAGGTATGTGTGACCATGTGCATTGATCTATTTACACCTACCACAATCACAGGGTTGTTCATTCTTCTCCTTCTTTCCTCTTCAATCACAGGGTTGTTCATTCTTCTCCTTCTTTCCTCTTCTACCCTTGACATT
>CM065717.1:99216776-99224276 GCA_033310375.1 Conus canariensis
TGTCTGGAACACATCATATCATTAAGTGTCTGACAAAGATGGATGGAGAAAGAGTTGTCTGGAACACATCATATCATTAAGTGTCTGACAAAGATGGATGGACAAAGAGTTGTCTGGAACACATCATATCGTTAAGTGTCTGACAAAGATGGATGGACAAAGAGTTGTCTGGAACACATCATATCATTAAGTGTCTGACAAAGAGGGATGGACAAAGAGTTGTCTGGAACACATCATATCATTAAGTGTCTGACAAAGATGGATGGACAAAGAGTTGTCTGGAACACATCATATCATTAAGTGTCTGACAAAGATGGATGGAGAAAGAGTTGTCTGGAACACATCATATCATTAAGTGTCTGACAAAGAGGGATGGACAAAGAGTTGTCTGGAACACATCATATCATTAAGTGTCTGACAAAGATGGATGGGCAAAGAGTTGTCTGGAACACATCATATCATTAAGTGTCTGACAAAGATGGATGGAGAAAGATTTGTCTGAACACATCATATCATTAAGTGTCTGACAAAGATGGATGGACAAAGAGTTGTCTGGAACACATCATATTATTAAGTGTCTGACAAAGATGGATGGACAAAGAGTTGTCTGGAACACATCATATCATTAAGTGTCTGACAAAGATGGATGGAGAAAGAGTTGTCTGGAACACATCATATCATTAAGTGTCTGACAAAGAGGGATGGACAAAGAGTTGTCTGGAACACATCATATCATTAAGTGTCTGACAAAGATGGATGGGCAAAGAGTTGTCTGGAACACATCATATCATTAAGTGTCTGACAAAGATGGATGGAGAAAGATTTGTCTGGAACACATCATATCATTAAGTGTCTGACAAAGAGGGATGGACAAAGAGTTGTCTGGAACACATCATATCATTAAGTGTCTGACAAAGATGGATGGACAAAGAGTTGTCTGGAACACATCATATCATTAAGTGTCTGACAAAGATGGATGGACAAAGAGTTGTCTGGAACACATCATATCATTAAGTGCCTGACAAAGATGGATGGACAAAGAGTTGTCTGGAACACATCATATCATTAAGTGTCTGACAAAGATGGATGGGCAAAGAGTTGTCTGGAACACATCATATCATTAAGTGTCTGACAAAGATGGATGGACAAAGAGTTGTCTGGAACACATCATATCGTTAAGTGTCTGACAAAGATGGATGGACAAAGAGTTGTCTGGAACACATCATATCATTAAGTGTCTGACAAAGAGGGATGGACAAAGAGTTGTCTGGAACACATCATATCATTAAGTGTCTGACAAAGATGGATGGACAAAGAGTTGTCTGGAACACATCATATCATTAAGTGTCTGACAAAGATGGATGGACAAAGAGTTGTCTGGAACACATCATATCATTAAGTGTCTGACAAAGATGGATGGACAAAGAGTTGTCTGGAACACATCATATCGTGCACCTCGTCACCTCTCCTTCCAGTGAAACATTTCCTTTGACTCCTATGAAAAGAAATCCCTTGATTTCGACTTCGGTACGTCACTCCTTGGTGCTCCCATTCTATAAGTGATTGATTATATATCAACCTCACGGGACAGATTATTATTATTATTATTATTTTTAATATTTTTTAAAATGATTTTCCAACATTAATAACAAAAGGGATAATCAACATAACATACGATAAACATCATACAAATGGGTACACTATCAACACAACATACAATAAACATCATACAAACGGGTACACTATCAACATAACATACAATAAACATCATACAAATGGGTACACTATCAAACATAACATACAATAAACATCATACAAATGGGTACACTATCAACATAACATACCATAAACATCATACAAATGGGTACACTATCAACATAACATACCATAAACATCATACAAATGGGTACACTATCAACATAACATACCATAAACATCATACAAATGGGTACACTATCAACATAACATACCATAAACATCATACAAATGGGTACACTATCAACTAATACAATACAATTAAACATCATACAAATGGGTACACTATCAACATAACATACAATAAACATCATACAAATGGGTACACTATCAACATAACATACAATAAACATCATACAAACGGGTACACTATCAACATAACATACAATAAACATCATACAAACGGGTACGCTATCAACATAACATACAATAAACATCATACAAATACGGGTACGCTATCAACATAACATACAATAAACATCATACAAATGGGTACACTATCAACATAACATACAATAAACATCATACAAATGGGTACACTATCAACATAACATACAATAAACATCATACAAATGGGTACACTATCAACATAACATACAATAAACATCATACAAATGGGTACACTATCAACATAACATACAATAAACATCATACAAATGGGTACACTATCAACATAACATACAATAAACATCATACAAATGGGTACACTATCAACATAACATACAATAAACATCATACAAATGGGTACACTATCAACATAACATACCATAAACATCATACAAATGGGTAACTATCAACATAACATACAATAAACATCATACAAATGGGTACACTATCAACATAACATACAATAAACATCATACAAATGGGTACACTATCAACATAACATACAATAAACATCATACAAATGGGTACACTATCAACATAACATACAATAAACATCATACAAATGGGTACACTATCAACATAACATACAATAAACATCATACAAATGGGTACACTATCAACATAACATACAATAAACATCATACAAATGGGTACGCTATCAACATAACATACAATAAACATCATACAAACGGGTACGCTATCAACATAACATACAATAAACATCATACAAACGGGTACGCTATCAACATAACATACAATAAACATCATACAAACGGGTACGCTATCAACATAACATACAATAAACATCATACAAATGGGTACACTATCAACATAACATACAATAAACATCATACAAATGGGTACACTATCAACATAACATACAATAAACATCATACAAATGGGTACACTATCAACATAACATACAATAAACATCATACAAATGGGTACACTATCAACATAACATACAATAAACATCATACAAATGGGTACACTATCAACATAACATACAATAAACATCATACAAATGGGTACACTATCAACATAACATACAATAAACATCATACAAATGGGTACACTATCAACATTAACACACCATAAACATCATACAAATGGGTATACTATCAACATAACATACAATAAACATCATACAAATGGGTACACTATCAACATAACATACAATAAACATCATACAAATGGGTACACTATCAACATAACATACAATAAACATCATACAAATGGGTACACTATCAACATAACATACAATAAACATCATACAAATGGGTACACTATCAACATAACATACAATAAACATCATACAAACGGGTACACTATCAACATAACATACAATAAACATCATACAAACGGGTACACTATCAACATAACATACAATAAACATCATACAAATGGGTACACTATCAACATAACATACAATAAACATCATACAAATGGGTACACTATCAACATAACATACAATAAACATCATACAAATGGGTACACTATCAACATAACATACAATAAACATCATACAAATGGGTACACTATCAACATAACATACAATAAACATCATACAAATGGGTACACTATCAACATAACATACAATAAACATCATACAAATGGGTACACTATCAACATAACATACAATAAACATCATACAAATGGGTACACTATCAACATAACATACAATAAACATCATACAAATGGGTACACTATCAACATAACATACAATAAACATCATACAAATGGGTACACTATCAACATAACATACAATAAACATCATACAAATGGGTACACTATCAACATAACATACAATAAACATTATACAAATGGGTACACTATCAACATAACATACAATAAACATCATACAAATGGGTACACTATCAACATAACATACAATAAACATCATACAAACGGGTACACTATCAACATAACATACAATAAACATCATACAAATGGGTACACTATCAACATAACATACAATAAACATCATACAAACGGGTACACTATCAACATAACATACAATAAACATCATACAAATGGGTACACTATCAACATAACATACAATAAACATCATACAAACGGGTACACTATCAACATAACATACAATAAACATCATACAAACGGGTACACTAAATCAAGGGCAGGGACAGGGGTAAAAAGGAAAAAAGGTATAAACACATGGAAAAAAATCAAACAGTCCACTCAATAATCAACGAAGAATAAAAGAAAAGAAAAAGGTCACAAACGTACAACCTTGACTCTTTCTCGTTCATGAGGCACTCGAGGAATGAATACGTCCAGTATGCCTGTCCAAATAGGGTAAAGTGGTTAGTCAGAATGTTTTCACATGTATACACATATTTTCATAAGTTTCTACTTATTACCCCCGACTACTTTTTGCTCGTTCTTTTCCTTTTTCCCTCCTCGTCTAACTCATTCCATTAGACATAACAGTTAGTTTTTCATAAGGGTACCATTTTCTATCAAATTCCATGTATTTCATTTCTGAATAATGCATATATTTTTCAACCCTGTATATATTATTAAGTTCTCTCAAGAAATGATTGACAGTAGGTTTTATTTTGTTTATTCTGCATCTATATATATAATGTTTAGCCCATAAGATAATGTGTTCAAAAACTTCGTCAGTTTTTGTATGCTCATCATTTCCGAATAGAACTAGCTCCACATTAAACTCCATTCTGCTGCAATGTTCACATCTTTCTTTTAATGTTTTTTTTCTAGTTCCCCCCAGAAATGTTTCGCAAACTGGCACTGCCACAAATAGTGTTGAACTGAATCGGTTTCGGATTCACAAAATGTACACAGATCAGTGGTAAGAATTCCCATCTTCTTTAAGATACAATTTGTAACCAAAATATTGTGACAAATTCTTATTTGGAACCATCTTAATTTAATTTCTTTCATTTGTTTCACTTGTTTCATTGTTGTTTCCCAATCTACCACGATTTTTAATTTATCTTCCCATTTTGCAAAGGAGCTTATATCAAATATTGTTATTTTTTCGATGAGAGTGCTGTAAAAAGGTTTCGATCCCTTTTCGATTATTATTATTATTATTGTTGTTGTTGTTGTTGTTGTTGCTGTTGTTATTATTATTATTATCATTATTATGAATACTTGTATAGCGCCTATCCTCGGCTAGAGACCAAGCTCTAAGCGCTTTACAATCCACACTCGTTTACACAGCGGGCTGCCTACCTGGGTAGTGCCGACTGAGGAGCTGCCAGCTGGTACTTCATTCAGTCGTTTCCAATGTCATCCAGTCAGTATCGTTCAATATCGTTCACTCAATTTCCTTACTTTCTTCATTCTTTCCATTTCTCACGCAGGGTGCATGCTATGTGTAACGTGTCATCCATACCAACGGCCAAACTGGCCTTCTCTTCGGAAAGTTGGTGATGGGAGTTGACGTGTGTGCAGGTTGTTATGCGTGCGTTCACACACGGAACCTCGGTTTATAGTCTCATTCGAAGGACTGTATGGGAAATGGAGTTAGAACCAATGTTAGCTCCGAGGGAAAAATCCCCCTGTACCGAAACGGCCCGGCGGAGATTCGAACCCGCAACCCCAGTATCACCAAGATTGCGAGTCCGGAGCTCTACCACTGAGCTATTCCGGCCCGATGTGACGAGTCCCAGATTAATCTTTGTCGATCAATCTTTGTCGACCATTGATGCAGTGACACTAACTTAAAACTCTGTGATCACATGTATGAAAGAACAACAAAATGAGTATTTCGGTTTCATTTGGGGTGACTGACTGCAGGAGAACAATAAAGCATACAAGCAAAGAGAGAATGACCGAGCCACCAAACAAAGAACAGACAAATGACAAAACAGACACTACGCGTTTCGACCTATTGGTTCTTCCTCAGGCAGGACAATCGACATTCAAAACAATAGAAACAAAAGTCAAAGTGATCGAAGATCGAATATGCACCAAGATATAAGAAGTCAGTGCGTGTGAGTCTTCTGTTTCCACTGTTTTGAATGTTGTTTGTCCAACCAGAAGAAAACCTAATACATCGAAACGCGTAGTGTCTATTTTATAATTTCTTTGCTCCTACGTTTGGGCGGCCTAGTAATTCCATTGTTGCTGTTATGCCAGAACTCCAAACTCATTCAAACAGATGAATTCCCAGCACTTCACCAATCAGAAGGCAGCTGAGAGGATTTGATGAATCATGTGGCCTGACGTCAGAGAACGTCAGAGACAGAGATGGCAAAGAAAGCTGAATTTCAGTACCTGGTTTTTGATTCAGGTTTTTCTTGAAAACTCATTTCCTCTTCAATGACTAACGGTCAAAATGTAATCCCCTCTAACTGTTCAGCCATCATATTTCACCGAACACCAGCAATAGTAACGTTTCGTAATTGGTAGGCGAATCACCCGGAGTTTTCATTCTCATTCTGTTTGATGCGCCAGTCACCAAAGTCTTGTGTCACCTCATGCTATTTGTAGCTCAGCCGACCACAAGGGGCCGTATCAGGGCTGTTGCCAAGCACACATCGATTCCATATCTGTAGGTCTAAAAGAATAGTTCATTCTAAACATGCCAGAAACAGTTCATCACACTGTGCGCAAAAGTCAATTTTTCTCATTTATCACGAAGTAAATCGTGAAATGTTGGTAGAAAGGCAAATCAGCCACAATCCACTGGCAATGAACAATGGTTAAATGGGGGTCAAATGTGAAAGAGAAGGCATGCTGAACTATTGGATGGCATTGTTCCTCCATCTTTCGGGATCATTAAGGCTTTGTTCAGCCTGCACAGTGTCCATCAATCTTCCCCTGTGTGTTGGGATCGTTGAGGCTTTGTTCAGCCTGCACAGTGTCCATCAATCTTCCCCTGTGTGTTGGGGTCGTTAAGGCTTTGTTCAGCCTAAAGATTGTCCATCAATCTTCCCCTGTGTGTTGGGATCGTTAAGGCTTTGTTCAGCCTGCACAGTGTCCATCAATCTTCCCCTGTGTGTTGGGATCGTTAAGGCTTTGTTCAGCCTAAAGATTGTCCATCAATCTTCCCCTGTGTGTTGGAATCGTTAAGGCTTTGTTCAGCCTGCACAGTATCCATCAATCTACCCCTGTGTGTTGAGATCGTTAAGGCTTTGTTCAGCCTGCACAGTGTCCATCAATCTTCTCCTGTGTGTTGGGATCGTTAAGGCTTTGTTCAGCCTAAAGATTGTCCATCAATCTATCCCTGTGTGTTGGGATCGTTAAGGCTTTGTTCAGCCTGCAGATTGTTCATCAATCTTCCCCCTGTGTGTTGGGATCGTTAAGGCTTTGTTCAGCCTAAAGATTGTCCATCAATCTTCCCCTCTGTGTTCGGATCGTTAAGGC
>CM065717.1:99231776-99239276 GCA_033310375.1 Conus canariensis
CAGACAAACAAACATCACCAGCACATCTTCATTAAAAGCGACGCAGGGAAAGAAACTTACTCTTTACTCCCCAGCGCCGCACACCGACATTCTAGTGTTTATGGTCACCAAGCATCTTTTCAATCCGTCTTATTAACCAAGCAGTTGTAATCTACGTCCAAGTGAGACAAGAAACGAACAAACGTCAACCTCTTTTCACTGCAATGAAAGAATCAGGACTCGTGGCTGTAGCGAGAAATATGTCAACATTTATCTGAAATATGGGAAAAAAAGGCGAAAATTCAGCAGCCCTATAGCCATAGAGACATGAAGTGTGAGAGGTTCAGCGAGCCACGGGCACGGCCTTATGGACTGCGATAGAACAGTGAAGTGTGAGAGGTTCAGTGAGCCACGAGCACGGCCTTATGGACTGCGATAGAGACAGTGAAGTGTGAGAGGTTCAGCGAGCCACGGCACGGCCTTATGGACTGCGATAGAGACAGTGAAGTGTGAGAGGTTCAGCGAGCCACGGGCACGGCCTTATGGACTGCGATAGAGACAGTGAAGTGTGAGAGGTTCAGCGAGCCACGGGCACGGCCTTATGGACTGCGATGAGACAGTGAATTGAGAGGTTCACGAGCCACGGCACGGCCTTATGACTGCGAGCCCACCCTTTCCTTACGCCATTTTAACGTTCCCCGACCTGAATCAGGTGCCAGTTTACTGCGTCTGTACAGAAGGTTCTTTATTTTTATGCCATGAAGTACCGACCTCATGACTGATTCGAACTCACGACCGTTAGTTCTGCAGGAAACGCTCTAACCTTTTAAATAAAGGTCCCTCTTGTGAGTACATGATCAGGATGAAATGTTTATCAACAAACACCTTGACTAGAATGATAGAAACGTGTCGGGCAAGAAGAATTAATCAGGAAAGAGAGAACGGGAAAGGAAGATTTGACGCCTATGTTGATGCAATTCCATTTCCAGAACTCCAAATAAATAAGGTTTATGGTACCCATTCACTCATCACCAATGCAGACGGGAGACACACAGAATGAGGTAGCATCTCTGCGTGTGCTAGGTGAAAGAGTACGGCAAGTTGCTTGAGCTTGGGGCTGTGAGCATCTACTTTCTTTCTTCATCAGGGAACAACTGCTATCTCCCTTGTTTACTATTCAGAATGTAGAACAGTAGAAAATCGTGAGAGAGAGAGAGAGAGAGAGAGAGAGAGAGAGAGAGAGAGAAAAACAACAGACAGACAGACAGACAGACAGACAGACAGAGAGGGCAGCAAAAAAGAAACACACAACACAGACATTGAGATTGGACGAACAGTCAGTCAAACAAATGACAGACAACCCCCCCCCCCCCCCCCCACCACCTATTTCTTTTTAAATCTCCCCTTTCTTCCCTTCCCTCCACCCACCCCAGCCCTTTTCCCCTCAAAACAACCCAAACTCTAAATCCCCAAGCAGTGAAAAGAAATGACAAATCCCTACAAAAGACCAACACCAAAGAAATCCCCCCCAGTCATCCACCAACTTTCTAAACAAACCTGGCTGAGACGAAGAAGACGAAACCCAGGCCAAAACAAAACCCCAGCCGGCAGATGACAGTAATTCCACGTTGACTTCACACACCAACACCAAGTTCCTGTGTCAGCGGTACGTCACCAACACTATGTGATCTCTGTGTGAGAGCCCTCCCCTCACGTTCCCACACACACACTGACAGCGCACACTGATCAAGTCACTGTCCGTATCAACACGCGCCTCGGCTGTGTGTATAGCAACAGCGCACGGCGCTATTTACACAGCAGACTGATCGAAGAGAGGCATTTGTCGTGGGCCTTGTGTTTTAAGGGGTGGGCGGAGGGAGGAAGAAGACGGGGGAATGGGGGAGGGGATAGTTAAAGGACAGACAGGGGTGGGGTGGAGAGTTGGGAGGGCGGGGGACGGCGGGAGGGGGGGGGGTGCTGGCTCAAATGGCGGTAGCGTTTTGTCGCTGTGTTTGATTGCTTGAGAGTACAGCGTTGCTTTGTTGGATTGGCGGTGAAGACAAGAGTCACCTTCTGAACTGAGCGAAGAAGAGCGATGGCCACGACATATCACTGATGTGGATTTGAGAAGGGTGGAGCAGGGAAGATAGAAGGAACGGGTGAGTGTGTACTGATGAATGGTGATGGTGATGATGATGATGACGGTGGTGGTGGTGGTGGTGGTGGTGGTGATGATGGTGGTGGTGATGATGATGATGATGATGATGATGATGATGATGATGATGATGATGATAATGCTGCTACTGCTGCTGCTGCTGCTGCTGCTATGATGAGATGATGATTGATGATGATATGATATAATAACTTTGATAATGATCATGTTTGACGACGGTGACGATTTTGATGATATGATAATATCATTAACATTTGGAATTAGCAGTTTCTGTAAAGTCTACTGCCCCAACTCACTGCCAGGGTATGGAGGGACTGGAAAGGGGACCTGCTGCCCCAACTCACTGCCAGGGTATGGAGGGACTGGAAAGGGGACCTGCTGCCCCAACTCACTGCCAGTCATGAGGACGGAAAGGGACCTGCTGCCCAATCACTGCCAGGGTATGGAGGGACTGGAAAGGGGACCTGCTGCCCCAACTCACTGCCAGGGAATGGAGGGACTGGAAAGGGGACCTGCTGCCCCAACTCACTGCCAGGGTATGGAGGGACTGGAAAGGGGACCTGCTGCCCACTCACTGCCAGGTTGGAGGACTGGAAAGGGGACCTGCTGCCCCAACTCACTGCCAGGTATGAGGGACTGAAGGGACCTGCTGCCCCAACTCACTGCCAGGTATGGAGGGACTGAAGGGACCGCTGCCCAACTCACTGCAGGTATGGAGGACTGGAAAGGGACTGTGCAATTCCAGAAGTGTGGGGGAGAAGGAGCGGTTAAGGAGGTAAACAGGTACTTTGAGTTCTGTGGTATGTCGGTGGATAGTCACGTTCAGGGGTGTCACGTAAGAGTGTCACGTTGGTGGTGTCAACATTGGGGATCACGTTAAGAGTGTCACGTCGGTGTGTCAACATTGGGGGGGAGGGGGTCACATTGAGAGTGTCACGTCGTGGTGTCAACATTGGGGGGGGGGGATCACGTTAAGAGTGTCACGTCGGTGGTGTCAACATTGGGGGTGGTGGTGTCACATTTAGTGTCACGTCGGTGGTGTCAACATTGGGGGGGGGGGGGGGTCACGTTGAGGGTGTGGAAGGCTGACTAGCGTGTGAACGGTGCCAGTCTGTGCGGCAAACAGTTGATCTGTCTCCATTGTTCTCCTAACTAGCGTTAAACACCTCTACAACGTAGGAAATTCATTTCTCTGTCTTTGTTTTTGTATATTTGTTTGTGTTTTGCTTTCTCTCTGTGTGTCTCTCTGTCTCTCTCTCTATCTCTGTCTCTCTCTCTCTCTTTGAAACAATGTTCCTCTCTTCTCTCTCTCTCTCTCTCTCTGAAACAATGTTCCTCTCTCTCTCTCTCTCTTTCTCTCTCTCTCTCTTCTGTCTTTGAAACAATGTCCCCCCCCCCTTTCTCTCTGAAACAATGTTCCTCTCTCTCTCTCTCTCTTTCTCTCTCTCTCTCTTCTCTCTCTCTCATCTCTCTCTCTCTCTCTCTCATGATGCGGCCATCCCTCAAAAATTGCCAGAGTTCAGGGCCAAACACTTGTGTATGGGTGGGGAGTGGGTGGAGTATTTTCTGAAGATCTTCAGCTGCCAAGCTTCCAAGAGCCTTTTCGTACTGTGTGTTGTTGTTGATGTTGGGTTGTGTTTTTCTTTTGTTTCGTTGTTTGTTATTGTTGTTGTTGTTGTTTTTGTTTCGTTGTGTTGTTGTTGTTGTTGTTTTCGTTTCGTCGTCTGTCGCTGCAGTAGTTTGTTATTATAGTTGTTGTTGTTGTTGTCTTCAGCTGCCTTTGTTTCTGAGCTATCTTGAAGAAAAAGACAGACAGACAGACATAGAGATAGACAGACAGACGGACAGACGGACAGACAAACAAGTTGAACGGAAATTAGTGGCTGGCTCGCTGTACCGTGCATGGTTCACAGGTAATGCACACTGCATTTAGACGTGGACGGCCAGTAAAACAACAGAGAGAAAGAGGCTTGACCCTGCTCTCAGTGCAGACTGTGAAGACCAGCATTGTCTGTATAGTGGAGAGAGGAGGGAGAGAAGAGAGAGAGGAGAGAGAGAGAGAGAGAGAGAGATAGAGAGAGAGTACACCAATTCTCTCTCTCTCTCTCTCTCTCTCTCTCTCTTCTCTCTCTCTCTCTCTCTCTCTCTCTCTCTCTCTCTCTCCTCTCTCTCTCTCTCTGTCACAATCTCCAATCGTTTGGGAAAAGGGCGGTGATCAGACAAATCGAAACACGCCGTGAAACTGACACGGCGCTGCAAGGCAACGTCAATCAACGCTTGAACACATCACGCAATGCAGCATTTAAATGCCCCCCCCCCCCCCACCCCCCACACCCCCCACCCCCCACCCCCACCCCCACACACACTCCCTATCCTCCGCCCACCCTTCACTTTTTTCCCAACCCTACGTCCCCCGCTCCCTGCCTTCTTCCCCTTCCTTTCCTTTCCTCAGCGGTTCAGGACGCATAGCCTACTTTACTGCTTAGTATCTATCCTGCGCGCCGACCGTGCACGCGGAGCAGGGTAGTATTTGTTTGTTCATTTTCAGCTGAGAGAGCGAGAGAATGAGAGAGAGAGAGAGAGAGAGAGAGAGAGAGAGAGAGAGAGATGAGAGATGATTGATTGATGATTGATTGATTGATTGATTGATTGATTCATTCATTCATTCATTCATTCATTCATTCATTATTGGTCTTTGATGCGCAAGGATGAAGATTTTAGGCCAAGACCTAATCTTACGATCTGTCCTTGTCATGCCTACATTATTTCAACACATATCATTCATACTGACAATTCAACATAGCAACACGGTAATCTAATTCTACAATGACGAGCAGACTGTTCATAAACGTAATAATGACATGGTAGGTAGTCAAACAGAAGGAATCAAACAAATAAACAAACATACAAGCAAACAAACAAACGGAGAGAGAGAGAGAGAGAGGAGAGGAGAGAGAGAGAGAGAGAGAGGTGGGGGGGTGGTAGGTAGGGGAAAGGGAAGAGAAATGGTAGACAGAGGGGGAGTGGTAGGAGCGATTTAATGGAGTAGGTTATATGTTTAATTAAACGTTGTATTCAATGATTTGTTTACAGAAGAGTTTTCGAGTGGACGTTAATGAGTTGAATCGAATAATCAAATTATTGAGACATAAAAAGTTTATGTCAATGTTTCTTGAAGAGTTTAACGTATACGTATTTTGTAAACTCGGTGGAAGTGAGTTCCAGACATGTGGTCCAGAGTAAGCTAAGTTTGTTTTGTTTTGATCAGTGTGTGGGAAGGGGAGAAGGAATTTCTTCGAGCCGGAAGAGCTATTCAATCTTGTAAAAAGGGCATTGATATCACATGACATGGTGTCTATCGAGATTGTAAACATAAATGAGGCGTTGGTGAAATCAAAATTGCTCACTCAGAGTAAGTATATTCGGAGCTTTTTGTTTTTCATCTGTTGTTAGAGGTACGGCTGGAAGGAGAAGAGAGAGAGAGAGAGAGAGAGGAGAGAGAGAGAGAGAGAGAGAGGAGAGAGAGAGAGAGAGGCAATGGCTGCGACAATGACTATTTTACAACGGTAAAAGTATTGACTAACATCCATTTCTCATACATGCTTTTATTATTCCACTAAGCTAGAGCTAAATGATACAGCAGATGCATTAAAACATGGTTTACAAACAAACAACAACAACAAACCAACCAACCGAACAACCACCACCACCACCAAGAAACAGAGGAGAGAGAGAGAGAGAGAGAGAGAGAGAGAGAGAGAGAGAGAGAGAGAGAGAGAGAGAGAGAGAGGTGCAGTTTAAAAACGTATGAAAAATTTGACCAAACGCATGACACCACCATACAAAACAACCCCATTCAACGCAATACAACAGGCCACAACACAAGACACCACACATTAACACCTCGCAACGCACGTAACGCAACGCTACGCCACACACAAAGCACAATAGCACAGTGTACAACGCAACACAATACAAGGCTACTACATTGTTTTGTCAGCGAAATGGAGGGGAGGTGTTGTGGGGGTAACAGGGTATCAGTGATCTGTGTGTGTGCTGTAAACAGGGCGGTGTGAGTGCAGTGTGGGTTAGGAGAACATTCTAACAGCTAAACCCAACTGATCATGCCAGCCACAGGATCAAATAATACCTGCAGGGAATCTGTCTGTCTGTTGTCTGTCTGTCTGTCTGCTGCTGTCTGTCTGTCTGTCTCTGTCTCTGCTTCCCTGTCTCTGTCTCTGTCTGTCTGTCTGTCTGTCTGTCTGTTCTGTCTGTCTGTTCTGTCTGTCTGTCTGTCTGTCTTCTCTCTCTCTCTGTTTGTCTGTCTGTCTGTATCTGCGTCGTGCGTGCGTGTGTGCGTGCGTGCATGTGTGTGTGTTGGGGTGTGTGTGTGTGTGTGTGTGTGTGTGTGTGTGTGTGTGCGAACGCGCGCGCGCGCGCGTGTGTGTATGTGTGTGTGTGCATGTGTGTGTGTGTGTGTGTGTGCGCGCTTGTGTGTGTGTGTGTGTGTGTGTGTGTGTGTGTGTGTGTGTGTCTCTCTCTCTCTCTCTCTCTCTCTCTTCTCTCTCTCTCTCTCTGCGCACAGATGTGGTGAGAATGTGTTTTGCTTGTTGTATCATAGCTGTTGATGTTGAAACAATGTCAGCTGGCAGTTGAAAGTAAATGCTGTCATCTGTTGTATCCGCATAAAGCGATTGTATTTTGTACATACACGCCTTTTGTCTACTCGGTTAGGTAGTCAGTGTTCCATGGTTCTTTTGTTTCTATCCTTGTTTCTGTGTCTGTTTTCTCCTTCACCCAAATGACATCCTTCTATGAAAAACATATTTTAAAACTGGGAGACAAAAGTAGTTGAGGTGATGACACTAATCTAATAAAGAGAGTCAGACATAAGGATATGGACATTTACGCTTCATTTAAAGGACGAAAGGAGTGGGAAGGCTGCGTGATGAGGTGTAGGGGAAAATAGGCTAATACGGTTTAAAAAAAATTGACAAATAAAACTGAAAAAATGGGCAAAAATGGTACCACACGTAGGCTGATAAAATCGTAAAATGTAGGCTGATTATATGGGATTAGTTAGCTAAAAGGTGGAACATTTAAGCTTCCTAGATGGGTAAATTGAGTTATGAAATCAAGGAAAGGAAACTTATAGGGGGTAATAAAGCTAATAAATTTGGAACGGTTCGCTAACAAGGGGGGGGGGGGGGGAATAAAAGGTACAAGACTGTAGACTACTGAGGCAATGAAAACTGGACATTAATTATACGAGGGAATTGAAACTAATAAGGGGGGACAGTAGACTGATAGTGTGGGCACCAGTATACTAAAAGGTGAGGAAAAGTAAA
>CM065717.1:99249276-99276776 GCA_033310375.1 Conus canariensis
CGCGGTGCACACACACACACACACACACACACCACACACACGGGCTTTGTCCCGTTTGGTTCTATCTAATCCTCATTCCTACTTTACAAGCCCCCCAGGCAATCGGCAGGGGGGCGACGTCTATAATTCAGTGGTAGTGTATTACCGGCTATTGAACATGGCCAAGGATATTGGACACCGCGCCATGCATTACAGTGAACATGGAGACAATCCTAAACGAAACGTGAAGTCCTTAAAAGAAACGCCGTCCTTAAGGAATTTTTTGACAAGGTCTGCAGCTCGTAACACACAGTCCTTCGGAAGGATATGCAGGCCTTATCACAAGAAAAATGTCTTCAGCAAGTAAAAGCAGTCCTTAACAAGTACAATACTATCCTTAACCCAACATACATGGTTCTCGACAAGCCATATGGTCCGAAACAATAATAATGCGGTCCTTTACAAGGATATGCAGTCCTGAGCAAGAAGAAACGCAGTCCTCAACAAAGACATGAGGTATTGAACAGGAAATAACGTACTTCAAAAGTACATGCAGTCGTTAAAAGCAATTAGTCCTTAAGAAAGAACACGCAGTCTTTAACAAGGGCATACAGTCCTCAACAGGTCATATAGTCCTTGAATAAAGAACATGCAGTCTTTAACAAGGGCATGCGGTCCTCAACAAGTCATATTGTCCTTGAATAAAGAACATGCAGTCTTTAACAAGGACATGCGGTCCTCAGCAAGTCATAGAGTGCGAAATATAGAACGTGCAGGTTTGAGCAAAACCTGCGGTCCTCAAGAAGTCATGCAGTCCTTGATAAAGAACATGCAGTTCTGAACAAGACATGAGGTCGTCAACAAGTCACAAAGTCCTTACTAAAGAACAAGTAGTCTTTAACAAGACGCAGTCTTTACCAAGTACATGCAGTCTAAGAAGACACGCAGTCGTCAAAAGGAGCGTCGTGGAGAAGACCATGGAATCTCTAACAAGACAAGCGGTCCATAACAAGTCATATAGTCCTCAACAAAGAACCTGCAGTCTTTAACAAGGACATGCAGTCTAAGACATTGCAGTCCACTATAAAAAAAAAACAAACAAACATGCACTCTACAAACACGAAGCAGTGCTGAAGAAGACCATGACATCTGTAACAAGACATGCGGTCCTCAACAAGTCACATAGTCCTCAAAAAACAAAGAAACAAACAAACAAAACCCATGCAGTCTTTAGCAAAGGCAAGCAACCTAAGCTTTGCAGTCCAGCAGTCCATAATGAGATATACAGTCCTTTGCAAGACAAGCAGATCATAACGTTTTTGTTTGCTTGTTTGTTTGCTTGCTTGCTTGCTTGCTTTCACAAGACTTGAAATTAACACACCATGCCGCCGGCAACAAACCTTGTAGTTGTCAACAAGGACTAGAAGCCCTTCTTAAGATATACGGCGCCAATCAAAGACATAAAGTCCTCGACAATTAATTATACCATATTTTTTATCAGGACATATGGTCCTTAAGGAGAATATGTGGATTTTAATGAGGACATGCACACACACTCTTCTCTACATATTCCATTCCTCTCTCTCTCTCTCTCTCTCTCTCTCTTCTCTCTCTCTCTCTCTGTATGTGTGTGTGTGTGTGTGTGGTGTGTGTGTGTGTGTGTGTGTGTGTGTGTGTGTGTGTGTGTGTGTGTGTGTGTGACCCCAAGATTCCGGCTTTCGTACGTTATAAAGTGTTTGCATGGTTAAAACTGGTCGTTGACTTACAAGTGGTCCTTAAGACTGTCTCCGTGTTATCGTTAATGGTTTTCATCAGTCTAACTCTGCAACGCTACCTCTTCTGTCTTTTTACATCTGACGGCCTTTTTGTTTTTGGATGGGGGAGGGGGCGGCACCTGTACCTGTCGATTCTGTCTGTCTGTTTGTCTGTCTGTTTGTCTGTCTGTTTGTCTGTCTCTGTCTCTGTCTCTGTCTCTCTCTCTCTCTCTCTCTCTCTCTCTCTCTGTCTGCCTGTCTCTCTCATACACACACACGTACACACATACACGACTCTCTCTCTCTCTCTCTCTCTCTCTCTCTCTCTCTCTCTCTCTCTCTCGTATCATTTGTAAAGAAAGAATAAGACAGCAGTTTTTAAAACAGATGACACCATATGATAATCTTGTTCAAGGCATATCATCCCCTCCTATTCCTAATGAAAATTATGCACTTCGTGAAGAAACTAATAATATCCATCTTTTGAGACAAACAACGTCCCATACAGTTGCGCGACTGCTACACTCTATTCTCTACGGCTCTGTCATTACCGGAGATCTCTGACATGATCATCGCTACGGATGGGTGGTAATAACTCCCTTTAACCCCCGCTGGCCTGACAGTCTCCATCCAGTTAGTAAAGTTGTCGATGCCGTTGCTGGTGTGGTGGTGGTGGTGGTGGTGGTGGGAGGTGAGGGGGTGGACTGGGTGGCAGGGTGCAAGGGAGAGAGCGAGAAGTAGAAGGAATGGTGGAGGGTGTGGTATGGTGAGGGTGGTGTATGATTGTGTAGTGGTGACTGAGTTTCTGGCTAGGTGGTGTGTTGGTAACTCTGTGTGTGTGTGTGTGTGTGTGTGTGTGTGTGTGTGTGTGTGTGTGTGTGTGTGTGTGGTGTGTGTGTGTGTGTGTGTGTGTGTGTATGTGTGTGTGTGTGTGTGTGTGTGTGTGTGTGTGTGTGTGTGTGTGTCTTGTGTGTGTCTTTTGTGTGTGTGTGTGTGTGTGTGTGTGTGTGTGTGTGTGTGTGTGTGTGTGTGTGTGTGTGTGTTTCTTGTTTTCATGTGTGTATGTTTTCGTATATTTGTTTGTTGTCTTTTGTGTCATTTTCAATCCAAGTCTGCGTGTACCGCCGCCACTCTGGGGATAGGACGAACAAACTGCAGTTTCTGATCTTCAATGCGAAAGAATGTCCCTCTTGCAAACATTAGCAACGTGAGCAGAGTTCCCTCAAATAATTAGAATAGTTTGTGCGGTTCTTACACCAGCTGGTTTGTTTCAGTGTCACAGTTAGTTCCAGAACATCGGAATAGCTCAGTTGGTAGAGCGCCTGATCGTAATCAGTTGGTACAGCGCCTGACTCGTAATCAGTTGGTACAGCGCCTGACTCGTAATCAGTTGGTACAGCGCCTGACTCGTAATCAGTTGGTAGAGCGCCTGACTCGTAATCAGTTGGTAGAGCGCCTGACTCGTAATCAGTTGGTAGAGCGCCTGACTCGTAATCTTGGTGATCCTGGGGTTGCGGGTTCGAATCTCCGCCGGGGCGTTTCGGTACAGGGGGATTTTTCCCTCGGAGTTAGCATTAGTTCTGGCTCCATTTCCCATACAGTCCTTCGAATGAGACTATAAACCGAGGTTCCGTGTGTGAACGCACGCATAATATCTTGCACACACGTAAAATCCCATCACCAACTTTCGGAAGAGTAGGCCAGTTTGGCCGTTGGTATGGATGACAGGTTACACACAGCATGCACCCTGCGTAAGAAATGGAAAGAATGAAGGAAGTAAAGAAACTGAGTGAACGATATTGAACGATATTGACTGGATGACACGGGAAACGACTGAATGAAGCGCCAGCTGGCAGCTCTTCAGTCGGCACTACCCAGGTAGGCAGCCCGTTGTGTAAGCGAGTGTTGTTTGTAAAGCGCTTAGAGCTTGGTCTCTAGCCGAGAATAGGCGCTATATAAGTATTCATTATTATTATTATTATTATTATTATTATTATTATTATTATATTTGGAGTATTAAGATAGTGTCCCCTCTCCTAGGCGCAATGGTATCGGCTCATTGATGATGGCTCACTGTCGTATATAGTGTCTGTCTTTTGTCCTGCTCTTGCTTTTGTTATGCTCATGGGTGACCTTTTGTTATGCTCATGGGTGACCTTTTCTTATGCTCATGGGTGACCTTTTGTTATGCTCATGGGTGACCTTTTGTTATGCTCACGGGTGACCTTTTGTTATGCTCATGGGTGACCTTTTCTTATGCTCATGGGTGACCTTTTGTTATGCTCATGGGTGACCTATTGTTATGCTCACGGGTGACCTTTTGTTATGCTCATGGGTGACCTTTTGTTATGCTCATGGGTGACCTTTTGTTATGCTCATGGGTGACCTTTTCTTATGCTCATGGGTGACCTTTTGTTATGCTCATGGGTGACCTTTTGTTATGCTCATGGGTGACCTTTTCTTATGCTCATGGGTGACCTTTTGTTATGCTCATGGGTGACCTTTTCTGAGGGGAATTTCTTTTAGCTATGATGCGTTGATGGATTGTGTTTTCGCTGACTTTTTTTATGACTTACTTCCAGTTTCATTGTGTTGGTAATGAAAACCGATCTTGAGTTGCACCCCTGTCTCTAGACTATATGGTGCCTGTACTGAACTGCACAACATTAGATTTAGACCATTCTTTTTCCTGTGTCGTGTTTCCTTTAAACTTCATTCAAACTCTTCTCTCTCTCTCTCTCTCTCTCTCTCTCTCTCTCTCTCTCTCTCTCTCTCTCTCTCTCTCTCTCTGCCAAACAAAAACATGAAAGAAAACAAAACGATTGCCAAACTGTACAAAGAGATTTCTTATTCGACAAAAAAGATAATATATGTAGTATGTGGGTACAGCTTTTATGTCGTTTTTAACATCAACCCTTTGGTTCTTCTGGTTTGTGGAGGGCTGTACTTGAAGATAGATAGATAGATAGATAGATAGATAGATAGATAGATAGATAGATAGATAGATAGATAGATAGATAGATAGATAGATAGATAGATAGATAGGCAGATACACAAGAGACAGACGGACGGACAGACAGACAGACTGACTGACTGAGAGAGGGGCAGGGATAATTGATATATGGATGGATGGATGGATGGAGGGATGGATGGATGGATGGATGGAGGGATGGATGATAGATGGATGGATGAACAAATGGATGGAGGGATGGAGGGACGGATGGAACAAATAACATAAGAGAAAAAGAGTGTAGGCAAGTGCTCCTGTCATTAAGACAATAACACAGCAAAAAAAAAAAAAATAGAGGAGGGAAAAAGAAGAAGACAGAAAAAAAAATTAAAAAATAGAGGAGGGAAGAAGAAGACAGAAAAAGAACAAAAGAAATAGAGGAGTGAAGAAGAAGACGACAGAAAAAGAACAACGAAATAGAGGAGGGAAGAAGAAGACAGAAAAAATAGAGGAGGGAAGAAGAAGACAGACAAAAAAATAGAGGAGGGAAGAAGAAGACAGACAAAAAAAGAGGAGGGAAGAAGAAGACAGAAAAAAATAGAGGAGAGAAGAAGAAGACAGAAAAAAAAATGGAGGACGGAAGAAGAAGACAGAAAAAGAACAAAGAAATAGAGGAGGAAAGAAGAAGACAGAAAAAGAAGAAAAGAAATAGAGGAGGGAAGAAGACAGAAAAAGAACCAAAAATAGAGGAGGGAAAAAGAAGACAGAAAAAGAACAAAGAAATAGAGGAGGGAAGAAGACAGAAAAAGAACAAAGAAATAGAGGAGGGAAGAAGACAGAAAAAGAACAAAAGAAATAGAGGAGGGAAGAAGACAGAAAAAGAACCAAAAATAGAGGAGGGAAAAAGAAGACAGAAAAAGAACAAAGAAATAGAGGAGGGAAGAAGAAGACAGAAAAAGAACAAAAGAAATAGAGGAGGGAAAAAGAAAAAGAACCAAAAATAGAGGAGGGAAGAAGAAGACAGAAAAAGAACAAAGAAATAGAGGAGGGAAGAAGAAGACAGAAAAAGAACAAAGAAATAGAGGAGGGAAGAAGAAGACAGAAAAAGAACAAAAGAAATAGAGGAGGGAAGAAGAAGACGAGGAAGAGGAGGAGAAGTGTGTGGCTACAAGGACTGTGACGCGTACAATGACCAAAACGAGAGCGGTAGCGGGTAGGGAGGTAGCGTTACAACATCGACATCGACCAGCCATCTTCTTTTCGATGACTGCAATTCTTGGATCTCAGAGTGTATTTCTTGGATCTCAGAGCGCATTTCTTGGATGTGAGAGTGCATTTCTTGGATGTGAGAGTGCATTTCTTGGATCTCGGAGTACATTTCTTGGATCTCAGAGTGCATTTCTTGGACCTGAGAGTGCACTTCTTGGATCTCAGAGACCCCCCACAGACGTGGTGGCCCCGACATATTTCCGTCACTTGCCGCTCCTGCTGAAGGGGAGTTACAGCAACGAAACAGGTGTCCAGGCCAGGTCAGAACAATCGTTTTCTTCCAGATTCAATGGCCCATGCAGCTAGCCGTGAGTCCACTCCCCTTCTGGAGGGGTTGTATGGCGCTGAAAGAAGCAATGGCCAATGCAGCTAGCCGTGAGTCCACTCCCCTTCTGGAGGGGTTGTATGGCGCTGAAAGAAGCAATCAGCTTCAGAGAGAGTGGGATGCTTCTGGAGGGCTTGGCACAGAGCAGATCAGATGTACACATTTGCGCCTTTCTCTCTGTGATGTAAAATTTCCTCCAACATTGTCCACCCCTTTGAGCCTGAAGGGTTGATCAGGTAGGTTTGTTTTCTTTCTTCTAGTCAGTTGTTCGGTGTAACACACACACATACACACACACACACACACACACACACACACACACACACACACACACACACACACACACACGCCACGCACATGCACATGCACATGCAAGCACGCGCGCGTACGCGCGCACACACACACACGAACGTGAGCGCGCACCCACGTCCACCCACCCACACACACACACACACACACACACACACACACACACACACACACACACACACAGATGCAGCCCTTCACACACTCAGCGACTCAGAAGCATCAGGTAGAGAGTTCCCGAAGCCAGCCCCAGAGACACGCCCACTCCCCAACCAGACCACCTTGCGGCTGAGGCTGGGGTCGCCAACCACGCGTTGTGCTCCGCGTTGCACGAGTCAGCGTAGGCGGGCTTCGCTGTGGTGGCGCTGGTGGGGTTTGGGGTTCCATCCTCACGACAGACGATGCTGGCCGAGAGGTCAGGGTCGGTGGCACTCTGTCTGTCCAGCTCTAACTCACAGACGGCCAGACAGGCGGCGAAACGCCAGCCGTGATGTGAGGAGGGCAGGTGGAACGCGCGGATGATCTCCCTTGACACTTCGTTGCTAAGGCATGGGTCACACTTGCGGGCGATCCTTAGGGCCGTTTTACACTCCTCGCTGCAGACGCCAGACTGAAAAGGAGAAAGAAAGAAAATGCCGTGTATTGTTGGAACGTGAACTCCCCTCTCTCTCTCTCTCTCTCTCTCTCTCTCTCTCTCTCTCTCTCTCTCTCTCTCTCTCTCTCTCTCTCTCTCTCTCTCTCTCTCTCATGCGCGCGCGCGTGTGTATGTGTGTGTGTGTGTGTGTGTGTGTGTGTGTGTGTTGTGTGTGTGTGTGTGTGTGTGTGTGTGTGTGTATGTTGGTCAGTGTGTCTTAGTCATTTTTTTGTCCTCTTTCCGCGTACGTAGGCTGATACTCCTGCGGGCACTCCCTGTATAGACAGGCAAGGATTAATCGCATCTACCCAACAAAGGGAGTGGAGTTTTGTGTGTATGACCGTTTTTTATCCCGCCATTAAGGCAACCATACTCCAGCTTCGGGGAAGGTGTATTCTATATGTAACTAGTCATCCATACCAAAGGCCAAACTGGTCTGCTCTTCCGAAAGTTAGTGATGGAATTTTACGTGTGTGCAAGATGTTATGCGTGCATTCACACGTGGAACATCGGTTTATAGTCTCATTCGAAGGACTGTATGGGAAATGGAGTCAGAACCAATGTTAACTCCAAGGGAAAAAAATTCCCCATGTACCGAAACGGCCTGGCGGAGATTCGAACCCGCAACCCCAGGATCACCAAGATTACGAGACCGGCGCTCTACCACTGAGCTATTCCGGCCCCCTGTCTTGGTCATTCATTGTGGTGGTGCTGGTGGTGGGTTTTGTGGTCTTGTGCGGATGGGGAATAAGATGTTGGTTACAAGAAGGTGTAACTTGTGTCAGTGTTTAGCATTTGCCTTGATGTTCACTGTGTACGCTATGCATGGTCATTAGTAGGCAACAAATTTGGTGTTCATTGTCCACAACTGTATCAAAGATGTGCTGGTGTGGACGTTATGAAGAACATTGTAAGCTGATAAAGATGTGCTGGTGTGGACGTTATGAAGAACATTGTAAGCTGATAAAGATGTGCTGGTGTGGACGTTATGAAGAACATTGTAAGCTGATCTGTTGAAAGAAAAGACCTCCCCACAAGTGCAAAACCGTTACAGTAGGCCAGGAAACGAATCAATTTAACAGACATAGGACAGAGAGAGAAAGAGGGGGGAGGTGGGGGGGGGGAGAAGTGAAAAACCATTACAGCAGGCCAGGAAATAAATAACTTGAAATAAATAAACTTAACAGACACAGGACAGAGACAGAAAGGGGGGAGGTGGGAGGAGAGAGAGAGAGAGGGAGGGAATGAGAGAGGGGGAGAGGAAGAGAGTGAGGAAGAGAGAGAGAGAGGGAGAAAGAGGCAGAGAGAGAGAGAGAGGAAGAGAGAGACAAAGATACAGAGACTGACAGAGAGAGAAGGGGAGGAGGGAGAGACAGGGAGAAAGAGACAGACAGACAGACAGACAGACAAATAAAACTATGAATGAGAGCCATATTGAGTGACGAGCAACAAAGGGGCCTTACGTGACAGTTGGAGGTGATGTTCTTGAAGATTTGTGTGTCGTTGAAGGTGGGGCTGGAGAACACTTGGCGCCTCTGCTTGGAACACCCGCCATCACTGTCCTCATCACACGCCAGGTACCCTGCACACAACAGACGATCATGGAATCACTGATAGCAACAACCTCTGCTGGGAACACCCGCCATTACTGTCCTCATCACACTCCAAGTACCCTGCACACAACAGACAATCATGACATTACTGATAGCAACAAGCTCTGCTGGGAACACCCGTCCCCACTGACCCCGCCACATTCCAAGTACCCTGCACACAACAGACGATCATGAAATCACTGACAGCAACAACAACAACAACAACAACAGAATAGCTCAGTTGGTGGAGCACCGGGCTCGTAATGCTGATCATCCCGGGGTTGCGGGTTCGACTCTCTGCCGGGTTGTTTCGGCATAGGGACTTTTTCTTCACGGAGTTAACTCTGATTCTGACTCCATGTTCCCATAAAGTCCTCCGAATGAGACTGTTTACTGAGGTTCCTGTGAAGACACGTACAGCATCTTGCACACAGGTCAATTTCCATCACCAACTTTCGGAAGAGAAGGCCAGTTTGGCCCTTGGTGTGGATGACACGTTACACATAGCATGCACCCTGCGTGAACAATTGAAACAATGAAGGGGGAAAAAAACTGAGTGACTGAATGACACGGGAAACGATTGAATGAAGCGCCAGCAGGCAGCTCTTCAGTCGGCACTACCCACGTAGGCATCCCTTGTGTACACGAGAGCGTGAATTGTAAAGCGCATAAGACTGTAACCGATGATAATCACCGTCGTTAACATCATCATCATCATCATCATCATCATCATCATCATCATCATCATCATTATAAGAATAACAAGAAGAAAAACAACAACAACGACGACGGCGACGACAACAATAACAACAACCACCACCATCACCACTACCACCACCACCACAACACTAATGATGATAATAATAGTATTAACAATGATATTAATAATAAAAACAATAATAGCAACAACCACAACAACACCCCTAATGGTGATGATGATGATGATGATGATGATGATGATGATGATGATGATGATGATGATGATGATGATGATGATGTTAGTAGTCCACTCTAAGTCAACCAAGCAGCTGATCATGATCGAGCTCACGGTGCCATATGAGAACAGAATGGAGGCAGCTCAAATCTACAAGACTGAAAAGTATGCTGATCTGGCAAACAGCCTGAGGAGAGAAGGCTATCAGGTCAAAGTCCTCACTGCAGAAATTGGAGCTAGGGGGTTTGTAGGAACGTCTGCATACAGCCTCATGAAACAGCTCTCAGTTGCAGGGAAGGAAAAAACCAGAGCCCTGAAAGCAATGGCAGAAGCGGCAGAGAGGTGTTCAAGCTGGATCTGGTCAAGGAGGAACAAAAGTGAACTTCATAAGGCTTAATTTCCCTACAAATATCAGGTGTCCCTGTGGCTCAGTGGTTAAAGCGCGAGTCATTAAGTGGAAAATGAGCATGTCCAGAGGGTCATGGGTTCGAATCCCAGCCATGGCTCGTCCCAAGATGGGAAAAAAAGGGGCAGCAGAGGGACATCCGGAGTCATGAACCGGGTGTGGCCCAACCCCCCTAGAGTGTCAGGAGATAAGGGCCGAAACACTTGCTTGAAGGGGGCTTCTCTTCTGAGGACTCTCTGCTGCCACGCTCTCCACGAGTTTCTTTCTACTGATGCATGGGTAAACCATTGACTTCCGGGAATAGGCCGGAGGACGTCCGGGAAAGACCGGAGGACACTGGGAAAGACCAGAACCAAGGGCTCTGTGGGCTGGCTCCCCACTTTGCCTTAAACATGTGGCTACTAAAAATAAAAGGAAAAGATGCTCCCAGGATTCACCGAAAGGGGGAGAGAATGATGAATCCATCGGTGCTCAACCAATCATGACTGCAAATCCCAAACGGACTATGAACATGGACCAAATGGAATATCCATGTGTCTGTGGAAAGCGTTTCGCTACCACCCGTGGCATGAAGATCCACAGAACAAAGATGGGATGTGTGAAGACTCATCTGAATGAGCAGCAGCGCACTGCATCAGCAGATAAGACGTCGGAAGACCAAGGCCAGGATTTAAACCACAGTGCCAAGGACATCCACGCTGTTGGTTCGGATGAGGAATTTGCACAGGCCCTCGATGCCAGGCGCCTGAAACTCAACCTGCCACGAGCAAACGAAACTGAAGATTGGGAGAAACTGGATGCAAAAATCGTCCAAAGACTCGATGCACTGATAGGGAAAAGCACCCTGGGACACAAACTAGCCACATATGGGGACATTGTGTATGCCACATGTAGAGACGCCTATGGAGCAAAACTACCCAAAGAGAAAACACCTCCAAAGAAATCCAGACGCCAAGAAAAGATGGACAAGATCAGGGTCCAAAAGAAAAACCTCAAGATGCAAATGAAGACCGCACTGCCAGCTGAAAAACAAGGCTTGGAAAAACTGTGGAAAGACCTGAAAGAAAAACACAGTGCCCTCAGCAAAGCGGAATCTGCGAGGAAGAGGAAGAGCAAAAAGAAGAAGACACAAGAGCGCTTCTTCAGAGACCCCTTCCAGTTTGCCAGAACACTGTTTGAGCAGCCCAAATCTGGGACCCTAAGTGTGGACAAAGGAGTTCTTGAGCAGCATCTGAGGAAAACATACTCTGACCCACAGAGCAAAGCACCACTCGACATTCAAGGTCTGGTGTGGCCAACCAACCCTGAGGAACAGTTCAATGGCAAGCCTCCAACGTTGGCGGAAATCAAGAAGGTGGTCGACAAAGCCAGAGCCAAATCATCACCAGGGCCAAACGGAATACCTTACCAGCTTTACAAGAAATGTCCCAAGGTGCTGGAGTGGCTCCACAGGCTGCTGCGATCGGCTTGGAGAAACCAGAAGATCAGCGGCCAGTGGATGACGGCAGATGGTGTGTACATCCCCAAAGAGCAAAACTCAAGTGACATTAGCCAGTTCAGGCCAATATCACTACTGAACGTCGAAGGGAAAATCTTCTTCTCTGTCATGGCAGCAAGGCTGACCAAGTACCTGATGGAAAACAAGTACTTGGATGTGTCAGTCCAGAAAGGTGGCATCCCAGGCGTGGCGGGCTGTGTAGAACACGCCACAATGATCTGGGACGCAATCCAAAAAGCAAAAACAGAAAAGAGAGACCTGGACGTAGTGTGGCTTGATCTGGCAAACGCATATGGATCTGTGCCCCATGAGATGATACAGTTGGCTCTTGAGATGTACCATGTGCCAAAGAACATCCGCGACATGCTCAAGAAGTACTTCAATGGCTTCTCAATGCGGTTCTCTACCAAGGAGTACACAACAGACTGGATCAACTTGGAAGTGGGTATTGCAATGGGCTGTGCAATTTCCCCAATACTGTTCGTGCTGGCAATGGAAGTCATCTTGAAAGCAGCAACAAACAACGCGAGACAAACAGACCTTGGCGATGGATACAAGATGCCTCCTCTCAAGGCCTTCATGGATGACACTACAGTGATTTCATCCAGAGAAGACGAGACACGTCATGTGCTGGAGAGGCTGGACGACATAGTTGCCTCATCCAGAATGAAGTTCAAGCCAAAGAAATCACGGAGTCTCTCACTGAGGAAAGGAAAAGTGGCCGGATCTGTGGTCTTCAGTGTTGCCAACCAGGCCATTCCAACAGTCACAGAAGAACCAGTCAAGAGCCTTGGAAGATGGTATGATGATACGCTGAAAGACACACAAAGAGCCAAAGAAACCAAGCAGATGGCGGAGGAAGGCTTGGAGACCATTGACCAGTGTGGGCTCCCTGGCAAATACAAGGTCTGGTGTCTGCAGTTCATGCTGATACCAAAGCTGCTATGGCCTCTGATGATATACGACATCTGCACCAGCATAGTGGAGGCAATGGAAGCCAAAATCAACAAGTTCACAAGGAAATGGCTTGGTGTCCCACCCTGTCTGACTGACATAGCGCTGTACTGTCGCCAAGCAAAGCTGAAACTACCCCTGAAATCCATCCTGGAGGAATACAAAGCAGGGAAGATCAGACTTCAAAGCATGCTGGAGGACTCAGGAGACAAGGTGGTAGAAGCCATTAAGCCCCAGCTGAAGACAGGCAGAAAATGGAAAGTTCAAGAGGCGATGGATTCTGCAAAAGAAAGTCTCAAGATCAGAGAAATAACAGGACACACACAGACCAACAGACAAGGACTGGGGGTGACCAAAACTGAATGGTGGTCAAAGGCCAAAGGAAAAGCCAAAAGAGACATGATGATTCAGGAGATGAGAAAAGAAGAAGACCAAAAAAGACTCCAAAAAGCAGTCCAGCAGAGCCAGCAAGGGCAATGGACAACGTGGGAGAATGCACTCCAAAGAAGTCTCACTTGGAATGACATTTGGCACATGGCCCCTCTCAGGATCAGCTTCATTCTCAGATCTGCATATGACCTTCTGCCCTCAAATGCAAACCTGGTGAAGTGGGGGAAAACAGACGATCCTGCATGCCCCCTCTGCCATGAAAAACAAACAGTGGAGCATGTCCTAAGCTCATGTAAAGTAGCCCTGGCTCAAGGAAGGTACACATGGAGGCACAACCAAGTGCTCAAAGAAATTGTACAAGTAGTCTGGGCTAGTACCAACACCACAAAAGGGAAAATCAGGACTCCAAAAGCACCCGCAACATTCTTCACGGCAGGAGGCAGCAAATCATGGCCAAGAACAACAGTGCCACTCGAAACATGCAGGCAGAGTCTGCTGGACGGGGCAGATGACTGGGAGTGCACTGCAGACCTCCCAGAATGGAAGAGTCACCCAGATATCATCAGCAAGAGTGGCATGAGACCAGACATAGTAGTCCACTCTAAGTCAACCAAGCAGCTGATCATGATCGAGCTCACGGTGCCATATGAGAACAGAATGGAGGCAGCTCAAATCTACAAGACTGAAAAGTATGCTGATCTGGCAAACAGCCTGAGGAGAGAAGGCTATCAGGTCAAAGTCCTCACTGCAGAAATTGGAGCTAGGGGGTTTGTAGGAACGTCTGCATACAGCCTCATGAAACAGCTCTCAGTTGCAGGGAAGGAAAAAACCAGAGCCCTGAAAGCAATGGCAGAAGCGGCAGAGAGGTGTTCAAGCTGGATCTGGTCAAGGAGGAACAAAAGTGAACTTCATAAGGCTTAATTTCCCTACAAATATCAGGTGTCCCTGTGGCTCAGTGGTTAAAGCGCGAGTCATTAAGTGGAAAATGAGCATGTCCAGAGGGTCATGGGTTCGAATCCCAGCCATGGCTCGTCCCAAGATGGGAAAAAAAGGGGCAGCAGAGGGACATCCGGAGTCATGAACCGGGTGTGGCCCAACCCCCCTAGAGTGTCAGGAGATAAGGGCCGAAACACTTGCTTGAAGGGGGCTTCTCTTCTGAGGACTCTCTGCTGCCACACTCTCCACGAGTTTCTTTCTACTGATGATGATGATGATAATGATAATGATAATAACAATAATAATAATATTCATAATCATAATACTGATAGTAATGATAACAATATAATGAAAATAAAAATGATGATGACGATAATGATAATGATGATAGTAATAATAATAATGATGATGATGATGATGATGATAATAATAATAATAATAATAATAATAATAATAGTAGTAATAATAATAATAATAACAATAATAATAATAATAATAATAATAATAATAATGATAATCATAATAATAACAATAACATAATAATGATGATGATGATGATGATGATGATGATGATGATGATGATGATGATGACGACGACGACGACGATGATGATGATGATGATGATGACGATGATAATAATAGTAACAATAATATTGATAATATTAACTAAGTTTTTCCGTTCACACATCAGCAGAGTCAGTGGTGACCTGGCAGACCTCAACCCTCAGAGGCAGTTGACATCGTTACTGAACAGTACCCTGAATATCCAGGTCGCCCATCACATCGTCACTGAACAGTTCCCTGGACATCCGGATCGCCCTTCACATCGTCACTGAACAGAGCCCTCAACATCCGGATCGCCCATCACAGTGTCACTGAACAGAGCCCTGAACATCCGGATCGCCCTTCACAGTGTCACTGAACAGAGCCCTGAACATCCGGATCGCCCATCACAGTGTCACTGAACAGAGCCCTCAACATCCGGATCGCCCTTCACAGTGTCACTGAACAGAGCCCTCAACATCCGGATCGCCCATCACATCGTCACTGAACAGAGCCCTCAACATCCGGATCGCCCTTCACATCGTCACTGAACAGAGCCCTCAACATCTGGATCGCCCATCACAGTGTCACTGAACAGTACCCTGGGCATCCGGATCGCCCTTCACAGTGTCACTGAACAGAGCCCTCAACATCCGGATCGCCCTTCACATCGTCACTGAACAGAGCCCTCAACATCCGGATCGCCCATCACAGTGTCACTGAACAGAGCCCTCAACATCCGGATCGCCCATCACAGTGTCACTGAACAGAGCCCTCAACATCCGGATCGCCCATCACAGTGTCACTGAACAGAGCCCTCAACATCCGGATCGCCCATCACATCGTCACTGAACAGAGCCCTGAACATCCGGATCGCCCTTCACAGTGTCACTGAACAGTACCCTGAACATCCGGATCGCCCATCACAGTGTCACTGAACAGTACCCTGAACATCCAGGTCGCCCTTCACAGTGTCACTGAACAGTACCCTGAACATCCGGATCGCCCATCACAGTGTCACTGAACAGAGCTCTCAACATCCGGATCGCCCTTCACAGTGTCACTGAACAGAGCCCTCAACATCCGGATCGCCCTTCACAGTGTCACTGAACAGAGCCCTCAACATCCGGATCGCCCTTCACAGTGTCACTGAACAGAGCCCTCAACATCCGGATCGCCCATCACAGTGTCACTGAACAGAGCCCTCAACATCCGGATCACCCTTCACAGTGTCACTGAACAGAGCCCTGAACTTCCGGATCGCCCTTCACAGTGTCACTGAACAGAGCCCTCAACATCCGGATCGCCCTTCACAGTGTCACTGCACAGAGCCCTCAACATCCGGATCGCCCATCACATCGTCACTGAACAGAGCCCTCAACATCCAGGTCGCCCATCACAGTGTCACTGAACGGGGCATCAGGTCCTAAGTCCACTGACGTGTTTGGATACCCCTGCCAGGGATTCTCTGAAGGTCTGACCCTGATTCCCATGACCTGTCTGATCTTTACTGACCCTTCCCACAACCCTGCTGCCGTCTGACATGTCTGACACCACACCCTTAACACACACACCCCTTCCCCCCCCCCTCCTCCCCCCCCCACCCCCCCTCTCCGCCCAAGACCTGTCTGACCTCCCCATGACCTGTCTGATCCCTGCTGAATCTTCCCCCGACCCTGCTGCTGTCTGACATGTCTGACACCCACCCACACACCCCCCCCACCCCCCACCCACCCACCCCCATCCCACCACTCATGACCTGTCTGACCCCCGATGACCTGTCGTTACCACTGACCTGTCTGACCCCAGATGACCTGTTCTACCATCACTGACCTGTCTGACCCCCAGATGACCTGTTCTACCAACCCCGACCTGTCTGACTCCTGATGACCTGTCTACCATCCCTGACCTGTCTGACCCCCAGATGACTTGTCTACACCACTGACCTGTCTGACCCCGATGACCTGTCTACACCACTGACCTGTCTGACCCCCAGATGACCTGTTCTACCAACCCGACCTGTCTGACTCCCAATGACCTGTCTACCATCCCTGACCTGTCTGACCCTGATGACTTGTCTACACCACTGACCTGTCTGACCCCCAGATGACCTGTCTACACCACTGACCTGTCTGACCCCCAGATGACCTGTTCTACCAACCCCGACCTGTCTGACTCCCAATGACCTGTCTACCATCCCTGACCTGTCTGACCCTGATGACTTGTCTACACCACTGACCTGTCTGACCCGCAATGACCCGTCTACCACCACTGACCTGTTTGACCGCCGATGACCTATCACCACCACTGACTTGTTTGACCCCAGATAACGTGTCTACACCACTGACCTGTCTGACCCGATGACCTGTCTGACTCTGATGACCTTCTGACCCACGATGACCTGTCTACACCACTGACCTGTCTGACCCCGATGACCTGTCTGACCCCGATGACCTGTCTGACCCAGATGACCTGTCTACACCACTGATCTGTCTGACACCCCCCCCCCCCCCCCCCCTCATGACTTTCTGAGCCCCATGACCAGTCTGACCCCCTTAACCTGTCTGACCATCCATGACCTGTCTGACCCTCCATGACCTGTCTGACCCCCATGACCTGTTTGACCCCATGACCTGTCTGACCCCCCATGACCTGTCTGACCCACGATGATCTGTCTGACCCCCATGACCTGTCTGACCTCCCATGATCTGTCTGACCTCCCATGACCTGTCTGACCCACGATTACCTGTCTGACCCTCCTTGAAATGTCTAACCCCTCCCCATGATCTGTCCGACCCCTCATGACCTGTCTGACCCACGATGACCTGTCTGACCCCAGATGACCTGTCTACACCACTAACCTTCCTGACTCTACTGACCTACCTGACCCTCTCTGCCTGCTTAGCCTGCTTATCTAATCCCAATCAAACCTGCCTGACCCTTACCAAGCCTGTCTGACCCCTGCTAAACATGCCTGACCCATACCAAGCCTGTCTGACCCATGCTGAACCTGCCTGACCCCTACCAAGCCTGTCTGACCCATGCTAAACCTACCTGACCCCTACCAAGCCTGTCTGACCCCTGCTAAACATGCCTGAACCCTCCCACAAACCTGCTGTCGCCTCTGACCCTGTAAACCTGCCTGACCACTACCAAGCCTGTCTGACCCCTGCTAAACCTGCCTGACCCCTACCAAGCCTGTCTGACTCCCACAGACCTCCCTGGCCCCCAATAACCCGCTTGACCCTTCCTGACCTACCTGACCCCTTCTGACCTGCCTGACCTTCGGCAGCTGCCTACCTCTCACTGGTCTGCCCTACCTTTACTGACTTTCGTTATATTCGCTGATCCGCCTGACCCATCACTGTTCTGCCTGACCCTACTGACCTTTAACCTTCAATGCCCTGCCTATCCTACTGACCCGCACAACTTCCCCTAATCATAATGACCCCACCAAGGTGCGTGACCCCTTTGACCTGCGTGACCTTCACTGACCTTTCCAGGAGGCACAGAAGAGCGAGGTGGGCATGTTCTCTTTGGGATAGAAGCTGAAGAAGCCGTAGCACATCTCATCCGAGGTGCCGAAGCCGAAGAAAGTGCTGGTGGCCTTGTCGAGGGAGCTGAAGTGACAGGTCGTGCGGATTGTGTCCCCTGGCTTCACCGTCACCGTATCCGGGAACCTGCTCAACGTTCACGCCGGCAGACGACAGTTCATAGAATTGTATGAAGTGCTTTGGGATTTAGACAAAACGTTTTGAACCTGATGCGTGAATAAAATTGACGAATTTCGTTGGAGTGTGGAGAGGAAGATAAAGCCAAGACAAGACACGTTCATTTTTTTTTTTTTTTTTTTTTTTTTGTCAAGCAGGGTAATGGATAAGCTTGTTCATAATTTTCTTTAAATCCAATCTCTCTCTGACCTTCTATGACGTTGCTTTCCCCGTGACTTTCCTCTCTCTGTATACTTCATCCCCATCCACGACACCCCCCCCCCTCCACACACACACACACACACACACACACACACCCCACACACACACACACACACAAGGAACAAAGTAAGTCGAACGAATAACTTGGCAAAGAGTATGTACAGATTACACCCTTGTAGTCCAGCCCACCGCCCAGTGTATTTACAGGGCTGCCAAACTCACACAAGAAAAGGAAAGTCACATCATTCACAGATCAGATCATTAAAAAAAAAGTGCGTTCTGGAAAAGAAAGAAAGAAAGAAACAAAAACTATGCTTTAGAGAAAGACTGCTGTTCCGCCGAACGAAAGAGATAAACAAACGACAAGACAAAACACGACGCGTTTCGACCTCTTTGGTCTTCTTCAGGCAAGACAAACAGCATTCAAGACGATGAAGACGAAGAACGGACATGCATTTTACGCTCAGTTTGAGGAGATAAGTGATTGCTCGTTCTTCGTAATCACTGCCTTGAATGTTTCATTGTCTGGCCTGAAGAAGCAGAAGAAGAAGAAGGTCGAAATATATCGTCTTTTGTCTTGTAATTTGTTTGTTTCAAAGTGAGGTGACTGCAGGCGGAAACTGGAACAAACTTCGAAGAAAAAATAATATTTTATTCCGCTAGACAAACTGAACTAAACACGGTAACAGAAAGCAGTAAATAACAAACAAGTCGGGTAACTCATACTTCCATGATGAAATAAATACACGCCCATAACTCCAAATGAATGTTACTGACGACACCAGATCGCCTAGCAGAAATGGCAACTAGTGACATCAGTTAAGAACCAAAAAAAAAACGGCGTTAATATGGCAACTTAAGACGATCCAATGGCCTTTCTAAAGCAATCCTGAAGAGAACTAGTGAGGTAGGGAGATGGGAGGGAAAAAGAAACAATAACAACCACAACAAGAACAACTGGTACAACAAGAACAACTGGTGGACTGACAACAATTTGGATACAATGGACAGGGAAAGAGTTGCTGAGATTCAAACCTTGGCCCACAACCTCCGAGGAGCCTGGTGAACTGTTCTTCATTGGGATACCTCAGTGACTCCTCAGACAACTAAGGGAGAAGAAACACAAGACTTCAGGACGCAAAAAAGCCAAACAGATTAACAAATTAAATCATCTTAACAAGCGCAAACGGAGCGCAACAATCCCACTCAAAATGCAAAAGAGACAGACTGTTACAATTCAAAGGGAGACAAGAAAGGAGGACCTTTCGCGAAAGACGTCATAGCAATGATGACGAGTTGCAAGCCTCCTTTTACTTATCGCTTTTAGATCTTTGTATTTTCGGTCAGCGTAGTGCTATTGTTGATTTAGTTAAAACATTTGGAAAGTGGCCGTATGCCTAATTGTTCCACATTGTTTTCGGATCAATTGATAATGTTAATGGAATATTCCAGATTATGTTAGAATGGTCACCAGGTCTCCGTAAGCTGCTGGTACATTACCGAAGGTTCGAGAATGTTGTAGAAGCTGATCGAATCACATTCGCAAAAAACTTGTCGCGATTTCATTGGTTGAGCTTAACAATTTGCAGAATATTCCAGAAAAGAATGATTGAGTATGTTGGAGAACATTCTTTAGATAACATGAAAAAGGGCGAGAGCTGTGCGACTGAGAGGGGAGAGGGAAATGACAGTGGCTGAAGAGTTCCAGTCATTGTCGAACACAGAAGAGTGGCTGAAGAGTTCCAGTCATTGTCCAACACAGAAGAGTGGCTGAAGAGTTCCAGTCATTGTCGAACACAGAAGAGTGGCTGAAGAGTTCCAGTCATTGTCGAACACAGAAGAGTGGCTGAAGAGTTCCAGTCATTGTCGAACACAGAAGAGTGGCTGAAGAGTTCCAGTCACTGTCGAACACAGAAGAGTGGCTGAAGAGTTCCAGTCATTGTCCAACACAGAAGAGTGGCTGAAGAGTTCCAGTCATTGTCGAACACAGAAGAGTGGCTGAAGAGTTCCAGTCATTGTCGAACACAGAAGAGTGGCTGAAGAGTTCCAGTCACTGTCGAACACAGAAGAGTGGCTGAAGAGTTCCAGTCATTGTCCAACACAGAAGAGTGGCTGAAGAGTTCCAGTCACTGTCGAACACAGAAGAGTGGCTGAAGAGTTCCAGTCATTGTCCAACACAGAAGAGTGGCTGAAGAGTTCCAGTCATTGTCGAACACAGAAGCGTTCGAGTCTTCACTGAGTCTAGTCGCTGAAAAGCTGCCATCAGTAGAATATTGGCTCCAGCATGTACGACTGAGTTCCTGTACGACTTATTGAACCTGAAGGTCAGTTGACTGCTGTTTGTTATTCTGATATTCTTCAACGTTTGTAAATAAAAAGATCATCTTCGTTTGAATACCGCTTGGTGAATTTTGTCGTCAACACCTACCACAGGACCTACAACAAACCCTTACAAGCTACTGCGCTTACCTGTACATGTTCAGTGATCTGAGGAACTTAGCGCTCTGGTGTGTACCACAGACTCTCAAAACGAAAAAGTGAGCAAAAGAGACAAACAGATAAACAAATTTAGTGTCAAAGTGACGTGAATGAAGGCGAAAATTGAAACTTTTTTTTTAAATGGCTGTGATTCCGCAATACAAGGATAAACAGATTACAAGACAACACACGTTTCTACCTCTGGTGATTCCGCAATACAAGGATAAACAGATTACAAGACAACACACGTTTCTACCTTTTAGGTCTTCCTCAGGTAAAACAAACAACATTCAGGACAATGAATACGAAGACACACCCATCTTGCGGCGAATAGGAGATAACTACTATCGTCATATTATCACCAAAAGTGGTAGCAATTCTCCCTATATTATTCAGATATTCTTATCATCATCACTGTCATCACTGTTATTACTATCCCTATCATTATTATTATTATTATTATTATTATTATTATTATTATTATTATCATCACTGTCATCACTATTATTACTATCCCTATCATTGTTGTTTTTATTATTATTATTATTATTATTATTATTATTATTATTATTGTTGTTGTTGTTTGTTGTTGTTGTTGTCATCATAATTATTTCAACTCCCATGGCCCCCTTCCCAAAGGCCTCGTTTTCGTTCAACACCCATCTTGTGCCGAATACAAGTAGATTAGTGATTGGTCGTTCTTCGTTTTCATTGAATATAAGTAGATTAGTGATTGGTCGCTCTTCGTTTCATTGTCCTGAATGTTGTGTGTTTTATCTGAAGAAGGCCTAAGAGGTCGAAACGCGTCGTGCTTTGTTTTGCAATCTATTTGTCCATATTGTCTTGCGGAATCACTAACAATTCTTTGAAGAAGAAGAAAATAAAAAAAGATGTACAAAGAATCTCTTCACTCACTCGTAAAGCTTGGGCGAATCGTAGCTGTAGGCAAGTTCATTGGTTATGTTCATCAGAAAACGTCCACAACGATGGAGCTCAGTGTTCATGGCTTTCCCTGTGGAAATATGCGTAAAACTTTCAATTTCTGTCTTGCATACATACACGCGCGCATGCACGCACGCACGCACAGACATACGCACGCGAGCGCGCGCGCACAAACACACACACACACACACACACACACACGCGCGAGCGCGCGCGCGCGCGCGCGCACGCACAGTGAATGACAGAGAGGTGGGGAGGGGGGGGGGGGAGGGGGTTTGAATGTAGCATAAGGGAGACAATCGCTGTTTTATGTAAGCCAATATGCAGATATCAGTTATCTCCCACTCTCTTCACCCGTACGGCGGGGTAAACGTTTAACGAGAAAGAAGGAAACAGTTGACGTTAGCACCAATAAGTCTGACAGTTCACTTTCGTGAGTTCGTGTTCAAGTCTGCAGCATGGACAAATCTGTGGGAACTGTCGTGGGACGGGACATGCTGATGCCCTTCGGAGAGAGACGGACGTTCATTCGACCTGTCCGGGACTAGGCATGTATTGTCAGTAGGGGGCTTAGCGGGTGGTATCCTGCGTATGTTGGATCAGAACGGGCACCACCGAACACCATCGAAATGATTTGGCCGCAGTGCAGTGTCTCCTCTGGTGGGTTGCCTCCTGACGGCTTGACACTGACTGCTCCCTGTGGATTGTGGAGGTTAACAAGCCTATTGTGGCTGAGGATGGGAAGACAAGAGTGAGCACCCCGTGAACGTTATGCCACTGATGTGACACACATGATTGCACACACACACACACACACACACACACACACACACACACACACACACACACACACACACATACACACGCACACACATACACACACACGAACACGCACGCACGCACGCACACACACACACGCACACACACACACACACACACACACACACACACACACACACACACCTTTTTTTTTTTCTTTTTTTTTTGCTGATCGATGAGAATGAGGATGATTAAGATGATGCTACGGATTTCCATTTCGGTCTGAGACTACATGACAGGGCTGTACTCTACGCTTCCTTTCATAATATATCCCGGCGTCAACCAGGCCCGAGAGATACAGACACCTGCAGTGTTGGTCAGGAAATCTGAGCAACACTCTCAGAAACGCATCCATTAAGTGGATGAAACTCGACTGTGTGGTCCCAGTCTTCCCAACTGAGTCCGCAGCAAAGTCAACTCTGGGTAGGAGCCGGTCGGGGCAGAAAAACCCACATGACTTCTGATGGGATTCGAACCCACGACCTCCCAGCCGGGAGTCCGCGACGCTGACACATACACACACATATATATACACACAAACACACACACGTGCACGCGCGCGCATGCACACACACACACACACACACACACACACACACACACACACACACACAACACAAAACACATACACACACACTGCACGCGCGCGCACGCACACACACACACACACACACACACACACACACACACACACACACACACACACACACACACACACACACAGCATATTCAGGTTTGATATTAGTCACCAACACAGCAACAACAACGAAACATCCATCAGTGCAGTAACTTGCCCCTTTTACTTCTTCAATCTTGCCTACATAGCGCATTGGGTTGACCTAGATAGTGCATGGGGTTGACCTAGATAGCGCACTGGCTTGACCTTGATAGCGCACTGGGTTGACCTAGATAGTGCATGGGGTTGACCTAGATAGTGCATGGGGTTGACCTAGATAGCGCACTGGATTGACCTAGATAGTGCGTGGGGTTGACCTAGATAGCGCATGGGGTGGACCTAGATAGTACATGCAGTTGACCTAGACAGCACATTAAGTTGACCTACATAGCTCATTGGGTGACCTAGATAGTGCATAGGACTGACCTAGATAGTGTATTGGGTTGACCTGAATAGTGCACGTGGTTGGCCTAGATACAGCATGGAGTTGACCTACATAGCGCATTGAGCTGCCCTAGATAGTACATGGGGTTGACCTAGAGAGCGCATTGGGTTGACCTAGATAGTGCATGGGGTTGACCTGGATAGGACATTGGGTTGACCCAGATAGTGCATGGGGTTGACCTGGATAGGACATTGGGTTGACCTAGATAGTGCATGGGGTTGACCTGGATAGGACATTGGGTTGACCTAGATAGTGCACGGGGTTGATCTGGATAGCGCATTGGGTTGACCCAGATAATGCTTGGGGTTGACATAGATAGTGCACGGGGTTGACCTAAATAGCACATTGGGTTGACCTAGATAGTGCACGTGGTTGACCTAGATAACGCATTGGGATGACCTGGATAGTGCACGTGGTTGACCTACATAGTGCACGTGGTTGACCTACATAGTGCATGTAGTTTACATAATGCCTGTAGTTTACCAGGTAATGAATGTGGTTTACCTGTAGACCTCATGTGGTTGACTAGACTGTGCATGCACGTGATCTACCAAGACAGCGCACGTGGTTTACCTATATAGTGCATATGGTTTACCTATAAAGTGCAAATAGACTACCTAGATGGTGCATGTTTACCTAGATAGTGCATTTGGTTTACCTTGATATTACATGTTTACCTGGATTTGTGTGCGTAGTTTACCTAAGTAATGCATGTTTACCTAGATAGTGCACGTGACCTCAATTGTGCATGTTAACCTCAATAGTACATGTATACCTATATAGTGCATGTTTACCTAAAGAGTGCATGTTCGCCTAGATAGTGCACGTTTACCTCAACAGTGCACGTTCACCTACACAGTGCATGCTTACCCAAGTAGTGCATATGGTTGAAGGCGCCCGTGATGTGGATGTCGCCGGTCATCAAGGTGCGCGTGCAGGCCGGGGTGCAGTCGGAGGTGACCCGCGTGTCGGGCGACCTGGGCGGGATGTGGATGAAGCTCTGGCCGATCATCAACATGGCCATGTTGTAAGGCCGCAGGCGGCGCGTGTAGTACAGCGTCAGGCCAGAACTGTCCATGAAGTGGGCGTAATGTTGAGGGTTGTTCCAATGGTACTGCGACACAAAGCGAGAGAGAATGATGGAGAGACAGATTGAGAGAGAAAGAGAGACGGATGGGGGAGAGAGAGAAAGAGGGAGGGAGGGAGAGAGGGAGGGACAGAGGAGGGGGGAGAGAGGGTGGAAGAGAGAGAGAGGAAGGGAGAGAGAGAGAGAGAGAGAGAGGGAGGGAGGGAGAGAGAGGAGAGGAGAGAGAGGGAGGGAGGGAGAAAGAGAACAGAAAGAAAGACAGAAAGTGAGAAAGAGAGAGAAAAAAAGCAAACACGGAAAGAGAGTAGTGTGAGTGAGCGAATGAGTGAGTGATCGATCGATAGATCGATCGACGATTGATTGATTAATTGATTGATTGATTGATTGATTCAATCATTCATTCATTCATTCATTCATTTGTTCGTTGATTAATTCATTGGTTGATTGTTTGATTGATTGATTTGTTTCAGTTTCAGTTGTTAATCCATGACCAAACGTTTGCTCCAAGATCGAGGAGACCTGTGGTTTGATTATCTTAAAATTAAAGTCTTTTTTTTAAGAAGATTTGATAAGTCGAAACGTGTTGTGTTTGTGTTGTACTTTGTTTAATCCTTCGTTCAGCAGCACAGTAACTCTGCGTTTTCGCTCGATTGATTGATCGATCAATTGATTGAATGCTTGATTGATTGATTGATCGATCGACTGATCGGATCGATTGATCGACAGATTGATAATCTTTATCCCCAAGGGTAACAGATTATGAAAAAGACTTCTTCTTTTTTTAATCTAGCTCTCGTCCCTTCGGGGACTGACAATGCTAACACAGAACACTGTTACACAATATAGAACTGATGATCAAAGTTACAGTGATGGTTCATCTTAGCAGAAAAGAAAACATACCTACACACTAAAAGTGTCTGTTACTCACAGGGACACATACACGCGCGCATGCGTGCGCGCGCGCACGCACGCACGCATGCACGCACACACACACACACACACACACACACACACACACACACACACACACACACACACACAAACTCTCATACACACACACACTCTCTGTCTGTCTCTGTCTGTCTCTGTCTCTCTGTCTCTGTCTCTGTCTCTGTCTCTCTCTCTCTCTGTCTCTCTGTCTCTCTCTCTCTCTCTCTCTTCTCTCTCTCTCTCTCTCTCTCTCTAGCATATCATATTCCTATGCGGAAAGAGGATATGAGAAGCATCAGTCACCAAAGCAGCAGCAGCAGGAGAGGAATGTTCAGGTATACTAGGTATACCAGCATATAATCATAGTCAGCATTCTTGTTCCTAGAGCAGGATTGTTTCAGCCGGGGCAGCACCAGACACATACCTGCAGCATGAACTTGGTGTAGCCAGACACATACCTGCAGCATGAACTTGGTGTACCCTGTCACATACCTGCAGCATGAACTTGGTGTAGCCTGTCACATACCTGCAGCATGAACTTGGTGTAGCCTGACACATACCTACAGCATGAACTTGGTGTAGCCTGTCACATACCTGCAGCATGAACTTGGTGTAGCCTGTCTTGCCCGCCAGAATGCCGGCGTTCTGATGAAAGCAGTGGCCCAGCATCCCCACCGCCCAGGACGACACCAAGTCAGTGCAGCCCACCATGCTACACTCCCAGGGACTTTCTTTCATCGGCGTTTCTGCAGTGAGACAGATCAAGTCAGTCCACTTTGGGTGAATTTCATCACGTTAGTATCTGACCGGCCTCCGCCAGTAAACGGCACAACATCAGGTCTTTCACATCAAAATGTAAATCTAAATGTACAGCACACAATACGTCATATCATTAAGTACGTACTCTCCTCTAGCTTTGTATGACATATATTCTGTAAATTCACATTCTTTTCATCCTTGGATCTTCTCGGGGATAGGCCCAATTGGGTCAAAAGATAAACTATCATCAATCTAACTGAAAAGTTGCAAACTAACGAATGTTTAAAAGAAAATGACATTTAACATGTACACAATATTACCCCCAAACTACGAAACAGTACTGATTTTTTTTTCCAACTCAAGCATCCATAAATCATCCTAACGACATTGATATATTGATTCAAACTAATTTGTATTACATACTGTTTTTAAGTGGGAACGAAAACATATGAACAAAAAAAATGAAGAAAGAAAACATGAACAAGTACAATGATAATGAAACTGGTCATCTCTGTTGCCATTGTTTCAGTATGTTCAAATCATTTCATATCGGGCGATTCCCTTAAACAGCAGTTAATTAACCGGCAGATTGTTTTGGAAGGAAAATGTGACAATATGAACAGAAATATCTAGATGCAATAAAGACAGATAACTTTCAATGCTATACTTTGTTTGAAACATTTGATGATTTAAAAGAAATCTATCTTAATTTTCAGACCAAGAAGAATGATCGTAAGCTGGTATTTTCTTGGTTCAACCAAAAACCCCTCAAGCTAATATCTTCTGTTACTGTTACTGCAAAGGAAGATACTCAGAATGGACGCTTTCTGTTCTCAATTTTCGGAACATTAAGGTTTACGTTAAACTAGATTATTTACGCTAGTTTTCTTTTGCACACAATTTAAACCTAAAACAAGGCATTCTGCATCTAATCTTAAAGTGCATCAGAAGTTTGCCAACTT
>CM065717.1:99279276-99294276 GCA_033310375.1 Conus canariensis
TACTAACATCAATCTAGATAGTCAAACCTGTTTGAAGCTTGTATGAAAAAATGAGACCTGATCATTGAAATTGTCTGAAATATAAACTAAAAAACAAATCAAGTTATTTGAACTTCTTGTGTACTCTGCGCTATGGTCTCATTCTTTCTTTCTTTCTGTCTGTCTTTCTTTCTGTCTGTCTTTCTTTCTTTGTCTGTCTTTCTTTCTGTCTGTCTGTCTTTCTTTGTCTGTCTTTCTTTCTGTCTTTCCTTCTTTTTTCTTTCTGTCTGTCTTCCTTTCTTTCTTTCTCTCTGTCTGTCTGTCTTTCTTCGTCTGTCTGTCTTTCTTTGTCTGTCTTTCTTTCTGTCTTTCCTTCTTTTTTTTCTGTCTGTCTTCCTTTCTTTCTTTCTGTCTATCTGTCTGTCTTCCTATTTTTTTCCTTCCTTCCTTCCTTTCTTTCTTTCTTTTTGTCTGTCTTCCATTCTTTCTTTCTTTCTGTCTGTCTGTCTTTCAATCTTTCCTTCTGTCTTTCTTTCTTTCTGTCTTTCTGTCTTTCTGTCTGTCAATTTTTTTTCTTTTTCTTTCTTCTTTTTCAAAACGCCTTACCTTCTTCATCTTTAGCGGGACAGACAAACTCCACCGTGTCGCAGGCCTCCTCCATCCAGTCTCCCACTGTCTCATACGGCACAGCCATGCTGCGCGGCACCGCTCTGCTGCTGCAGGCGGCACTTCCAAAGGGATCACACACCCCTGCAAGCACAGGCATCGTCGCAGACTTCTTCAAGACAAAATGCCAAAATCTGGCATCGTCACAGACTTCTTCAAGGCAAAGTGCCAAAATCTGATTTTTATTCTTAAATTTAAAAAGAAATGGTATGGGATGCACCACTCAATCTTTTCTTTCAAAAAAAAAAAAGAGAGAGAGAGAGAGAGAGAGAGAGAGAGAGAGAGAGAGAGAGAGAGAGAGAGAGAGAGAGAGAGAGAGAGATAAAAATACAGAACACTTCATTTCATTCTCTTTAGTTTTTAATGGTTGTTGGCATCCGTCTGTCGGGAGAGACAATGGTGTTGCGGCGTGGATCATTCAGTTGTGGAGTTGCAGCGCCTGCTGTGGCTGAAAATCCCGATCCGCGAGTGGCAGACTCTGTTACAGTTTCAAGTAATCTTATCACAGAAAAATGCTTCTACTTAAACCATATATAAAACAAATAAAGGAGAGAGAGAGAGAGAGAGAGAGAGAGAGAGAGAGAGAGAGAGAGAGAGAGAGAGAGAGAGAACGAACGAACGAACGAACGAATTTTATTTTAAGAGGATAATGGACTAAGCATGAATGCTTTTTTACATCCAGCCCTCTGGGCAAGAAAAAAAATCGATATATAGTAAAAAGCAAATGAAACAAACACACATGAAAAAAATGCAACAATTGCTTGCATGAGAAACTTTGACAAAAAGAAGAAAGAAGAAAAAGAAACCAATAAACACCACCACCACCACTACCAACAACAACAACAAGAAAACAAAATGATCAGGGCAAGAGGGGGGGGGGGTGAATGGAGAGAGAGAGAGAGAGAGAGAGAGAGAGAGAGAGAGAGAGAGAGAGAGACCAACGGACCGACCGACCGACTGGCGATAGATAGTCAGAGATAAAGGAAGAGAAAGACAATGAAGCAGACATGGAGAAACACCCGCGAAAAGCTTTGAAAAAACACATTAATGGCATAGGATGATCAGTGCAATTTGCGTAGAATTGAGTCAACTTCGAACATCACATGTTTGTTAAATTAAATCTGAATTGAGAATTTTCAATACATTTTAGGGTATAGTGCAGTCAAATCTGAGACATTCATAAGATATTTTTGGAAATAAGACTTGAATTTTTTAAAGTTTGATTGATTTTTTAGTTCTTGAGGAATATGGTTCCATAGCCAGCCTCCGGAATACGCCAAACTAGACTTGTATAGATTAATCATTGCAAACGGGAGGTTTATTTTATGTGAATGTCGATAGTCGTTAAAAGTGAACATATTTGTTAGAGAAAGTGGAGCATTTCCATGGAGTACCTTATGCATAAAGAGTCCTTTATTGTATAGAAGTTTGGCTTTAAATGGGAGAATGCCTGATTGCTTATAGTCTGAATCTACCAGTGAGGATGGTGGACCTAACGTTACTTTGACAGCTCATTTGTGAAGGCTAATTAGTGGTTTGAGTGAATTATTGCTCGCTGAGTCCCAGAGTGTTGAGGCATAGTCAATAAAAGGCTGAATGTAAGAATGAAAGAATAGTTTTCTTGCATGTAAATTTAAGAAGTTCTTAATCGTTTTTAGAAGATGTAGTTTTCTTGCAACGTTTCTAGATAAAGACTCTAAGTGTTTTGACCAAGTTAGATTATTATCTATTGTTATTCCCAAGACTTTGTGACTGGTTACTTCTTCGACGTTTTCGTTAGAAATGCAAAGTACTGGCAGATTTTGGCTTAGAGTTTGACGTTTCGGTCTTGTAGATATCATCATGAATTTAGTTTTGTGAGGATGGAGAGCCATGTGATTAAATCGTGTCCATTTAACCAAGAGATTGATGTTTTCTTGGATGTCACTGCAAACCTGTTTGGCGTCAGAATTACTTGTGTCTAAGGTTGTATCATCAGCGAACATTTCACTGTTTATTTTCAAGTACAATGGCAGATCATTGATGTATAATGAAAACAATAGAGGGCCTAATACTGACCCTTGTGGGACACCAAATTTGTTGGGAAGAAAATCAGATTTGTATGTGTTTACGGACACAATTTGTTGTCTGTTGGAGAGAAAAGATGAAATCAGTTTCAGTGTTGTGTATGACAGCTTATACAAAGTTAGTTTTCTGAGTAAAAGTTCATGATTTATAACGTCGAAAGCTTTTGCGAAATCTACAAAGAGAATTCCTGAAAATTGCTTGTTGTTCATGTTTAAGAGCCATCTATCTATTAATTTAGTTAGCACTGTGTGGCACGAATGGTTTTCTCTGAAGCCTGATTGATTTGGGTGGATTAAATCATATTGTTCTGCATGGGAATGGAGACACTTATTGATGTGGAGTTCTAATGGCTTAGAAAGAACTGATAGAATCGAAATAAGCCTATAATTTGATGGATCTGTAGTGTTTCCTGATTTGTATATTGGTATGATTTTTGCTTTTTTTTTTAAGGTATCTGGAAAGCATTGTTTATCTATACAGAGGTTGTAAATGTAAGTTAACGTTTCTGCGATAACGGGTGCAGAGAGCTTTAGAATTTTACCGTCTATACCGTCAATTCCACGAGTGGCTGTCTGTTTCAATCGCCTAAGGGACACGAAAACAGAATGAACATCTAGAAGGCTGATATCTAAATCTGAATGGATATTTTTTCCCCTGCAGTATTTTTGTAATTCTTCTAGGTCATTATCATTTGATTTATCATCATGAATTATTTGATCTGCTACTGTTGTAAAATGGTGATTTAGTTTATCGGTAGATATATCATTCGTTATGTTTGAAACAGAGGAAATATGTTTATTTGTTAATCCATGGATGGCTTTCCATACGGACTTGCTGTCTTTCTTTTCACTAATTAAGTTAAGAAAATATTTCTTTTTCTCTGCTCTAATGAGAGAGAGAGAGAGAGAGAGAGAGAGAGAGAGAGAGAGAGAGAGAGAGAGAGAGAGAGAGAGAGGAGAGAGCAAATAAACGCTGCGATATGGGAGGGAGGGGGTTAGAGAGAGAACAAATACATGCTGCGAAATGAGAGAGAGGGAGAGAGAGAGAGGGAGAGAGAGAGAGGGAGACAGACAGACAGACAGACAGACAGACACAGAGAGAGGATGGGTGGATGGGGAGCGCCTTAAATAAAAGCAATCTTCATTGATATCATCATAAACATCATCATTAACACCAGCAGCACATTGCAACACGTGGCTAAAAGCCTGTGTGGGTTTCATCCAAAAGCAAGGAGCATGCTTGTTTTCAATGTTGATTAACCAGGAGAGAATGTCAGTCACTACGAAAGTGCTTACCCGGATGTGTGATGCCCGTGTTGAATTGTAGGTCTTCGCCAGGAGTCCAGGTGCATTCTGGGTCTCCCAGTTCTTCGCCGTTGGTTTTGCCGTCACCGTCCGAGTCTTTCCGACACAGGTCGCTGGTCCATGTCTGCAAAGGTTAGTTCAGATTGGGTTGCCTCCCTTTGTAGTCCATGTCTGCAAAGGTTAGTTCAGATTGGGTTGCCTCCCTTTGTAGTCCATGTCTGCAAAGGTTAGTTCAGATTGGGTTGCCCCCCTTTGTAGTCCATGTCTGCAAAGGTTAGTTCAGATTGGGTTGCCTCCCCTTCTGGTCCATGTCTGCAAAGGTTAGTTCAGATTGGGTTGCCTCCCTTTGTAGTCCATGTCTGCAAAGGTTAGTTCAGATTGGGTTGCCTCCCTTTGTAGTCCATGTCTGCAAAGGTTAGTTCAGATTGGGTTGCCTCCCTTTGTAGTCCATGTCTGCAAAGGTTAGTTCAGATTGGGTTGCCCCCCTTTGTAGTCCATGTCTGCAAAGGTTAGTTCAGATTGGGTTGCCTCCCCTTCTGGTCCATGTCTGCAAAGGTTAGTTCAGATTGGGTTGCCTCCCTTTGTAGTCCATGTCTGCAAAGGTTAGTTCAGATTGGGTTGCCTCCCTTTGTAGTCCATGTCTGCAAAGGTTAGTTCAGATTGGGTTGCCTCCCTTTGTAGTCCATGTCTGCAAAGGTTAGTTCAGATTGGGTTGCCTCCCTTTGCAGTCCATATCTGCGAAAGGTTAGTTCAGATTCGGTTGCCTCCCTTTGTAGTCCATGTCTGCAAAAGGTTAGTTCAGATTGGGTCGCCTCCCCTTCTGGTCCATGTCTGCAAAGGTTAGTTCAGATTGGGTTGCCTCCCTTTGTAGTCCATGTCTGCAAAGGTTAGTTCAGATTGGGTTGCCTCCCTTTGTAGTCCATGTCTGCAAAGGTTAGTTCAGATTGGGTTGCCTCCCTTTGTAGTCCATGTCTGCAAAGGTTAGTTCAGATTGGGTTGCCTCCCTTTGTAGTCCATATCTGCGAAAGGTTAGTTCAGATTCGGTTGCCTCCCTTTGTAGTCCATGTCTGCAAAAGGTTAGTTCAGATTGGGTCGCCTCCCCTTCTGGTCCATGTCTGCAAAAGGTTAGTTCAGATTGGGTTGCCTCCCTTTGTAGTCCATGTCTGCAAAAGGTTAGTTCAGACTGGGTCGCCTCCCCTTCTGGTCCATGTCTGTAAAGGTTAGTTCAGATTGGGTTGCCTCCCTTTGTAGTCCATGTCTGCAAAAGGTTAGTTCAGATTGGATTGGCTCCCTTTGTAGTCCATGTCTGCAAAAGGTTAGTTCAGACTGGATTGCCCCCATTTGTAGTCCATATCTGCAAAAGGTTAGTTCAGATTGGGTCGCCTCCCCTTCTGGCCCATGTCTGCAAAAGGTTAGCTCAGATTGGGTTACCTCCCTTTGTAATCCATGTCTGCAAAAGTTTAGTTCAAATTGGGTTGCCTCCCTTTCTAGTCCACGCCTGCAAAAGGTCAGTTCAGATTGGGTCGCCTCCCCTTCATGTCCTTGTCTGCGAAAGGTTAGTTCAGATTGGGTCGCCTCCCCTTCATGTCCATGTCTGCAAAAGGTTACTCAGAGTGGGCTGAACGCCTTGACTCGTATCGCCTGCCTTGTGTTTGGCGACAGCAGTTTCCGGTACCAAGGGATTCAAGTCTTGAACATGACAGCCAAGCCTCTAACACATTATATTGTCACAGCCTCCACTCCCCCCCCCCCTCTCTCTCTCTCTCTCTCTCTCTCTCTCTCTCTCTCACAGACATACACACACGCGCGCGCGCGTGCACGCGCACGCACACACGCACGCACGCATAGTCTCATGCACACACACACACACATACACACACACACGCGCGCGCGCGCGCAACACACACACACACACACACACACACACACACACACACACACACACACACACACACCACACACACACACACTCGCGCGCGCGCTCACGCTCGTGCACACACACAGAGACAGAGAGAGAAAGAGAGAGAGAGGGGGAGAGAGAGAGAGTACGCAGACAACAGACAGTCAGAGACAGAAACAGAGAGTGAGCAGACAGGCAGACAGAGAGACAGACAGACAGACAGACAGAGAAAAAGAAAGAGAGAGGGAGAGACAGATAGACAAACAGGTAGACAGACAGACGGACGGACAGACAGAGAGACAGACAGAATGGACCAACTTAACGTTGTACTGCAGTTTGGAAAAGAGGACTGTAATTCAGGAAGTGACATCCAGAATCAATCATTCTTTGGGTAAAACGTCTTCAACCTTGTTTGGGCGCGCGCGCGCGCGCGCGCGCGCGTGTGTGTGTGTGTGTGTGTGTGTGTGTGTGTGTGTGTGTGTGTGTGTGTGTGTGTGTGTGTGTGTGGCTTGTTTTCCGCTTACAAACCTTCCAATCACACTGTAATTTCAAAGGGACATCCATATGTGTGTGCTTAGCTTGGTTTATGATAGAGTTGCCACGTGAAGGCACAACGTAGGGCTTGTAGTGGAGAGGCTATGCGCTGCCAGGAGAGACTTGATAATAGAGTTGCCACGTGAATGCACAACGTAGGGCTTGTAGTGGAGAGGCTGTGTACTGCCAGGAGAGACTTACGCACTGGGCTCTCTATGATAGAGTTGCCACGTGAATGCACAACGTAGGGCTTGTAGTGGAGAGGCTGTGTACTGACAGGAGAGACTTACGCACTGGGCTCTCTTTTCACAGTGCTGTTCACAGCGGTGCTAGCCAGCGGTGAAGGCTGAAAGCGAGAGGTGACAAACACACACAGACACTTCGCCAGCACACTAAGCGCTTCACACTACCAGAAACACATACAACATGCAGCGTCTGTGGACGACTTTGTGCCTCAAGAATTGGTCTTCATTCCCACATGAGGACCCACATCAGCAGATGACCGGCCTGCCTACTCATCTGTCGGACACGACGGGAGAATCCATCATCATCCTCATGATAGAGGTATTTGATAGATTTCCACAAACTGCTGTCAACCTGGTGCAGGCTATTGCGCCTTGATTCTACGTGCTGCTTGTCTGTCTATTTTGTTCGAGCACCTTTGCTAGAGTGTACGAATCCCTTTTCAAAAGAACTGCACTGGCTGCCTGTTAAATCTAGAATTCAACAGACACATTGGCGTGTCTTTGTTTTGGTGCCTTTCATTACAACATCACTCCAGTCTTCTCAGTTCCTGGTTATATCCCCTCTATCCACCACCTTGCTCCCCACCCCCACCCCCGATACTTCCGGCCCACCCTTTCCTCTTCCATGTCATTGTCTTCCAGTTCTGTATCTGGAATTCTCAGAGTTTCAGTGATGAGAGACAGAAAGTGGAAGCAGTCTCGCTTTTGGCAATCCAGTTTCCTCAGTTTACAAGCCCATCTTAGAAAATCGTTAAATGTAACGCATTTGGATTCCGAACTCGTATCTTCATTGAAATTAGAATGAGAGCACTCCCCATATTGAACGCATACTAAAAGTTTGAATATATCTTGTTCTCTGATGTACATTTCCATGAAGTAAACGAGTATACTTTTTCATTGTAGTACATTCCACTTTCCAGATTGTACCATTACCACTTACTTATATTCTCACACTCTCACGCGCTGATGCACTTTTTTTTCGGCAGACACGTATGACGCACATCCGCTTGACACTTTAACCCGATGTCAACAACTCACGCCCAGGAAATGAGCAAGGGAGTCCGCCTGAGAGCGGGAACGGATGACCGCTATTGGCCACTTCAGATCTGGCACCGATTTTCCGTTGATCTTTGGGCTGTTGAGATGTTCTTGCGAAATCAGGTGGGTCGATGTACAGCCGAGCCGACCACGAGGGCTCTATCAGTTCTCTGGAATCTTCCAGAACACACTCTGATTTATTGTCGGCAGTAAACAAACAACGCGATGTTTACAAACAAGATTAAGTAGCTGCCATTGGTGGAAATGCACCTCCGTTCACTGTAACAGCCTTCCTTTTTGTGCGTGTGTGTGTGTGTTGTTGTGTGTGTGTGTGTGTGTGTTGTGTGTGTGTGTGTGTGGTGTGTGTTGTTTGTGTTGGTGTGTGTGTATGTGGGTGGTGTGTGTGTGTGTGTGTGTGTGTGTGTGTGTGTGTGTGTGCGTATGTGTGTGTGCGTGTGTGTGTGTGTGTGGGGGTGTGTGTGTGTGTGTGTGTGTGTGTGTGTATTGTGCGTGTGTGAGCGCGCGCTGTCGCTGCGTGTGTGTGTGTGTGTGGTTTGTGTGTTGTGGTGTTGTGTGTGTGTGTGTGTGTGCGTGTGTGTGGTGTGTGTGTATGGTGTGTGGTGTGTGGTGTGTGGTGTGTGTGGTGTGTGTGTGTATGACGGTATTCACATACGATACTAGACTAATTGTATTAATTTTGCAACATTCTAAAACCCACCATTTCAGAAAAAAGAAAAGAAAAAGACCAGATGAAGCGGATGGCAATAGAAAAGGAAGCAAAGGGAACATGTTTGTTCTTCTGTGTTCTTTAACATCTATCTCGGCCAGTCTTTTCACGGTGCTTTTATCAGCTCAATTGAACAGAAAGCCGAAATGCACGAAATCCTAAGTAGCGCTAATACGCGCTGCTGCTGTCTGTTTTGTTATACTGTTTTTATTTCTTTGATATCACATACCCTGTCCTTAATTTGATCATCTAGCAAAAAAAAAAAAAAAAAAAAGTGGGCGGCCGGTTATCTACGTAATTAGCTTTGTTGTTGTTGTTGTTGTTGTTGTTACATTTTCCCGCTCAGTCAATCTCAGAATCTACAATTACTGCCTACAACATCAAATCGCCTAGCAATAATGACAACACTGAGCACAGCGAACAAACAAGATGTCTCCTAGTTTGTTCTGTGTACTCTGTGCTCTCATTTTTGCCAGGCGATTTGATGTCGCCAACAGTATGTTTAATTTGTTTTGGAGTTATGGGCCTGTAATGTTTTCATCATGGCAGTAGGAGTTACCCCACTTTTGTTTCTTATTGACTGTTTACCGTTCTCTGCCTCATTTACGATTTTCTCTCATAATGTCCGAATCAACTGCTTCTTGACAATGTACAGCTTTTGCTGCTTTTGTGGTTCCATAACATACATCAGCAGCATCGTAGAGTCCAAGGGGAGTAACTTTGTCAAGGGTGTTCATTGCCTGAACGGAAACAGGGGAAGCTTCCCGTCTGCCCTCATTAAGTGGTCCTGACCTCTTGCGCCAACTTCTTGACCCCGATTCTATCCAAAGGTCGGCAATGTAAACCCAAGGTCTGGCTCCATAGAGATGCTGAATACGGTAGACTACGCTTGACCCCGATTCTATCCAAAGGTCGGCAATGTAAACCCAAGGTCTGGCTCCATAGACATGCTGAATACGGTAGACTACGCTCTGGTCGGAAACGAGAACAAATGTGACGTCAGCGAACTGTTGACAGACTAAGGACCGGAGCGATTTCATTCTTAGACTCTCACAACGCGCCGTCTAAATAAATAAATAAATAAATTTTAAAAATCGTTGAGGTATTTGCAACATACTTCTCACATCAGATTTGTTGCAACTCTTTAATATTCATCTTCTTTGTGATACAATAAAATAAATCATACCATTGTATCCTTAGGAACATGTTAAATATCTGGGGAGAAGAAAGAAAAGGATGGATGTGTGTGTCTGAGTGGGGGGGGGGGGGGGGAGGGGAAAAACAGCCACACCAATCACAAGAATGCTACAACAACAGTCACCCTTTTGCCCCGTAGACTTTTGCCCCGGAGATTTTGTTTGACCCTGGCAAAATGACAATATTCATGAGTCTAGCATCGCATCAGTGGCAACAAAGGGACAAGATTTTGATAGCGTAACTTTTGTCTCCTTCCATCGGCGAGAAATGTTTAGAATCATCGCGGAGATCTAACTTATTCTCTCTCTCTCTCTCTCTCTCTCTCTCTCTCTCTCTGTGGGGTTGATTGCACTGACTAACTGACTCAAGAAATATGAACATTAAATACAATCTTGTTATTGAAGTGCGGGCGCAGTGATATCCGCTCGTCTTCAGTTATCATTTATCATAGAAGAAGATAATGGTGAGAGAGAGAGAGAGAGAGAGAGAGAGAGAGAGAGAGAGATAATAATGATAATGACTTATAGTTACCCAATCGTGTGAATGTGCTTTGAGGCTACTATCAGGTAAAATCACTCAACATACAACTATGCATTTGCACCATCGTCAAAAAGTGTAATGGTGTGAGGAAAGCCCGCGAGGCGAAAGTCCAAAGGGCGAAAGTTCACAACCCGAACCACACCATCACCATCAACAACACCACCAACAGCAACTTCAACATCACCACCAAAGAAACATTCAACCTTACGTGTCCAGCGGCAGCAAAGTCCAGACCGAACTGGTTCCTGGCACCCCCTCCCTGCACGTTGAAGTGGCCCACCCCTTTCCACAGGAAGTTGGCATTGCAAGGGTGGGGCACCCGGTCACCATTGGGAATCCTGGCCTGGTACTCGTAATACCCCTCTACCCCGGGGACCACCCAGATCAGTGCCAGCACCGACACTGTCCTCCTGGAACCAGACATTGTGACAGATTTCGGTAAGCAGGTAACCTCCTGGAACAAGACATTGTGACAGATTTCGGTAAGCAGATACTCTCCTGGACTCAGACATTTTGACAGATTTCAGTAAGCAGATACCCTCCTGGAACAAGACATTTGACAGTCTTCGGTGAGCAGATATTACGGAACGGTCAGGAATACGGATAAGGTGGGACGCTTATTTTCCCGTAATCAGACATTTTAACTGTCTGCACTCCAGCCAACCTCAGGACGCCATAGCACCTGTTAAAATCGATCCCGTTCATGCATGTGAAGAAAAACGACCACACACACAAACACACACTGCTTGATCTCTGGAAACCCTTGGTCAGATTCAGGGGTGAGATGTTTATTTCCGTTCACTGTGTAAACACATCCATAGGTTTGTACTGGAATCAACAGGACATACTTCAGTACTGATAGCAAGACTTTTGTATTGACGAAACTGCATTACAAAAAGAAATGTTTAAGGTGAAATCCACACAAATTACAATAATCTGAATTGTCACAGTTCAAATATACAATGCAAGATTTGGTTGGTCGCCTTTACATCATGAAAAAAAAAATCAAAACTGTCATTTCAATCGTCTTTCGAAAAAACACTCAACAACATGGAAAAATCAAAGGTCCATCATCTGAGTTTTGAGAGAAAATGATAAGTTACATACTCTCAATGTTCTTGATGTGCAGAGGTCATTTAGAAAGTTTCGGCACTTTGTACTCTTTCTGAATTGTGTGAAAATCATTGCCATTTATTTCATTCTTCAAATTCCAAAAGAGTCAATGCAATGGTTTAGAGAAAAGGGGTAATTTTTTTTTAATTAAACATTAGAATTTCGGATTAATAACAAAAACGCACATTGTCAAAGTCAATGAATCTCATCCTATCAATAAGTTTGAATATGAAAGTATGCTGAATACAAAGACTGTGTGTTCCAGGGGAAAGTTTTGCTTATACTGACTGAATAACCAGTGCAATGCAGTCTTTATGCAGCATGCGAGCTACATATATTAAGAAAGAATTGTTAGTGATTCCGCAAGACAATATGGACAATCTGGCGCCGAATGTGAGAAGATAAGTGATCGCTCGTTCTTCGTTTTCATTGTCCTGAAAGTTGTTTGTTTTACCTGAAGAAGGCCTAAGAGGTCGAAACACATCGTGTTTTGTCTTGTAATCTGTTTGTCTATAATTAATGTCTTGTAGAATTAGTGACAATTTTTTGTTAAAATTTGCTTTAATTTCCGCCTTTTGTCACCTCACTTTAAAACGAGCTACATATGGTCCGATTAGTAATAGAACATGCAGGCTTGCATAGAGCTACATAGAGTCCCATTAGTAATAGAACATGCAGGCTTGCATAGAGCTACATAGAGTCCCATTAGTAATAGAACATGCAGGCTTGCATAGAGCTACATATGGTCCCATTAGTAATAGAACATGCAGGCTTGCATAGAGCTACATATGGTCCCATTAGTAATAGAACATGCAGGCTTGCATAGAGCTACATATGGTCCCATTAGTAATAGAACATGCAGGCTTGCATAGAGCTACATAGAGTCCCATTAGTAATAGAACATGCAGGCTTGCATAGAGCTACATAGAGTCCCATTAGTAATAGAACATGCAGGCTTGCATAGAGCTACATATGGTCCCATTAGTAATAGAACATGCAGGCTTGCATAGAGCTACATATGGTCCCATTAGTAATAGAACATGCAGGCTTGCATAGAGCTACATAGAGTCCCATTAGTAATAGAACATGCAGGCTTGCATAGAGCTACATAGAGTCCCATTAGTAATAGAACATGAAGGCTTGCATAGAGCGCGAGAGTTGTGGTGACTTGTAGGAGGAAAAAAAACTGAGGGAAAAAGAGGAGATTGGAAACACCTTTAGAAGAAAAAAAAAAGGAAAAAAAAATGTTAAATTTTGTTTTGTTTGTTTTAACAATGTGCAAAAACCCAGGAGATTGGAGGATGATAAAAAGTTACATATAGTCTTTGAGTTCCTTTCGGTTACTAGTAATCTCTGGAAGATTTTCACCCCATAATAGTCAACTTAACCATGCAATTTTTTTTCTTCTCTTAACCCTGCTCTGCTAAGATCTCACAAAATAAATATGAAATTAAAGTATTTAAAAATATACGAAACAACTGGAAAAATGTACCGAGGTCATTTCAGTGGAAATGTTTACCCGACATTTATACAACTGACATTATTCTTTCTAAAATGGCAAGTGGTTCGTCCAAAAAATGCTGATATAGCAATCAAAACTCTTTCATAGAACTGTGTTTTCTGGCACAGTCAAAGAACCACCAGGCGTCAGTTGATAGTTCCGGACCACTTTTTCTCTGACAACCTGTTAAATTTGTTTTGTTTATTATCTAAAGATATCTATATGAGCTTATTGTACACGAACCATTTTCATCATTTGGTAGTATTGTTGATCAGTATCTTCCCAAGCCATTGCAGAAACACCACACTGGTCTGTTCTACTTAGTAGAAGGGCATCTGGGAGTCATGACCTGGATGTGGCCCGGCCCCCTTAGAATGTAAGGAGTTCAGGGCCGAAACACTTGTCTGAGGGAGGTTCCTTCTCTGAACCCTAAAGACCTCTATAGTGTTCTTCCTACCTACTTAAGTACATACACATACATGCACTAGCATACGCACATGCATACACACACACCATACGTATATGCACTGGCGCACCAAATACTGGCACACACACATGGGCCCGTGCACCCCCCCCCCCTCCCCACACACACACACACGCACACGTGTACACTCACCACACACATATACAATGATAATGATGGCACAGCCAATGTTAGGCAGGTACCCAAGCTCTGATCTAATGCGTAGGTCAGACATCTGCTAAGTCGTGACCACGAGACCTTAAATTCTTTCATCTGAGTCATTAATTCCTTTATCCATCAGCTTTAAATCACGCGCAGTGTGGTCTCAAAACTTAGCAGATGTGGTGTAGCGTAAATGGACTAGTCCACACGCAGTGACACCTCCTTGATGAAACTGAAACTGAAACTAAGGCATTTTCATCATCCTATAATATTGTTAATCAGTATCTCCCCTAGCATTTTCATCATCCTATAATATTGTTAATCAGTATGTCCCCTAGCATTTTCATCATCCTACAGTATTGTTAATCAGTATCTCTCCCAGCCGTTGTGGTAACACCATGCTAGCCTATAATACTTTGCCATTTGTGTCATCTTGTAGTATTGTTAATCAGTACCTTCGCTAGACAGTGTGGTAAAACCACAACGGCCAGTTGTACTGTAGGCATTTTCATCATCCCATACATTGTCAATCAGCACTTACCTTATCCAGTGCAGCGACATCTTTCGTGCAGGCCAGAGGACGAACTGCCGGTGTTTACTCTTGTATGGCTTCATATTGCTGAGTGCTGGTTTTGTATAGTCATATTCACTTCGTCTATGGTCAGTTTACTGTGTCTGAAGGAGGAAATGAGCTTCAGACAAACCATTTGGGGGTATATTGTGTATGCGGAAGGGAAAGATGAATTCACATTGGCGACTCAATAAGTAACACTTTTTACCCTTTCTCCAGCGTCCCGAGTGTCAGCCAACTCCTCCCCCCCCCCCCCCCCCGCCAACCCCCCCCCCCCACCCCCCTCCCCCGTTGCCTTCTCTTCACTGTGAAAAGAGCAGTCTCCATTCAGACTAATGTGGCGAAAGGCACTACGTCCAAATAGCAATCTATTATAACATCTGAATAAACAACGGATAAAATGACGAACACAAATCGTTCCACATCCATTCTGCGCCCAATTTGAGGAGAGAAGTGATTGTTCGTTCTTCGTTTACATTGTCTTCAATGTTGTTTGTCTTTCCTGAAGAAGACCAAAGACGTCGAAACGCGTTGCGTTTTGTCTTGTAATTTGTTTGTCTTTGCCATTCGGTGGAACAGTAATTTTTCTTTAAGCTTGTTACGAATATAAGCTCTCTCTCTCTCTCTCTCTCTCTCTCTCTCTCTCTCTCTCTCTCTCTCTCTCTCTCTCTCTCTCTCTCTCATCATCATCATCATCATCATCATCATCATCATCATTTTCTATGTTAAAATATGTTAGTGTAACACAGAATAACTAGGATTTGCGAGGTTATTTGATATTAAAGGGGAAAAAAAACAGAAAAATAAAACAAAGGAAAACAAAACAAAACAACAACAACAACAACAACAACAACAACAACAACACAGAAACGATGGAGAACTTTTCTTCACAATTTCTCTATGGTCTACAATTAGTGAGACTAATTTTCCAATAACTGTAGCGTCTCGGACGGAGATGGGGTAGATAGGGCATAGCATTTTGCACACACGTAA
>CM065717.1:99296776-99301776 GCA_033310375.1 Conus canariensis
GTGTGTGTGTGTGTTGGGGGAGGAGGGGGGGGGGGGAGGGAGGGTGCGGGCGGGAGTACCGCGTGCGTGCGCGCGCTCTTTTGGATGTGCTTACGTGTGCAAGCGTGTATCTGTTTCGACATAATAGATCAACAGAATAAGCAAATAAAATGTAATGTCAATTTGTAAAAAAACAAAAAACAAACAAACAACAAAAAAAAACAAGATGCAAAGCATATAAACGTACTCCCAGTTTATCCTGAATACGCGTGAGATATTCCATAAAGAGGAAAAACCGTCTTGGGCTGGTGTAACCGTAATGGCTATTCTGATAAACATCGGCCATCGTCTGTGACCTAAAATGAACATACTTACAAATTTTCAGAAAGATCGGCCAAGAACTTTCTGAGATTTTCCATAAAGAAGAAAAACATTATGGGCCGTTAGTAACGGCTGTAACGGTAAACTAAAACATCGGGCATCATCCGTGACCCATAGTGAACATACTACAAATTGTCAGAAAGATCGGCCAAGTACTTTTTGAGATATTCTATAAAGAAGAAAAACCGTTACAGGCTGTTACAGCCGTTAGTAACGGCTATAACGGGGTAAACTAAAACATCGGACATCATCCGTGACCCATAATGAACATACCTGCTAATTTTCACAAAGATCGGCCAAGTACTTTCTGAGATATTCCATGGAGAAGAAAAGGCGTTACAGACCGTTACAGCCGTTAGTAACGGATATAACCGTAAACTAAAACATCGGGCATCATCTGGGACCCATAATGAAAATGCCTACAAATTTTCAGAAAGATCGGCCACGTGCTTTCTGAGATATTCTATAAAGAAGAAAAAGCGTTACAGGCCGTTATAGCCCGTTACAGCCGTTACTAACGTCTATAACGGTAAACTAAAACATCAGGCATTATTCGTGACGCATAATGAACATACTACAAATTTTCAGAAAGATCGGCCAAGTACTTTTTGAGATATTCTATAAAGAAGAAAAATCGTTACAGGCCGTTACAGCCGTTAGTAACGGCTGTAACGGCAAACTAAAACATCGGGCATCATCCGTGACCCATAATGAACATACCTACAAATTTTCAGAAAGATCGGCCAAGTACTTTTTGAGATATTCCATAAAGAAGAAAAACCGTTACAGGCTGTTACAGCCGTTAGTAACGGCTGTAACGGGGTAAACTAAAACATCGGTCATCATCTGTGACCCATAATGAACATACCTGCTAATTTTCACAAAGATCAGCCAAGTACTTTCTGAGATATTCCATGGAGAAGAAAAAGAGTTACAGGCCGTTACAGCCGTTAGTAACGGCTGTAACGGCAAACTAAAACATCGGGCATCATCCTTGACCCATAGTGAACATACCTTCAAATTTTCAGAAAGATCGGCCCAGTAGTTTTGTCTGGAGTGAGTGGAACACATTTTGACCACGGACAGACACACACACACACACACACACACACACACACACACACACACACACACACACACACATACACACACACACACACACACACACACACACACACACACACACACACACACACACACCATTTCTTCGTTCCCATTCTAAAGTACTCCCTGTTCTTTAAGAACTGGGAGTACAAAAAAAAAAAAAAAAAAAAAAAATTGAAAGAAAGAAAACAAAAACTATTCTTTCGAGGCCACTGAGTGAGGACCATCACCATGTACTGTTTCTTTTTCAGCACTCTCAAAAAACTATTCTGACTGGATATCCCTAACTTTCCATTTAGTACAGTTGAGAGAGAGAGAGAGAGAGAGAGAGAGAGAGAGAGAGAGAGAGAGAGAGAGAGAGAGAGAGAGAGAGAGAGAGAGAACCCCAATTCTTGACAATCTATTCAATTTGCATTGATTTTTTTAAAAATCTTTTCTTCTTTAAAATGTGTATTTTAAAACAAATTTAAAAAAAGGTCTCATTCTTTCCTCCAGTGGAGCATGATGACAAGCATTGAACAGTGGTCACACGGCCTGAATGTCAAGGGACGTAACTCTGCCAAGAATTCATACACCAGTTTAGATATTAGTTCCCTTGCGTCTAATCTCGTTCAAACACTATTTTCGACACTTACGTACAGTGTGTGTGTGTGTGTGTGTGTGTGTGTGTGTGTGTGTGTGTGTGTGTGTGTGTGTGTGTGTGTGTGTGTGCGCGTGCGTGCGTGTATGCGTACGTGCAAGCTTGCGTGCGTGTGCGCGCGCGCTCGCGTCTGTGTGTGTGTGTGTGTGTGTGTGTGTGTGTGTGTGTGTGTGTGTGTGTGTGTGTGTGTGTGTGTGTGTGTGTGTGTGCAAACATAACATATAAAAATGTAACTGGACCACAAATCGAGTAGAAAGTAACTTTAAAACAAATCAATGTCTGAAAACAACAGTTACAATCATGTCTGAAAACAACAGTTACAATCATGTTTGAAAACAACAGTTACAATCATGTCTGAAAAAACCGCAATTACAATCATGTCTGAAAACAACAATTACAATCATGTCTGAAAACAACAGTTACAATTATGTCTGAAAACAACAGTTACAAACATGTCTGAAAAACAACAATTACAATCATGTGTGAAAAACAACAAATGCAATCATGTCTGAAAAACAACAAATACAATCATGTGTGAAAAACAACAATTACAATCACGTCTGAAAAACAACAATTACAATCATGTCTGAAAAACAACTATTACAATCATGTCTGAAAAACATGGTGAATATGCATCGAGAGCAACACTGTGAAACATGAAAAAAATAAGCTTCCCGAGCAACACTTCAGTCGTGTGTGTATCTCTGGGGCCTGCTTGATACCGAATGTGCAACACTTCAGTCGTGTGTGTATCTCTGGGGCCTGCTTGGTACCGAATGTGCAACACTTCAGTCGTGTGTGTATCTCTGGGCCTGCTTGGTACCGAATGTGCAACACTTCAGTCGTGTGTGTATCTCTGGGGCCTGCTTGGTACCGAATGTGCAACACTTCAGTCGTGTGTGTATCTCTGGGGCCTGCTTGGTACCGAATGCAGTTTCAGACCGCTATAGAACTCCTTAGCGTCATCTTCATCATCCTCATTCTAATCGATTAGCATTTGAAAAAAAGTGTTACCGTTCATGCCTTTGTCTAATGCTGATATCAGTTTCTATTTCCTCTCCACCTCAGTTCCCTTGGTGAGTTGATGTTGTGTTGAAGTCGCCAGTACTGGCTCTCATTGGACGTGTTAGCGCCCTCTGGAGGAGGAATCTCACTCACGCTGGCTCCACGACAAAGCAATTGTTGTCGTCGGAAGAGGCTTTGTAGGTGGTGTCCTGCGTATGTTGGATGAGAACAGGCACCACTGAACACCGCTGAAGTGACTCGGCGGCAGTGCAGTTTCTCCTCTGGTGGGTTGCCTCATGACGACTTGAAAACGCCTGCTCCCTATGGACTGCAGTGTCCAGGCTTCGGCGGGACAAACCGGGTGTGGCTGTGGACAGGGAGCCGTGACGGGCGGCGTGGGGGTGATGTGGTTCGGTACCATTAGACAGTCACAGAGCCGTGCTGAATGTTCATTTTCCACAATCTCTCTCTCTCTCTCTCTCTCTCTCTCTCTCTCTCTCTCTCTCTCTCTCTCTCTCTCTCTCTCTCTCTCTCTCCTAATCTTGCTCAAAAGGAAACAAAAAAGTCTCTCTGAAGAACACACACACACACACACACACACACACACACACACACACACACACACACACACACACACACACACACGTGCGCGTGCGCACCTTCCCTTATATCTTGTCTAATTTCGCTCACACAAGATAGACTTCAGTCCTGCAAGGAGATGGGGGTGGGAGGGAGGGGGGGGGGGGGGGGCGGTGCAGCTCAAATGATCTGCACGTGTCCAAGACCCACCACACGCTTCAAATAATCCGCTACACCTATCTAGACCCTAAAAAGGTTTGAATGTCAACGGTGTGACACCTGTGGTATCCTCCTCGCTCTCTGTCAGATACACGTCTTTCTTTATAACGCCGCCGCCTCTTTTTTGTTTTTTTTCTTTTCGAGTGTAAAAAAATAATCAATATGACCCTCCCACCAAAGAACGCTATGACTATACAGATGAGATTTCACGGATTTTTTTTATTTTTTATTTCCATCTGAATTGAAGAATGTCTTAGGCGACATGAATGCTGAATGTTGAATTACTTTATACAGTGACACCTTTTCCACCAGGTATTGTGTCAACCTTTCTGAAACACCTTGTGGTTTGTGTCTCTGTCTCTCTGTTTCATTGTCTGTCTGTCTGTCTGTCTATCTGTTTCTGTCTCTGTCTCTGTCTCTGTCTCTCTCTGTCTCTGTCTCAGTCTCTTCTCTCTCTCTCTCTCTCTCTCTCTCTCTCTCTCTCTCTCTCTCTCTCTCTCTCTCTCTCTCTCTCTCTCTAAGAGTGCGTGTCCGCTGCAGATTTGTGTAAACTTAATTGATTGTGTCATGGCGACCTTGAAGGTTGCTACACAAAAATGTCAGACAGTGTTTGCGGTGTTAATGATTATTTTACGACGTCTTGAGAATTATTTGCGTGTTTAAGTGATTCGTGAGTGCTAAACGTGTGTGAACATATTGAATCAGACCATATGCCTGTTCAATTTCATGTCAATCATGAAGATAATAACCCAGATACTATTTCAGATATGAATACTTTCATCATGGAAAAATATGGATAGAATGATGTTGATATAGATGTATTCTTTGATAATATGACTTCAAAACATTTCCAGGAAAAAATGACGCTTGCAATCAGCTTGATTAATGTTGATATCAACGAAGCACAGTGCTACTGTAACATACGTATAGGGCAAGCTGCGGAAGGTATGAAAAAAGAGGTAAGGTGTATGAAAAGTAATATACCCAAAGATTGGTTTGATGCAGAGTGTGGAGCCTGTAAATTACATGTTCGTAGATTGCTGAATAAATCCCTGCGTACGCATGACGCTGAAGATCGTCACAAGTACTGCAA
>CM065717.1:99306776-99316776 GCA_033310375.1 Conus canariensis
CAGTCCGTCACTGCTGACGTCGTGTTGTCCTCACTCTGTCACTGCTGACGTCGTGTTGTCCTCACTCTGTCACTGCTGACGTCGCTTTGTCCTCACTCCGTCACCGCTGACGTCGTGTTGTCCTCACTCCGTCACTGCTGACGTCGTGTTGTCCTCACTCCGTCACCGCTGACGTCGTGTTGTTCTCAGTCATGTCTCTCTGTCTGTCTTTCTGTCCTTGTCTTACTGTCGATTTCTGTCGTTGACTTATCGTTGGTTTCTATTCTTAATTTACGGGCAGTTTTGTAATTGACTTATTTTTGGTTTCTGTTGTTGACTTACCGCTGGTCTCTGTTTTTGACTTAGTGTTGGTTCCTTCTAGTCAACTACCGTTGGTTTCTCTTGCGGATTTATCGCTGATGTCTGTTGCTGACTTACTGACTACCGGTTTCTGTTATTGTCTTACTGCTGGTTTCTATTGTTGACTCACCACCGTTTTCTGTTGTTGACATACTGCTAGTTTTGTTGTCATTGTTATCATTGTTAACATACTGCTAGCTTTGTTGTTGTTGTTATCATTGTTAACATACTGCTAGCTTTGTTCTTGTTATCTTTGCTAACATACTGCTAGTTTCTGTTGTTGACATACTGCTAGTTTTGTTGTTGTTGTTATCATTGTTAAGATACTGCTAGTTTTGTTGTTGTTGTCATTGTTAACATACTTGTAGTTTCTGTTGTTGACATTCTACTGGTTCATGTTTTTGACTTACTGCTACGTTCTGTTGTTGACATATTGCTAGTTGTTGTTGTTGTTGTTGTTCTTGTTGATTTTTGTTGTTGTTGTTGTTATTGTTGTTGTTGTTGACATACTGCTAGTTAATATCGTTGATTTAGTTTCCGTTGTTGACACACCGCGTTTGCTATCGTTGATACTGCTGTTCTGTGTTGACTACTGCTGTTTCTGTGTTGACTACTGCTATTTCTGTCGTTGACTTACTGCTGGTTTCTGTCGTTGACTTACTGCTGGTTTCTGTCGTTGACTTACTGCTGTTTCTGTCGTTGACTTACTGCTACGTTTCTGTCGTTGACTTACTGCTGTTTCTGTCGTTGACTTACTGCTACTTTCTGTCGTTGACTTACTGCTGGTTTCTGTCGTTGACTTACTGCTACTTTCTGTCGTTGACTTACTGCTGGTTTCTGTCGTTGACTTACTGTGTTTCTGTCGTTGACTTACTGCTGTTTGTTTGACTTTCTGTTCGTTGACTTACTGCTACTTTCTGTCGTTGACTTACTGCTACTTTCTGTCGTTGACTTACTGCTGGTTTCTGTCGTTGACTTACTGCTGGTTTCTGTCGTTGACTTACTGCTGTTTCTGTCGTTGACTTACTCTGCTACTTTTCTGTCGTTGACTTACTGCTACTTTCTGTCGTTGACTTACTGCTACTTTCTGTCGTTGACTTACTGCTACTTTCTGTCGTTGACTTACTGCTGTTTCTGTCGTTGACTTACTGCTACTTTCTGTCGTTGACTTACTGCTACTTTCTGTCGTTGACTTACTGCTACTTTCTGTCGTTGACTTACTGCTGGTTTCTGTCGTTGACTTACTGCTACGTTTCTGTCGTTGACTTACTGCTGGTTTCTGTCGTTGACTTACTGCTACTTTCTGTCGTTGACTTACTGCTATTTCTGTCGTTGACTTACTGTACTTTCTGTCGTTGACTTACTGCTACTTTCTGTCGTTGACTTACTGCTACTTTCTGTCGTTGACTTACTGCTGGTTTCTGTCGTTGACTTACTGCTACTTCTGTCGTTGACTTACTGCTACTTTCTGTCGTTGACTTACTGCTACTTTCTGTCGTTGACTTACTGCTGGTTTCTGTCGTTGACTTACTGCTACTTTCTGTCGTTGACTTACTGCTAGTTTCTGTCGTTGACTTACTGCTACTTTCTGTCGTTGACTTACTGCTACTTTCTGTCGTTGACTTACTGCTACTTTCTGTCGTTGACTTACTGCTACTTTCTGTCGTTGACTTACTGCTACTTTCTGTCGTTGACTTACTGCTTTTCTGTCGTTGACTTACTGCTACTTTCTGTCGTTGACTTACTGCTGTTTCTGTCGTTGACTTACTGCTACTTTCTGTCGTTGACTTACTGCTTTTCTGTCGTTGACTTACTGCTACTTTCTGTCGTTGACTTACTGCTACTTTCTGTCGTTGACTTACTGCTGGTTTCTGTCGTTGACTTACTGCTACTTTCTGTCGTTGACTTACTGCTACTTTCTGTCGTTGACTTACTGCTGGTTTCTGTCGTTGACTTACTGCTACTTTCTGTCGTTGACTTACTGCTACTTTCTGTCGTTGACTTACTGCTACTTTCTGTCGTTGACTTACTGCTGGTTTCTGTCGTTGACTTACTGCTACTTTCTGTCGTTGACTTACTGCTACTTTCTGTCGTTGACTTACTGCTACTTTCTGTCGTTGACTTACTGCTACTTTCTGTCGTTGACTTACTGCTACTTTCTGTCGTTGACTTACTGCTACTTTCTGTCGTTGACTTACTGCTGGTTTCTGTCGTTGACTTACTGCTACTTTCTGTCGTTGACTTACTGCTACTTTCTGTCGTTGACTTACTGCTGGTTTCTGTCGTTGACTTACTGCTACTTTCTGTCGTTGACTTACTGCTACTTTCTGTCGTTGACTTACTGCTAGTTTCTGTCGTTGACTTACTGCTGGTTTCTGTCGTTGACTTACTGCTACTTTCTGTCGTTGACTTACTGCTGTTTCTGTCGTTGACTTACTGCTACTTTCTGTCGTTGACTTACTGCTACTTTCTGTCGTTGACTTACTGCTACTTTCTGTCGTTGACTTACTGCTACTTTCTGTCGTTGACTTACTGCTACTTTCTGTCGTTGACTTACTGCTACTTTCTGTCGTTGACTTACTGCTGTATTTCTGTCGTTGACTTACTGCTACTTTCTGTCGTTGACTTACTGCTACTTTCTGTCGTTGACTTACTGCTGTTTTCTGTCGTTGACTTACTGTTTACTTTCTGTCGTTGACTTACTGCTACTTTCTGTCGTTGACTTACTGCTACTTTCTGTCGTTGACTTACTGCTACTTTCTGTCGTTGACTTACTGCTACTTTCTGTCGTTGACTTACTGCTACTTTCTGTCGTTGACTTACTGTTAGTTTGCTTTGTTGACATAGCGCTGATTTCTATCGTTGTTTTACTGCCAGTTTCGGTTCGGATCTGAATAGGCACTTATATAATGGGGTCTAGGTGTACAAGGTGGAGTAGGAAAAATGAGTATACTTAAATGATATTCATTGGTGGATTTGAATTCGGGATTTGGTCGGGGTGGGTGGGGGGAGGGGGGGATGCTTATGTTCCTGTAGTAGCCGAAGCACCACAAATCGTTGGTGATATATATCCATTTCCACCCAGCAACAACAGACAACTGAAAGTCGAATTCTCACTGTGAGCCCTTGGTGGAGGTTGAAAATGGCCATTGGACAGACGACACCTCGTAAACAGTTGTGCATTTACGACAGTTTTTGATAGTCACCATATGCTGCCAGTGAACAGTTTAATTTTGAAAACGTTTATATTTCAATGCACTTTTTGTAACCCTATTTCCTCACTCTCTTCCCAATTTTTGTAATTTTTCCCATGAACATTTACCTGTTTTCTGATTAAACAACGGAGGCAATTCCGCCCTTGTTTGACCCCACTGGTATGTCTTTATGGCATGTGTCGATTCTCTCTTCAGATCGTATTTTGCATATCGCTTTAACGTGCACGTACAAACACATACTTCAAATAATGTATAACTCATTGTGCCCCCAGAAACTATGTGTGCGCGTGCAATGTGACACGTCATCCGTATGTGTGTCTGCACGCGCATGTACGTTTGAATACTCTTCCAAGTAAAATTCACACACACACACACACACACCACACACACACACACACTCACTCACTCACATACAAGCACACACACAACAACTCCAGCAAACGTTAACAATAAATTATTTATTTTTCATGTGTCCAGAAACTGACAAAAAGAACGCACAAAAAATGTAAACATTTCAACTGAGAAAACGACAGCATTTAGTTCTGTTATGACACAAAGGATGAAATATAATGTGTGAATGTGTATGTGTAAGGGGGGGGGGGGGGGGGGGGTAAGATTGCGGTGTTCATCAGATACGAAGTTTTCTTCCAAAACTATCTCCTAGAAAAAAAAATGACAGAGAATCTGGTTCGAGTTAAAACCCCTTTCATCCACCTTCAACGTCCAACTACTCTTTCTCTCTTTCTTCCACTCTCTCTCATCTCTAAGTTCGAATGACTTGCACTCCAAAGAAATACAGGAATCGATGATAGCGATGATCTTCATTTGAAAACAAACAAACAAACAAAACAAAACCCAACAAATTCAAAACTGCGTCTATGTCAAGACGCCAAACGCTGAAGAGGAGAGAACTACGTTGATAAAGGACCTTTCTCTTGAGTTTGTGGTCTGCGAATCAGAAAAAAAAGATACACCCGAAGGTACGGTTGGGACCCAGAGAAGTACCGTCTTCAACTGCCGAACAAAGCAGCTGGGAGCAATCCTGCACCACCCGTCGATGTTATGTTCACATAGGGTGCAGGCACGCACAGGACATTCCATTAAGACGCCAAGGGACATAATCGCTCCCTGGCAGATGCTATTTTAGATTGACCAGTGGATGTGACACGACAGAGCCTCCACGGGAGCGTTCCCAGGCGTGTACCAGCCCATATTTCATGACCGCAGAGCCAACCGGCGAAAAGGCCACCGTCAAGCGACTGCCGTGTACATCCCGCTGCCTCACTCGTTGCTGTTCCACCGACAGATGAAGACAGTACAACTCCAGGCATGGTTATGCTTTGGCCATACTGCACTGATGAAAGACCTTTCTTTGAGGTTGTGGTCTGCGGATCAGCTCGATATTCCCAAGATTCGATTGATCCCCTGCCCGATAGATACTCCCTCTGCCCGATAGATCCCCCCTGCTCGATATATCCTCCCTCCGCCTGATAATCCTCCCTCCGCCTGATAGATCCCCCTCCTGCCCGATAGATCCCCCTCCTGCCCGATAGATCCTCCCCCTACCCGATAGATACTCCCCCTGCCCGATAGATACTCCCCATGCCCGATAGATACTCCCCCTGCCCAATAGGCCTCCTGCCCGATAGATCTCCTGCCCGATAGATCCTCCCCTAGCCCGATAGATACACCCTCTGCTTGCCTATGGCATGTGATTCTTTGCGTGAGCGCAGCGCGCGTGGTCTTAAGCTGTGGTTTGGGTTGGATTTACTGAAGTAGCCCCTTTCCACCCAGCACAAGAGCTTCTTTCCGTTGTGGGCGGGGGAGTATCATGGAGGTGGAATGTCGAGCACGGGGGATCTTTGGCAGGGGGGGGGGGGGGTATGGAGAAGGGAGTATCAATCAGGGGGGATATTTGACAAGGGGGGGGGGGGTATCAAGCGGGGGGAGGGGGGGTATTAAGCACGGCGGATATTTGACAGGGGGGTATCGAGAAGGCGAGCACCGAGCGGCGACAAGTTAGGGGGAGTATCGAGAGGCAGAAGATCGAGTGGAGGGGAGTATCGAGGTGGGGGAGTATTGAAGTGAGGGGAGTATTGATACGCTCCCCGTGGCCCGTGTTAGACCTCCTCTTTGAATGACAGGCACAGATCACAGACAACTCTGTACCATTGGGTCAGCATCTCATCATCCGTGTCCCTCTTTGTCTATGGACAGAGAGACAGACAGACACACAGACCAGAGACACAGACACAGTAACCGAGGTATAATCATGCTGAGGGTCATTTACGTTTGTAACTGTATAGGTGAAAGTCAGCTGCTCTTTTTCCGGTTTTCCCACTCTTTCCTTTTCTTTACTTATCTTTCTCTTCGTCCGTCTGTTTCTTCTTTTTAGTTTTTTCTTTCAGCATTTTGCTCTTTTTATTTTCCCTCCACCTTTTCTCTTCTTTTGTCTTTTCTGGCTGATATTCGTTCGCTGGAATTTTCTCCAGACAGCCAACAATGTTCCTGGCGCATTCGTACGTACCTCGACTGTCGGGTGAAAACAATGGAGAGAGAGAGAGAGAGAGAGAGGGGGGGGAGGGAGGGAGAGAGAGAGGAAGGGATAGAGAGAGGGGGAGGGAGGGAGAGAAAGGGAGGGAGGGATGGACAGAGAGAGAGGAGTGAGGGGGAGGGAGGGAGGGACAGAGAGAGAGGGAGGAAGAGAGAGAGACAGAGGGAGGAAGGGAGGTTAGGAGAGAGAGAGAAAGAAAGAGAGAGAGAGAATAGAGAGAGAGAGAGAGAGGACAGAAAGAGAGAGAGAAGACGTATGGTGCAGGGAGGGGTGTGAGGAGGCAGGGGGAGGCAGAGGGGAAGGGGGTTGGAGGGTGGGGGGGTGGGGGTGCCAGTCTAGGAATGTTTAGGAATGTGCAGACGAAGCGGGGGAAAGAAGGAGGAGGAGGGAGAGGGTGTAATGGGGGCAGAAAGCACAGACATGAAGTACACTCATGTCACACACAGACCAACAGATTTCTTGAGGACAGGGAGGAAGGGGAAAAGGAGGTGAAGGGGTAACAAGTCAATGCCGACGGTCTGGCTACCAATCGCCAGAGAGTTTACAGAAATTCGTCGAATCACACAGCCCGACACGTATACTAACTAATATTTAATGTATGAAAAGATCACATGTGCAAAACGAAGAAGTTCAAGCGATCCAATTTCTAATCCGTTTGTTTGATTGATTGTTTGTTTCATATCCCCATCATCTTCAATACAAACCAGATGAATATGATTGATTGTTTGTTTCATATCCCCATCATCTTCAATACAAACCAGATGAATATGATTGATTGTTTGTTTCATATCCCCATCATCTTCAATACAAACCAGATGAATATGATTGATTGTTTGTTTCATATCCCCATCATCTTCAATACAAACCAGATGAATATGATTGATTGTTTGTTTCATATCCCCATCATCTTCAATACAAACCAGATGAATATGATTGATTGATTGTTTCATATCCCCATCATCTTCAATACAAACCAGATGAATATTTCCCACAAGGGCTGGGAGGTCCAAAAGGACATCTTTCCTAACCATGTTCAACCACGATTTTTATCCCCCCGTCTTTCCTAACCATGTTCAACCACGATTTTTATCCCCCTGTCTTTCCTAACCATGTTCAACCACGATTTTTATCCCCCCGTCCCCCCCCCCCCCCCCCCCCCGCCCCCAAAATAGTAACGTTTTCTGATCGGTAGGAATAGCTGTCGACACGTTGGCCCTCTTGCGGTAAAAAGACAAATCATTAGATGGGGAGCGGAAATTGACAACCCTGAACGACAGGTCTACATCAGATCCTGTTTAGTGTTGTTACTTTCACTTTGTGAAAAAAGTGCTGAATGTTGTAATTTCTTCGTGGAACAACCTTTGGGTGCCGTGTGTTGTACTGATAAGCTTACATGATTAAAACAAAATGCATTGGATCAAAATTAACATTCTCTTGTACTAATATCCGGTGTTTCTTTGTTTCTTTTTCAACATATTGGATCAAAATTAACATTCTCTTGTACTAATATCCGGTGTTTCTTTGTTTCTTTTTCAACATATTGGATCAAAATTAACATTCTCTTGTACTAATATCCGGTGTTTCTTTGTTTCTTTTTCAACATATTGGATCAAAATCAACTTTCTCAACAATCGAGGAATGGGGGGGGGGGGGGGGGGGGGGGGCGGGGGGGGATAGGGGCGAAGGAGGAGGAGGCGGGAGGGGCGGGGGGTGTTGGGGGACGAAAACAAAAACGTCCAAACTGTTGAAAACTCATTCGCATCAATTCGTCTACGTGCACGTCACAATGCTTGTACAACTCTTGCCGTTCGCAACAAAAAGCAAAGAATAACCAACATGTGATTGATTGTCATGAGCGTCAACTGAAGAAGAGACAAGGGATGGGAACGGTGTGAAGTGTGGTGAGATGTGGGTGGGTGGGGGGTTGGTGTAGAGTAACAAACACATAGTTTATCTCTTGCCAACAACACCCACGCAAGCCAAACAAAATGAAAAAATGACGAGAAATAACTTAAAAGGAACAGAAAAAAGCAACTAGAGAAACTCCGAGATTTGGAAGAACTAAGACAAGGCAAAAGTCAAAAGAAAAATGCGATCCAAACAATAGATTATGAATATTGGTGTTCGATTTAACTGATGACAGTCAAAACTAGGTTAAAATTGAGGGTAAGGAGGGAGGACTATGGAAGCAATGAGAGAGAGAGAGAGAGAGAGAGAGAGAGAGAGAGAGAGAGAGAAGAGAGAGAGAGAGAGACCGGCAGACAGACAGAGAGAGAGAGAGAGAGAGAGAGAGAGAGAGAGAGAGAGAGAGAGACCGGCAGACAGACACAGACAGACAGACAGACAGGCAGGCAGACAGAGAGAGAGAGAGAGAGAGAGGCGAATAGTAAAAAAGAGACGTGAGGGGAAGAGGGTACATTTCTTCTCCCTTTGCAAACCCGCAATCCTTTTATGTTCACAGAAGTCACGGACACAATGTTACACCCCGTTTTAATGCTCTCTCTCTCTCTTCTCTCTCTCTCTCTCTCTCTCTCTCTCTCTCTCTCTCCACACACACACACACACACACACACACACACACACACACACACACACACACACACACACACGGGTCCAGACCACTAAAAATAACGTCTTAAACGATTAAAAGCTGAAATTCTACAGCAATCTCTTCATCAACCAGGCAGACATCACGCACACAAAACGGTTTCAATGGAAATGCTCTAGGTCAACACAAAAACAAAACATCACAGACATTCGAAACTGACCATCGTAAACACGAACTCTTATCATTGTTCCCCAAGACCGAAAAAACAAACAAACAAACAAAAAAACTTTTATATTTTTCAGTGCCCTGATCAGAGGAAGTATGAAGAACACACACTAATTTCAGAAAACATTTCACCAATTATCTCACTAATACTATGGCAAGTGTGGTGCACAGCTAAATTCACTGCGGTACATGTGTGTGTGGTGTACATGCTCACAGGAACGAGCATACTCAAGCGAAGTGTTTTAGAGAAGACAGACCCGGGATGGAGAGAAATAGGTGTAGCTATTCCTTTCACCAATGGGTCTATTGTAATAAACTTTTTTCTTTCACATGAACTGCCTTTTATACCGTTACTGTTCCTTCTTAAGTCCGTTTTATGCAGTTTGATGAAAACAAACACATTCCTGTGCGCTTTTTTGGAAAAAGAACGTCTGGACTTTGATTAGATTTGCTATGGGCACTAAAGACCTTGGCATAAAGCGTTTCACCCGACAACAGATAGCTGTGTTTTGTGAACTTTTTTTTCTCCTAGGCTTACGGACTGCTGAAAGAACAGAGATATATGGCGGGATACGAGGGGAAAGGAGAGGGGTGAAAGAAGGTGGGTCGGAGGGGAGGGGGGGGGGGGCCGAGGGGCCGGGACGTTGTGTGCGGGGATGAACGGGGAATGGGGGATATAACGCAGGACTGTCAACACAGCGCTAGCTGTCATAACAAAATAACAAACATCAAATTCAAAACTGGCCTTATACATCATTTATAACAGTTAATATGTGCTTCATTCATGCATGTCATCATCATCATCATCATCACCATCACCATCATCCTGTGTGTGTGTGTGTGTGTGTGTGTGTGTGTGTGTGTGTGTGTGTGTGTGCGTGCGTGTGCGTGCGTGCGCGCGCGTGTGTTTTGCGTGTGTGCGTGTGTTATGCTTCTTCAACCTCCCCATAGTAACTTGCGCGCACATGTGTGTTTGGTGTGTGTGTGTGTGGTGTGTGTGTGTGTGTGTGTGTGTGTGTGTGTGTGTGTGTGTGTGTGTGTGTGTGTGGTGCGTGCGTGCATGCATGCGTGCGTGCGTGCGTGCGTGCGTGTGTGTGTGTGCATGCATATTCGTGGGGT
>CM065717.1:99319276-99326776 GCA_033310375.1 Conus canariensis
TGTTTGTGTCATTCAGCATGCATCTCTCTACACCCCTTCCCTGCACCATTCGACTGTTTGATTCATTCAGCATGCATCTCACTACACCCCTTCCCTGCACCTTCGACTGTTTGTGTCATCAGCATGCATCTCCTACACCCCTTCCCTGCACACCTTCGACTGTTTGTGTCATTCAGCATGCATCTCACTACACCCCTTCCCTGCACCCTTCGACTGTTTGTGTCATTCAGCATGCATCTCTCTACACCCCTTCCCTGCACCCTTCGACTGTTTGTATGTCCATTCCAGCATGCATCTCATCATCTACACCCCTTCCCTGCACCCTTCGACTGTTTGATTCATTCAGCATGCATCTCTCTACACCCCTTCCCTGCACCTTCGACTGTTTTGTTAGGTACATTTCCAGCATGCATCTCTCTCACACCCCTTCCCTGCACCATTCGACTGTTTGAGTCAGTCAGCATGCATCTCTCTACACCCCTTCCCTGCACCCTTCGACTGTTTGATTCAGTCAGCATGCATCTCTCTAACACCCCTTCCCTGCACCACTCGACTGTTTGTGTCATCAGCATGCATCTCTCTTACACCCCTTCCCTGCACCTTCGACTGTTTGATTCATGTCAGCATGCATCTCTCTACAACCCTTCCTGCAACTTCGACTGTTTGATTTAGTCAGCATGCATCTCTCTACAACCCCTTCCTGCACCATTCGACTGTTAGTGTCATTCAGCATGCATCCTCACACCCCTTCCTGCACCCTTCGACTGTTTGTGTCATTCAGCATGCATCTCTCTACACCCCTTCCCTGCACCTTCGACTGTTGTATTCTGTCAGCATGCATCTCACTCACAGCTGGATGTCGAGCAGAGCAGGAGACATTCTGGGTGGAGATTCCAGGCCTTGAACAACACCATCACGATGTAGTTCACATTTAGATTAACGACAGAACAGGAGACATTCTGGGTGGAAGATTCCAGGCCTTGGACAACACCCATCACGATGTAGTTCACATTCAGATTAACGACAGAACAGGAGACATTCTGGGTGGATGATTCCAGCCCTTGGACAACACCCATCACGATGTAGTTCACATTCAGATGAACGACAAAGGGAACTGAGAAGGAAATATAAAGCTGTGAAACAGGGAAAAAAACCCAACAATCCACTATGCTGACAGCTCGTTGAACTGACGGACAGACAGACAGACAGACAGACAGACACAGCCTGGTGCTATAGTGCCGATCTGAAATTTGGCCTACATTACGCTCTACCAGAGTTCCGCCATGTACCACCCAAGTGCAGTCACTCTTCTCAAATTTGACTGTCCGAGGCATTAAACGTGAAACAGTCTGGGTCTTTCTTTGGACGATACGTGTCTGTTTTGTAGACTGGTCCAGATGGAAAGGACTCGTAGGCCTACGTCACACCACGTTTTTTTTGGGGGGGGGGGGGGGTTTTACAGCGAGGGTACCAATCCAAAAGGTCCACACAATTCTCCACGCTTTTTTCACAGCGAGGTACCCAATCCAAAAGGGCCACACAATTCTCCCACGCTTTTTTCACAGCGAGGTACCCAATCCAAAAGGGCCCACACAATTCTCCCACGCTTTTTTCACAGCGAGGTACCCAATCCAAAAGGGCCCACACAATTCTCCCACGCTTTTTTCACAGCGAGGTACCCAATCCAAAAGGGCCCACACAATTCTCCCACGCTTTTTTCACAGCGAGGTACCCAATCCAAAAGGGCCCACACAATTCTCCACGCTTTTTTCACAGCGAGGTACCCAATCCAAAAGGGCCCACACAATTCTCCACGCTTTTTTCACAGCGAGGTACCCAATCCAAAGAGGCCTACACAATTCTCCCACGCTTTTTTACAGCGAGGTACCCTTTCCAAAGAGACCCACACAATTCTACCATGCTTTTTTTTTTACAGCAAGGTACCCAATCCAAAGAGGCCCACACAATTCTACCACGCTTTTTTTTTTTTTACAGCGAGGTACCCTTTCCAAAGAGGCCCACACAATTCTACCACGCTTTTTTTTTACAGCGAGGTACCCAATTCAAAGAGGCCACCACAATTCTACCACGCTTTTTTTTTTACAGCGAGGTACCCTTTCAAAGAGGCCACACAATTCTACACGCTTTTTTTTTTACAGCAAGGTACCCATCCAAAGAGGCCCACACAATTCTACCACGCTTTTTTTTTTTTTTACAGCGAGGTACCCTTTCCAAAGAGGCCCACACAATTCTACCACGCTTTTTTTTTTACAGCGAGGTACCCAATCCAATGAGGCCCACACAATTCAAAGCAGTGAGAAGTTCCAAGCCGTTTCTTCTAAGATGCGTCACACCATAAAATTCCCACGACAAAATACCCCTAACCGCTCGACTGGTGACCAAAAATGAACGATCACTGAAATCAAGCTGCTTGGTTGTCGACGCCTGTGTCTGATCATCTTCAGCGTGACGCTCCGCAGGTTAACAGGCAATAGAAGGAAATCGGCCCGAAATAAAAGTTTGATCATTTTTTAAACTTTGATGCGGCCCGTCCAGTTCCTATCAGATGTTTTACTGTGAAACAAGGTAGTGTCTGCAAGCACCGCCGTTGACTGGATCATAATGCATGAGATGTAGTTCTCAAGACTAGTACCTGTGGTGAAACGTGGACACTCGAGAAACAAGCTTCAAAACCCACCGAAGACACCCCGTGCTGCACGCTTTATTTCCGCCCGATTTGTGAAAACCTTTCACAACTCCCGTGGGCAATAGGCCTTTGACGATTCTCCACGATCTACAACAAGCTGGGCATATAAAGTGGACCATGCTGGGCACCTTGTCTCCCCGGCGACGTCTTCACTGACACGGAGGGTTCACGTCCCACACACCGACCGACTCTGACAGAACTAACAAAACTATCAATATTATTGACCAGCGAACAAGGGCACCCACCGCTTTACGCCATGGCTGTTTTCATAACTCGGACAACTCTCGGCAAATACATCAACCTGTGATATAACAATGCCCAATGATAACGACGAGTCTCTCAAAACATCCCAGCGGGTACCGACAGACCCTGTTACCATTCACATGGAACACAATCTCAATCTGTCAAACTGCCGAAGGATATTCATACATATATGGATTCAGATTACCAGTGGCACATCAGTGTGTTAAATCAAAATGCTATTTTGACCTCAGAAGATGTGCCAAACACCAGTGCAGTACACCTCAGAAGGTGTGCCAAACACCAGCGCAGGACATCTCAGAAGATGTGCCAAACACCAGCGCAGGACACCTCAGAAGATGTGCCAAACACCAGCGCAGGACACCTCAGAAGGTGTGCCAAACACAGCGCAGGACATCTCAGAAGATGTGCCAAACACCAGCGCAGGACATCTCAGAAGATGTGCCAAACACCAGCGCAGGACATCTGAGAAGATGTGCCAAACACCAGCGCAGGACATCTGAGAAGATGTGCCAAACACCAGCGCAGGACATCTGAGAAGATGTGCCAAACACCAGCGCAGGACATCTCAGAAGTTGTGCCAAACACCAGCGCAGGACATCTCAGAAGATGTGCCAAACACCAGGCAGGACATCTCAGAAGATGTGCCAAACACCAGCGCAGGACATCTCAGAAGATGTGCCAAACACCAGCGCAGGACACCTGAGAAGATGTGCCAAACACCAGCGCAGGACACCTGAGAAGATGTGCCAAACACCAGCGCAGGACACCTAGAAGATGTGCCAAACACCAGCGCAGGACATCTCAGAAGATGTGCCAAACACCAGCGCAGGACACCTCAGAAGATGTACCAAACACCAGCGCAGGACACCTCAGAAGATGTGCCAAACACCAGCGCAAGACATCTGAGAAGATGTGCCAAACACCAGCGCAGGACACCTCAGAAGATGTGCCAAACACCAGCGCAGACACCTCAGAAGATGTGCCAAACACCAACGCATGACATCTCAGAAGATGTGCCAAACACCAGCGCAGGACATCTCAGAAGGTGTGCCAAACACCAGCGCAGGACATCTCAGAAGATGTGCCAAACACCAGCGCAGGACATCTCAGAAGGTGTGCCAAACACCAGCGCAGGACATCTCAGAAGATGTGCCCAACACCAGCGCAGGACATCTCAGAAGATGTGCCAAACACCAGCGCAGGACAGAGTTGCCATCAGTGGGACTAGCCACAGAGGAACGCGGCCAGTTCAGTTTCAGTTTCATCAAGATGTCACTGCGTGCGGACTAGTCCATATACGCTACACCACATCCGCTAAGTTTTGAGACCACACTACGCATGATTTAAAACTGATGGATAAATGAATTAATGACTAAGATGATAGAATTTAAGAAGACAGTCTCGTGGCTACGACTTAGCAGATGTCTGACCTACGCATTAGCCCAATGCGCTAGTCAGACCTTGAGTATCTACCTAACATTGGCTGTGCCATTATTATAATTGTGTGTGTGTGTGTGTGTGTGTGTGTGTGTGTGTGTGTGTGTGTGTGTGTGTGTGTGTGTGTGTTAACTCGGCCAACAGTTGATAAACTGATGCAATCGCCCGGACAGAACATCAGGCACCAGCCATGAACGAGACTGCTTCTGACAACTTGGCAGCGTGCTAAAAACGATTAAACAAAACACATAACGACCCTGTCAGGCATAAGATCAAAGACAATAAACCATATAAAAATTAGGATCTGTTAAGATCGGTATGCTAATTACGACAGCCGTTTCAAAAGAAATTGACCTTCACAGATCTCTCTTCTCTCTCTCTCTCTCTCTCTCTCTCTCTCTCTCTCTCTCGATCTCTCTCTCTCTCTCTCTCTCATGGGAATGGGGATGAAAACCAACACCATCAAAGACAACCTCTATTTATATCTGACACTATGTTTACATAGCTATTTCAAACCCCACACACTGATCCGGATCACACGTGACAAAGATCGGTAAATGAATCAAAATTTTGACGATAACAAAAACCTGAAACACACACACACACACACCACACACACACACAAAGAAAACGTTTACTGCTAATTACGGTCTAGTTGTTTCACCTACTGAAAAATGTCACACACGTTGGATGAACACAGTTATTGACATGGAAAAAGCCAAATAAATACAGTCCGGGTCTCTAAATGCTTCCAAACGCAGTTCCAACTGTCTCAGACCAGTGTCGTGTGATGCAGGGGAAATGAAATCAGTCAATGCCACCTGCCGCCGGCAGCCCGGCACGGCGTGAACATGCCGAGTGCACGCCACGGAAAGGAAAGTAGTAGGTCCGTTACGCACGCGCGCGCACACACGCACACAAGCACGCGCGCGCACACACGCACACAAGCACACATGCACGCACACACAGAGTTACATACACGCACATACATACATGCATACACACACAATATACACGTGCGCGCGCACACACACACACACACACACACACACACACAACACACACACACACATACGGTCCATGGAAAGCGGCACCAGCCTGATACCTCACTCATGGTGCCAGGTCCTCCAGTAGTACCTCATAACAATGCCAAACACCCTCGACCAAGTCTCGTGTAACAATCACGGATTGTTTCCACACAGAGTTGACTGCCCGAACTTCACCATGCCACGTGTCACGACTTTGGACAGGAGACGGGAGGACAGATGAAGGAAGGGATGCGGAAGTGGAGGTGCGTGGGGGTGGGGGTCTGACGTGAGACTGGGCAATACGTGGGAAGCGTTCAAGGTCTGGCACCGTCATCAAAGTCTGGCAGCGTCATGATGTCTGGCAGCGTTCGTCAGCCGAACGAGTCCCGGGCACGGCCATCATGTCCACTCCGGTGATGCTGACCGGGGGTTATAAGAGGAAGGGGAGGAAAGCTTTCCGGTCTTTGGGGTAGTCGTCAAACTTCTCCTGGTACCACCTGAACACACACCGACAATGGTTATCTACAGTGAAGAACCAACTACAAATGACATCACCTGAAAACACACCGACAATGATTTTATCTGCCGTGAAGAACAGCTACAAATGACATCACCTGAACACACACCGACAATGGTTATTTGCAGTGAAGAACAACAAATAACATCACCTGAACACACACCGTCAATTAGTTAATCTGCCGTGAAGAACAGCTACAAATGACATCACCTGAACACACACCGACAATGGTTATCTGCAGTGAGGAACAGCTACAAATGACATCACCTGAACACACACCGACAATTAGTTAATCTGCCGTGAAGAACAGCTACAAATGACATCACCTGAACACACACCGACAATGGTTATCTGCAGTGAGGAACAGCTACAAATGACATCACCTGAACACACACCGACAATTAGTTAATCTGCCGTGAAGAACAGCTACAAATGACATCACCTGAACACACACCGACAATGATTATCTGCAGTGAGGAACAGCTACAAATGACATCACCTGAACACACACCGACAATGATTATCTGCAGTGAGGAACAGCTACAAATGACATCACCTGAACACACACCGACAATGATTATCTGCAGTGAGGAACAGCTACAAATGACATCACCTGAACACACACCGACAATGATTATCTGCAGTGAGGAACAGCTACAAATGACATCACCTGAACACACACCGACAATGATTATCTGCAGTGAGGAACAGCTACAAATGACATCACCTGAACACACACCGACAATGATTATCTGCCATGAAGAACACCTACAAATGACAAATATATATACGAATATGTGATATTACGCGTTACCTGGAGTCATAATGCCAATTCCTTATATGCCATTGAAAAAAAGTCATACCACTAGAACACATACCACTAGTGTACTGAAAGTATGAAACTAAGGCAATATACAACAGCCGCAGAAAATCTCTACATCCACATGCCACAGGGAAAAAAATCAGCACACCTCATCACTTGAAAAAATAATAATAAAAAAAAATTATTCAGAAAGCAGAAAACTCCGACATTAACAGTGAACAAAACATCGCTGATACCAAAACAAAACCAAAAAACAAACAAACAAAAAACCCTTACGACAATGAAGAAAATCCTGGGGTGTTTAATTTTACCACGAAAAATTGTGTTCTTCACAATAATGAAACTCTATTTATTCATTTTGCTAAAGTTACGTTCACATTCACAATTTAAAAAAGAAACAAACTCATTATTCAAAATGAAGAATCAATTATTCCAAATGAAGAAAATTCTTTGTTTTGTTTTGTTTTGTTTCGTTTTTTTTTCCCAAAATGAAGGATCTCTGTCAGCAACCATAAAAAATTGTTATTCACGATGGAGAAAATCGTGATACTCACAATGGACAAATATCTGTCATTTACAATCAACAAAACTCGTTACTTACTATGAATATCTTTAAGTCACAATAAAGGAAACTCCTTTTTTTCTTATATTTTCGCCATGTTATTTACAATGATTTTTTTTCTTCTCACTTTCTATGAATAAAGCTCCCATTATTTATTATGAA
>CM065717.1:99331776-99342071 GCA_033310375.1 Conus canariensis
ACATCTTGTCAGTGCTAAGGCCTTATATAGCTAAACATGCCTCCTGTGCCACACAACACACACACACACACACACACACACACACACACACACACACACACACTACACCACAACATATACTACATTTCTTGATCACAACACGATTAGCCCTAATTGCCATATATAGCTAAACATGCCTCCTGTGCCAACACACACACACCACAATACCACATCTTGTCAGTGCTAAGGCCATTTATAGCTAAACATGCCTCCTGTGCCAACACGCACACAACAACAATGCCACATCTTGTGAGTGCCAAGGCCAGATGTACAGTCTATTTATCCATAAATATGTCAGTGTTTGATTACTTAGCATATCAGTCCATTAGTCGACTTGTCAGGGGTCAGCCCAAACAATGGCGCAGTCTTCTTTTTTGTTTTCTTTTTTGTTTTTGTTTCTCCCTTAGCTCTGTGAAGAATCACTGGCATCATACTAAAGAATAATTCCTCAGGTTCCCTTTTGTTTCAGTGAACGCTTTTCAGTTTCCCAAAACACCAAATTCTATACCGTTTTATTTGTCAGCTGGCCAGTGTCGGTGTTTGTACAAGGCTTTGTGATAAAGCGAAACATTGCTAAAATGTGTTCATGGGTGTTACGTGACTTCAACCTTTTATCTTCCTAATCCACCAGATTTCTCCATTTCTGTGGGTTGTGTGCCAAGCTAGGATCTCTGTCGATGTTTTCTCCCTGTACATTCTGTAATATTGTCAGGCCATCCCTGTCGCAGCAGTTCTTCGGAAGACTTTCCAGCAAGATACTTCAGAAAAAGAATGCATCCATGGATCTTCACGTAAGAAAAGGGGAACAGAAAGCTGGAAGGAACGAGTGAAAAAGGTCTGTAACAGAAAGAAAAGGGCAACAGAAGGCTGGAAGGAACGAGAGAAAAAGTTCTGTAACAGAGAAAGAAAAGAGGGAAGGAAAAGAAAAGCTGTGGAAAGGAACGGAGAGAAAAAGTTCTGTAACAGAAAGAAAAGGGCAACAGAAGGCTGGAAGGAAGGACAGAAAAAGTTCTGTAACAGAAAGAACAGGGGAAAAGAAGGCTGGAAGGAAGGAGAGAAAAAGCTCTGTAACAGAAAGAACAGGGAAAAGAAGGCTGGAAGGAAGGAGAGAAAAAGCTCTGTAACAGAAAGAAAAAGGGGAACAGAAAGCTGGAAGGAACGAGAAAAAAAAAAGCTCTGTAACAGAAAGAAAAAGGGAAAACAAGACTGGCAGGAAGGAGAGAAAAAGTTCTGTAACAGAAAGAACAGCGAAAAAGCTGAGGAAAGGCGAGAAAAGCTTGTACAGAAAAACAGGTGGAAAGAAGAGAAGGAAGGAGAGAAAAAGCTCTGTAACAGAAAGAACAGGGGAAAAGTAGCTGGAAGGAAGGAGAGAAAAAGTCTGTAACAGAAAGAACAGGCGAAAAGAAGACTGGAAGGAAGGAGAGAAAAAGCTCTGTAACAGAAAGAACAGGGGAAAAGAAGGCTGGAAGGAAGGAGAGAAAAAGCTCTGTAACAGAAAGAACAGGCGAAAAGAAGACTGGAAGGAAGGAGAGAAAAAGTTCTGTGAACGGAAAAGAATGAACACAGGCTGGCTCTTTTTTTTCATCCGGTTCTCAAGAGAGAGAGAGAGAGAGAGAGAGAAGAGAGAGAGAGAGAGAGAGAGAGAGGGGTGGTGGTGGTGGAAAGACACAGAGAGAGAGAGAGAGAGAGAGGAGAGAGAGAGAGAGAGAGAGAGAGAGAGAGAGAGAGAGGAGTGTACACAAGCATACAAGAATATCACAAAAGCACAGAATCATCACAATGCGTTAAGAAAATCAATCGACCTGGACAAGCATTGAAGGAAACAAGGAGATGCATGCAATCAATACAGAAAGCAACGTTGTGCTCACACGTAAAGACAGAGAAATATTGCACAGCTTGCAGAGACGTTCTCCGCCCCACCCCACCCCCACCCACCCACTTCCATTTCCTCCCTATTTCCATCCCACGGAACCTCCACTCACACAGCAACACGCATGCACGACAGATACTGAATTGACAGAGACACAGAGAGAGGGAGGGGAAGGAGGGGGGGGGGGGGGGAGAGACAGAGACAGACACAGACAGACACAGAGAGAGACTGACAGACAAACTGACGGACAGACACAGACAGACAGTCGGACACAGAGAGACACAGAGAGAGACTGACAGACAAACTGACGGACAGACACAGACAGACATAGACAGTCAGAGACAGACAGACAGAAGACAGACAGACAGACAGACAGAGACAGTGACACAAAGAGACAGGGGAAGACAGAGACAGACAGAAGAACAAGCAGACGCACACACAGACAGACAGACATACTGAAAAACAAACAGACAAATACAACAGATTGCAGGGAATGAAGGGTGTGGCGAAACAATCGATGCATCTATGACTTCTACAGCACACACACACACACACACACACACACACAGACGAGAGAGAGAGAGAGAGAGAGAGAGAAGAGAGAGAGAGAGAGAGGAGAGAGAGTGAGAGAGAGAGAGATGGCCTCTACGTCAGACCTTCCTTACAGCGCTTCAGTCAATGCTGCCGTACGTAAGGTTTATACGGTCACATCTGCTTCAACAGCAAAAAAAACAACAACAATAGAGAGAAGAAGAAGAAGAAGAAGAAAGAAGAAGAAGAAGAAGAAGAAGAAGAAGAAAGAGAAGAAACAAACAAACAAACAAACAAAAACAGCGAAGGAAAGGGCGAAAAAAATCTAATGACATGAACAAGGATTTTAAAAAAAGATGTTTGGAAAGAAAGAGAAAAGTAAGAGGAAAACACAGAAGGAAAGTAATGAATGATGTTATTGCTATATGCCGATATGCCCCTTCGGGAAATGTATGAGTCAGTATTCAAAATGAACAATATACCACGATGTACCCACTCCGTAAGACTTCCATGGTAGACCTACACAGAACCACTGCAGACAACAAAGAAAGCAAGGAGGAGATAGAGAAAGAACGAATGAAGGAAAGAAGAAAGAAAGAAAGAAAGAAGGGAATTAAGAAAGAAAGAATTGAAAAGAAGGAAAGAAAGAAAGAAAGAATTGAAAAGAAAGAAAGAAAGAGAGGAAGAAAAAACTGAAAAGAAAGAAAGAAAGAAAAGAAAGACAGAAAGAAGCAAATTAAGAAAGAAAGAAAGAATTGAAAAGAAGGAAAGAAAGAAAGAAAGAATTGAAAAGAAAGAAAGAAAGAATTGAAAAGAAAGAAAGAAAGAGAGGAAGAAAAAACTGAAAAGAAAGAAAGAAAAGAAAAGAAAGAAAGAAAGAAAGAAAAGAAAGACAGAAAAAGGCAAATTAAGAAAGAAAGAAAGAATTGAAAAGAAGGAAAGAAAGAAAGAAAGAATTGAAAAGAAGGAAAGAAAGAAAGAAAGAATTGAAAAGAAAGAAAGAAAGAAAAGAAAGACAGAAAGAAAGAAAAGAAAGACAGAAAGAAGCAAATTAAGAAAGAAAGAAAGAATTGAAAAGAAGGAAAGAAAGAGAGGAAGAAAGAAAAGAAAGACAGAAAGAAGCAAATTAAGAAAGAAAGAAAGAATTGAAAAGAAGGAAAGAAAGAGAGGAAGAAAAAACTGAAAAGAAAGAAAGTATGAAAGAAAAGAAAGAAAAGAAAGAAAGATAAAGGTAAGAAAGAAAAAAGTAAGGAAGAAAAGAATAGAAAGGAAGGGAAGAAGAAAGAAAGAAAAGACAAAAAACAATAGCAAACGTTTTATTTCACGAATACAGACCAAAAGCAAAACTAAACAAAGGGCATTAAGACACGGAACGGCTGGGGGAGGGGGGGGGGGGGAGAGGAAGCAAAGAATGAAGTTAAGAAAGAACGAAGAAAGCCAGCAATGAATTTTCAAAACGATGAAGAAATATGAAGTTCCAAAGTTTCAGTTTCAGTTTCATCAAGTGGCGTCACTGCGTGCGGACTAGTCCATATACGCTACACCACATCCGCTAAGTTTTGAGACCACACTACGCATGATTTGAAGCTGATGGATAAATGAATGAACAACAAAGATGAGACAATTGAAGAAGAGGGTCTCTGAAGTTCCAAATTAAAAAGAAGATGAAGCTGATGATGGTAAGGAGGAGGCAGATGAGGTGGCAAAATGATGATGATAATAAGTTATCAACAACAAAAAAGGGGGAAAAGGAATGCGCCTCTGAACAAGAACAGCAAACTCGCCTCACACACACACACACACACATACACACACACACACACACACACACACACACACACACACACACACACACACAAACACACACACACACACACACCACACACACACACACCACTCACTCACTCACACATGCACACACTCACGCACCACGACACACACACACACACACACACACACACACACACACACACACATGTGCGCGTGCCTTTTTTGGTTGCTATTTATCTACAATTACTCCATCGCTTTCATAAAGGGCCATGACATAAAGTCAATAAAATCAGTCTCTCTCTCGCTCTGTCTGTCTGTCTGTCTGTCTGTCTGTCTCTCTCTCTCTCTCTCTCTCTCTCTCTCTCTCTCCTCTCTCTCTCTCTCTCTCTCTCTCTTCTCATCTCATCTCTTACCGTATGGAATTTTGTAACCTTTTTCGTCTGGTCTCCGTAAACTGCGCAGTATGTGATCAGAATGCAGATTGATTCCCATGCCGGTGAAAAATATCACTATACCTGCACACACACACAGCTACAATCATACCAACAATCATCATCATAACGCAGTATATGATCAGAATGCAGATTGATTCCCATGCCAGTGAAAAATATCACTATACCTGCACACACACACACACACACACACACACACACACACACACACACACACACACACACAGAGCAACAATCATCAACACACACACACACACACACACACACACACACACACACACACACACACACACACACCAACAACCATCACTACACCTGCACACACACCAACAATCATCTCACACACACACACACACACACACACACACACACACACACACACACACACACACACACACACACCACCAACAATCATATTAACGATAATAATGATTATTTATGGCGCTTCATGTTACATCACAAGCCCTAAGCGTTTACAAATACACTAAAGGTTAAAGAAAACATAAATGAAACCAATAGGAAGATGAATATTGCAATAAGTATCATGCATCTGCAAACATGGGTGCATACTGACACCCACCCACACACACACACGTACACACACACACACACACGTACACACACACACCAAAACACACACACACACACACACACACACACACCACACACACACACACACACACACACACACACACACACACACACCCACGCACACACAGAAACACACGCACACACACACCCACGCACAGAAACACACACACACACACACACACACACACACACACACACACACACACACACCACATATTAACATTCATCTCATCATGAAAAATCATCATATCATCAGTTTCAAAACGAAGTGACTGAGGGCGGAAAATGAAGCAAAATTTAGAAAGAAAAGAGGTTAGTTACCGCTACAGGTACAAACAGATTACAGGACAAAACACAATGCATTTCCACCTCTTGGGTCTTCTTCAGGCAAAAACAAACAATAATTAGGACAGTGAAAACGAAGAACGATGAACCACTCATTTCATATTCGGCGCAAAATGTCTGCTGGATGAAAACGAGGCCGTTAAGGAGGGGATCATGGGAGTTGAAATAGTAATGCTGAACGTGATAATATTGGTATAATGGCAATAGTAGTGATAATACTAGCGATAATGAAAACGTATATAATAAGAGGAAGGATACTGGTGAAGGGATTTTGTTGCTGTTAAGGAAAAAAAAAAAAAAAAAAAGGGGGGGGGGGGTGAAGGGAGGGGGGGGTGAAGGGGGGGGGGGTGAAACAACATAGTTTGTTTGTTTTGTAATTGTTGTTTAATGGTATGAATATATTAGTGACGGTAGTGATTATAGTGGATTGATAATAGTGCTTATGTGTTAAGGAATAGAAACGATACATTTAAAAAAAAAAAAGGAAAAATCCCTAATGGGTGGTGATTGTGATGATAGTATATAGTTATGATTATGTGGGGGTGATTGTGATGATAGTAGTTATAATTATGTGGGGGTGATTGTGATGATAGTAGTTATAATTATGTGGGGGTGTGGGTAATGATAATAATGATTGGAAAGGAATGGAAGCAATCAATGAGTGAGGGGCTATCGTTGTTGGGAAGAAAAACAAAAGGGAGGAGAGGGCAAGGGGGAAGGGGGAGGGGGGAGCTAATATCTTTCCGCCCACGCATGCGTATGCACAGGGAGGAGGAGTGGGAGATTTATGGACACAGTATTTTTCTATAAAAAAAAAAAAAAAAAAAAAAAAAAGCTTTACCATTATCCCTCCTCTTACTGTATACGTTTTCATCATCGCTACTATCATCCCTATTATTGCCATTACAGCATTATTATCATGGTCAGCATTACTATTTCAACTCCCATGATCCCCTCCTTAACGGCTTCGTTTTCATCATCGCTACTATCATCACTATTATTGCCATTACAGCATTATTATCATGGTCAGCATTACTATTTCAACTCCCATGATCCCCTCCTTAACGGCTTCGTTTTCATCATCGCTACTATCATCACTATTATTGCCATTACAGCATTATTATCATGGTCAGCATTACTATTTCAACTCCCATGATCCCCTCCTTAACGGCTTCGTTTTCATCATCGCTACTATCATCACTATTATTGCCATTACAGCATTATTATCATGGTCAGCATTACTATTTCAACTCCCATGATCCCCTCCTTAACGGCTTCGTTTTCATCATCGCTACTATCATCCTATTATTGCCATTACAGCATTATTATCATGGTCAGCATTACTATTTCAACTCCCATGATCCCCTCCTTAACGGCTTCGTTTTCATCATCGCTACTATCATCCTATTATTGCCATTACAGCATTATTATCATGGTCAGCATTACTATTTCAACTCCCATGATCCCCTCCTTAACGGCTTCGTTTTCATCATCGCTACTATCATCACTATTATTGCCATTACAGCATTATTATCATGGTCAGCATTACTATTTCAACTCCCATGATCCCCTCCTTAACGGCCTCGTTTTCATCCAACACCCATTTTGCGCCGAATATGAGAAGATGAGTGGTTTCTCGTTCTTCGTTTTCATTGTCCTAAATGTTGTTTGTTTTTGCCTGAAGAAGACCCAGGAGGTCGAAATGCATTGTGTTTTGTCCTGTTGTCCATTTATCATATCATCGTCATCATCATAACAAAAACAGTAATAATAATAATGATAACAATAATAATAATAATAATAACAACAATACTACTACTACTACTACTACTACTACTACTACTACTAATGATAATAATAACTGCTCACACACGCTAACAATCATACTAATAATCATCATCACCATGAAAAATAGTGATCAGCATAATCATCATAACAACAACGACAACAACAACAATAATAAATTAATAATAATAATAATAATAATAATGATGATGATGATGATGATAGTAATAATAATATATAACAATAATAATGATTATCATTATTATAATAATAATAACTGCACACACACACCAACAACCATATTAACAATCATCATTATCAATACCATAACCATCATCTTAACAAGAAACAGTAATAGTAATAACAATTACAATAATAATAATAATAATAGTAACAATAACAACAACAACTATAACAACGATGATGGTGATGGTAATAACTATAGTAACTTCTCTCAAGTCTGCTGTAATGAATGATCTAGGCCTCCGACTGGTACAGGTAGTTTTGTCAAGTATTTCCAGAAAATAGGAGAAGATACGATTAACGACCTTTCACGTTCTCAAAGACACTGACAATAATGATGACACTACCATCAATGGCAGTAATGGATGACGGCGATTACTGTAATGATGGCTGTTGTGACGATAATGACGACGATGATAATGATGACCACGATGATAATGATGACAATGATGAGATGACGATGATGATAATGATAATGACGAAGCTGCTGCTGACGTCTCTCACACGTTTCAGTGCTCCGCCATCATTCTCCACTTCCCCTACGACCCTTTTCCTCTCCTCCCCCTCCCTTCCCCTTCTCTTGAAAAAAAAAACCAAACAAACAAAGACCATCATCCATTCTCAGAACTTTCTGTTATAAATTTTCACCGTGCTTCGCTTCTCTTAGACAATGTATAACGAACAGCAACTTGCCAACTGAGGAACTGTTGAACAATGCCCCCAACTAACCGAGCCTGTAGTAGCAGTTTCCACTGACCCATCCAACTACAGACCTAGTTCTCTCTGTCATTTATTCTTTCGAAGCCATCATATCAATACGTTAACGAGTCCTTTTTCATGTTAATAAAAAATAATTCACTACACATCATTACATCTAGATTTAGCGAGAACTATTTTTGTATAGGCATTCTCTCCAACTTAACTCAAGGATGGCTTTCCAACATAAACGACGGTCAGGTTTTGTTTCGTTGTTGTTGTTGTTATTGTTGCTGTTATTGTTTGTCTGAAGTACTTTTTGTGGATTTTGCTAACACTTTTGACATCATTAATGAAGAACTTGTGCGCAGAAAAGGTAACTATTAATCGATCACTTTCGACATCTGAAAATATATTTCATCCTCTCTCTCCAACAGGCGACAATATGTGTCTTAAAATGCATGTCTGTGCTGACCAGTTCAAATTCCAAAAACTTTATTGTACGGAAAGATTTGGTACTGGGTCCTCTGTTGTCCTCAGTTTATATCAGTGACCTCCCTTTTGCCTTAACAACTCAGCGCGGACTGTTTGCTGATGATACAACTCTAGACATCAGCAGTCCTAATGCTCAACAAGTTTATTTCAACATAAAAGAAAATGTAGTTTATATCAGTGACCTCCCTTTTGCTTAACAACTCATCGTGGACTGTTTGCTGAGGATACAACTCTAGACATTAGCCGTCCTAATGCTCAACCAGTTTATTTCAACGTAAAAGAACATGTAGTTTATATCAGTGACCTCTCTTTTGCTTAACAACTCATCGTGGACTGTTTGCTGAGGATACAACTCTAGACATTAGCCGTCCTAATGCTCAATCAGTTTATTTCAACGTAAAAGAACATGTAATTTCAAAGTGGGGTGACTGCAGACGGGACTTGAAACAATTTTTTAAAATGATTATTAGCAAGTCCGCCAAACAACACGCACAAACAAATTACAAGGCAAAACACAACCCGTTTTGACCTCTTAGGTCTTCTTAAGGCAAGATAAACAATTTGAGGAGACAAGCGATTGCTCGTTTTTCGTTTTCATTGTCCTGAATGTTCTGTATCTTGCCTGAAGGAGACCCGAAAGTTCACAAGCATCATGTTTTGTCTTGTCATTTGCTTGTCCATGTTGTTTAGTGGAATAATTCTTATTACAATAGAGTTATAATTCTTTTTAAAATATGAATGGAAACATTGATCTTCTTGCTAAGTGGACACAACGTATTCATGTGGCTCTTCATCTTCGTAAAAACTGAGTTCATGTTATTACAATAGGGCAAAAAAGTCAAACCCTTACCCAAGATCTACCAATCTTTTGTGTTGCCAACGGCTACAAAAATCAAGGCATTTCCAATCATAAAGTGTTCTGTATACCACTCGACAATCATCTTGATTGAACTGTTTAAAAGTTATGTCCAGAACTCTTGCCGCAAAGCTTTATCAGCTCAGAAAAACAGGGCATTCTTTTCATATTGAACTACCAGCCCGATGTTTATTTTGTCATTCCTGTTTTCAACCAAATATTGACTCGGCCTCAACGTTCTGAACTTAGCTAACAATCATTAGTCTAACCATTAAAGCAGGATTTAACAAATTTAAAAAAAACTGTCAAAATTGTATTTGGCAAACTCTCACAAGTACACTCCGATTACAATCACACTGACAGGAACGTCCAATAAAGACCACACTCTTGAATAAGAAAGGATTCATGTACAACATACTCCATGGCAAGGCTTCCTTCTATTTAATGATTACATTTACTTTCAACCATGACCAAATTTCGCGTGAAAAAAAAAAACAATTTCCCTTCCATACCATACTGCAGTACCGATCAAACCTTTGCTTTTTCTGGAGGCTGACTATGGAAGCATATACCAGAAAATAAAAAAAGAAACAAAAATTAAAACAAAAACATAAAGAAAAGA
>CM065717.1:99342171-99344671 GCA_033310375.1 Conus canariensis
GAGACCCGAAAGTTCACAAGCATCATGTTTTGTCTTGTCATTTGCTTGTCCATGTTGTTTAGTGGAATAATTCTTATTACAAAGTTTATAATTCTTTTTAAAATATGAATGGAAACATTGATCTTCTTGCTAAGTGGACACAACGTATTCATGTGGCTCTTCATCTTCGTAAAACTGAGTTCATGTTATTACAATAGGGCAAAAAAGTCAAACCCTTACCCAAGATCTACCAATCTTTTGTGTTGCCAACGGCTACAAAAATCAAGGCATTTCCAATCATAAAGTGTTCTGTATACCACTCGACAATCATCTTGATTGAACTGTTTAAAAGTTATGTCCAGAACTCTTGCCGCAAAGCTTTATCAGCTCAGAAAAACAGGGCATTCTTTTCATGTTGAACTACCAGCCCGATGTTTATTTTGTCATTCCTGTTTTCAACCAAATATTGACTCGGCCTCAACGTTCTGAACTTAGCTAACAATCATTAGTCTAACCATTAAAGCAGGATTTAACAAATTTAAAAAAAACTGTCAAAATTGTATTTGGCAAACTCTCACAAGTACACTCCGATTACAATCACACTGACAGGAACGTCCAATAAAGACCACACTCTTGAATAAGAAAGGATTCATGTACAACATACTCCATGGCAAGGCTTCCTTCTATTTAATGATTACATTTACTTTCAACCATGACCAAATTTCGCGTGAAAAAAAAAAACAATTTCCCTTCCATACCATACTGCAGTACCGATCAAACCTTTGCTTTTTCTGGAGGCTGACTATGGAAGCATATACCAGAAAATAAAAAAAGAAACAAAAATTAAAACAAAAACATAAAGAAAAACGAATCAAATGTCAACACATTCATGCCCTGTTTCTCTTCTTCTTCTTCTTCTTCTTCTTTCTTTTGTGTGTGTGTGTTTTTCTTCCCTACTTAAACGCGTGAAATCTAACTCCGCTAAACTCCAGGATGTACTGACATCATCAAAGTTGTTATGACGGTTTCAAGGATTCCGAAAGAGTCGATTTCTATGCAGAGTCTGCCTATGATCTTGCCAAAGCCACAAAACACACACACACACACACACACACACACACACACACACACACACACACACACACACAGGCACGCACGCACGCACACGCACGCACACACACCACACGCACGCACGCACGTACGCACGCACGCACCACACACACCACACACACACACACACACCACACCACCACACAGGCACGCACGCACGCACGCACCACACGCACCCACTCACACACACACACACACACACACACACGGCTCCGCCGTTTTCAACCGTACAGTCGCCTGTTACTTTGCCTGCACTCTGAGGTGTGTGTGTGGTGTGGGGGGGGGGGGGGGGGGGAGAAGCTACCTAGTGCATTTCACCACGGGATCGAAGAGCCGTCGAGGGGAGGGGTGGGAGGTTCGTTTGCTGCTGCCTACGAGGGAAGCGCTGCCTATGGGTGCCTTCATTACCTCACGTGGGCAGATCTGCTCATAAATCCCACCCTCCAAGTGATTGACACGTTCTACTGTCTGCCTGTCCACCATCCCGCCTTTTGGCTCTACCCCAGCCCGCCTTCTCTTTCCCTGTCCCTCTCTCCTCTCTCCACCCCTCCTTCCCCCCACGTTTAACTCTCTCATTCTGCTTGTCTCACCGGTTCATAAATTCTCTTTGTTCGGTTGAATATATATATATATATTCGATGGCTGCTTTGGAGTGCTGTTGGATTCTTTTTTGTTTTTAACCTTTAGTGGTAAGAACACCACACAATTATGGACTGTGGTGTGTCTCCATTTGATGCCAGGGGAGCACAGACACAGTCAGCCGTGTCTCCCTGATGAGTCCGATCCCGCGGACAAAAGGCCTAGGAGCAGGCAATATGAATAGATCTGTCTTCAAGAGATATTACAATGGTCCCCTTGCGCTGCTGGAGAAGGGTAAAACATTTATAGTATATTTCCCTAATTTCAGGTTTTCATTTTATCCCTCTCCTTCCCGTCTCCCCCCCTCCCCCCGCCCCTTTTATATCTTTTATTTAAATCTTTGGCCAAGTCATTAATATAATGATGGAAGAATTGTTAGCCTGCACATGTTTTCCGCCACTACTAAATTGTTCAGCACACACACACACACACACACACACACACACAACACACACACACACACACACACACACACACAAGCGATTTGTTGACCTTGAAGGAGTGGAAGTAAACGAAGGTAGTTTATGCCTATTCTACAACCCTCTATAAATACAATTCATTCGTTCGTTTATCCTCCTCTCCGACCCTCCACCTCTTCCACCCCTCGCCTTGTTTGTCCACTTTATTCTTCCACCCTCCTGAACCTCCTTCGCCCTCTTCCTGATCAACCATTCACCCTCCTCTACCACCTACAACCACCTCCTCCTCCTTCACCCACCTCTTCAACATCTAGCCGCCTCCTCCTCCTCCTTCTTCCTCATCTTCCTCTTCC
>CM065717.1:99349671-99367171 GCA_033310375.1 Conus canariensis
CTCCCCCCCCCCCCTCCCCAATCCCTGCACTAAACATAGTAGATCACAAGCAATCTGTCCCACATTGTGCTCAGCCATTACTATCGCCCCCCCCCCCTCCCCAATCCCTGCACTAAACATAGTAGATCACAAAGCAAATCTGTCCCACTGTGCTCAGCCATTACTATCGCTCCCCCCCTCCCCCAATCCCTGCACTAAACATAGTAGTCACAAAGCAAATCTGTCCCACTTTTAGTTTCGCCCCCTCTCCCTGCCTTAACAGTAGATCGCCATCGTCCCACTTGGCCAGCCCTCCCCCAATCCCTCACTAAACATAGTAGATCACAAAGCAAATCTGTCCCACTTGTGCTCAGCCATTACTATCGCTCCCCCCCCTCCCCCCCTCCCCAATCCCTGCACTAAACATAGTAGATCACAAAGCAAATCTGTCCCACATGTGTTCAGCCATTACTATCGCTCCCCTCCCCTCCCCTTCCCTCCCCAATCCCTGCACTAAAATATGATTATCGCTCCCCTCCCCTCCCCTTCCCTCCCCAATCCCTGCACTAAAATATGATTATCGCTCCCCTCCCCTCCCCTTCCCTCCCCAATCCCTGCACTAAAATATGATTATCGCTCCCCTTCCCTCCCCAATCCCTGCACTAAAATATGATTATCGCTCCCCTTCCCTCCCCAATCCCTGCACTAAAATATGATTATCGCTCCCCTTCCCTCCCCTTCCCTCCCCAATCCCTGCACTAAAATATGATTATCGCTCCCCTCCCCTCCCCTTCCCTCCCCAATCCCTGCACTAAAATATGATTATCGCTCCCCTTCCCTCCCCAATCCCTGCACTAAAATATGATTATCGCTCCCCTTCCCTCCCCAATCCCTGCACTAAACATAGTAGCGTCCCCTAATTGATAGCAAGAGTGGTGGATTGATTTTTTTTTTTTTTGACTGTCCGGCCTTACCTGCGTAAAACCTGAGGTCGGAGCCGTCGTGCAGGTTGGCCAGCTGGAGCAGGTGCCCGGCCTGCAGGTACCCGTTCAACAGGCAGAAGACGAAGGCCACCACGAAGGGGAACAGCGGCGTCGGCTTGCCTCCCTTGATCAGTAGCGGGAACACGAACGTCCTGGTGCCGAGAGAGAGAGAAAGGGAGATAAGAAGCCAGTATAAAGTAACCATTCACACAAGCAAGTAAACAAACAACAACAACAACAACAAAGAAAAGAAAAGAAAAAGGAAAAAGGAAACAGAAAACAGAACGAAAATGAATAATTCTGGAGTTATCAAAATAAAAAGTAATTAGCATGGATGCTGGAACTGTCAAATCAACAGTCAGCAGCAATACTGGAGAGATCAAACAATGCATGTTAAAAAAAAAAGCGTGGGGCGGGGGAGGAGGGTGGGGGGGTGGGGAGGAGAGGGGGGTTCGAGATGCCTGGCTCAAAGTCAGATCAGAAAAATGGCAAACACATCACAAGAACGCCAACGCTATAAAGATGTTACAACTATCACAGATGGGGACTGTGAAGATGTTACAACTATCACAGATGGGGACTATAAAGATGTTACAACTATCACAGATGGGGACTATAAAGATGTTACAACTATCACAGATGGGGACTATAAAGATGTTACATCTATCACAGATGGGGACTATAAAAATGTTACATCTAACACAGATGGGGACTATAAAGATGTTACAATTATCACAGATGGGGACTATAAAGATGTTACAGTTATCACAGATGGGGACTATAAAGATGTTACAACTATCACAGATGGGGACTTTAAAGATGTTACAACTATCACAGATGGGGACTATAAAGATGTTACAACTATCACAGATGGGGGCTATAAAGATGTTACAACTATCACAGATGGGGACTATGAAGATGTTACAAATATCACACATGGGGACTATGAAGATGTTACAACGCTCACAGATGGGGACTATAAAGATGTTACAAATATCACAGATGGGGACTATTAAGATGTTACAAGTGTCACAGATGGGGACTATGAAGATGTTACAACGCTCACAGATGGGGACTATAAAGATGTTACAACTCTCACAGATGGGGACTACGAAGATGTTACAAGTGTCACAGATGGGGACTATGAAGATGTTACAAGTGTTACAGATGGGGACTATGAAGATGTTACAAGTGTCACAGATGGGGACTATAAAGATGCTATAAGTGTCACAGATGGGGACTATAAGATGTTATAAGTGTCACAGATGGGGACTATAAAGATGTTACAAGTGTTACAGATGGGGACTATAAAGATGTTACAACTATCACAGATGGGGACTATAAAGATGTTACAACTATCACAGATGGGGACTATAAAGATGTTACAACTATCACAGATGGGGACTATAAAGATGTTACAAGTATCACAGATGGGGACTATAAAGATGTTACAATTATCACAGATGGGGACTATAAAGATGTTACAACTATCACAGATGGCTTAAGATGTACATATCAAGATGGGGACTATTTAAGATGTTACAAACAATGGCTAAATTACAACTCACAGATGGGGACTATGAAGATGTTACAAATATCACAATGGGGACTATGAAGATGTTACAACGCTCACAGATGGGACTATGAAGATGTTACAAATATCACAGATGGGGACTATGAAGATGTTACAAGTGTCACAGATGGGGACTATGAAGATGTTACAACGCTCACAGATGGGACTATGAAGATGTTACAACTCTCACAGATGGGACTACGAAGATGTTACAAGTGTCACAGATGGGGACTATGAAGATGTTACAAGTGTTACAGATGGGGACTATGAAGATGTTACAAGTGTCACAGATGGGGACTATAAAGATGTTATAAGTGTCACAGATGGGGACTATAAAGATGTTATAAGTGTCACAGATGGGGACTATAAAGATGTTACAAGTGTTACAGATGGGGACTATAAAGATGTTACAACTATCACAGATGGGGACTATAAAGATGTTACAAGTATCACAGATGGGGACTATAAAGATGTTACAACTATCACATATGGGGACTATAAAGATCTTACATCTATCACAGATGGGGACTATAAAGATGTTACATCTATCACAGATGGGGACTATAAAGATGTTACAATTATCACAGATGGGGACTATAAAGATGTTACAACTATCACAGATGGGGACTATGAAGATGTTACAAATATCACAGATGGGGACTATGAAGATGTTACAACTATCACAGATGGGGACTATAAAGATGTTACAAATATCACAGATGGGGGCTATAAAGATGTTACAACTATCACAAAATGGAGACTATGAAGATGTTACAAATTCACAGATGGGGACTATGAAGATGTTACAAATCACAGATGGGGACTATAAAGATGTTACAAACTACTCACAGATGGGACTATGAAGATGTTACAACTATCACAGATGGGGACTATTAAGATGTTACAAGTTCACAGATGGGGACTATAAGATGTTACAATCTCACAGATGGGGACTATGAAGATGTTACAACTCTCACAGATGGGGACTAGAAGATGTTATAATGATCACAGATGGGACTATAAAGATGTTACAATTCACAGATGGGGACTATAAAGATGTTACAAGTTCACAGATGGGGACTATAAGATGTTACAAGTTCACAGATGGGGACTATAAAGATGTTACAAGTTTTACAGATGGGGACTATGAAGATGTTACAACTATCACAGATGGGGACTTAAAGATGTTACAATATCACAGATGGGGATATAAAGATGTTACAACTTCACAGATGGGGACTATGAAGATGTTACAAATCACAGATGGGGACTATGAAGATGTTACAATCTCACAGATGGGGACTATAAAGATGTTACAATTCACAGATGGGGACTATAAAGATGTTACAAGTGTCACAGATGGGACTATAAAGATGTTACAAGTCACAGATGGGGACTATAAGATGTTACAATTCACAGATGGGGACTATAAGATGTTACAAGTGTCACAGATGGGGACTATAAAGATGTTACAAGTGTTACAGATGGGGACTATAAAGATGTTACAAGTATCACAGATGGGGACTATAAAGATGTTACAAGTGTCACAGATGGGGACTATAAAGATGTTACAAGTGTCACAGATGGGGACTATAAAGATGTTACAAGTGTCACAGATGGGGACTATAAAGATGTTACAATGTTACAGATGGGGACTATAAAGATGTTACAAGTATCACAGATGGGGACTATAAAGATGTTACAAGCTATCACAGATGGGGACTATAAAGATGTTACAATTATCACAGATGGGGACTATAAAGATGTTACAAGTATCACAGATGGGGACTATAAAGATGTTACAACGTTCACAGATGGGGACATGGTAGAGAGGAGATGGGACAGAACTATCACAGATGGGGACTATGAAGATGCTATCAAACATGCAAATGGGGCTGAGTGTCGACATACGGCCGCGACGTGGTTGAAGATGTTACAAATATCACAGATGGGGACTATGAAGATGTTACAAGTGTCACAGATGGGGACTATGAAGATGTTACAACGCTCACAGATGGGGACTATGAAGATGTTACAACGCTCACAGATGGGACTACGAAGATGTTACAAGTGTCACAGATGGGGACTATGAAGATGTTACAAGTGTTACAGATGGGGACTATGAAGATGTTACAAGTGTCACAGATGGGGACTATAAAGATGTTATAAGTGTCACAGATGGGGACTATAAAGATGTTATAAGTGTCACAGATGGGGACTATAGAGATGTTACAAGTGTTACAGATGGGGACTATAAAGATGTTACAACTATTACAGATGGGGACTATAAAGATGTTACAAGTATCACAGATGGGGACTATAAAGATGTTACAACTATCACATATGGGGACTATAAAGATCTTACATCTATCACAGATGGGGACTATAAAGATGTTACATCTATCACAGATGGGGACTATAAAGATGTTACAATTATCACAGATGGGGACTATAAAGATGTTACAACTATCACAGATGGGGACTATGAAGATGTTACAAATATCACAGATGGGGACTATGAAGATGTTACAACTATCACAGATGGGGACTATAAAGATGTTACAAATATCACAGATGGGGGCTATAAAGATGTTACAACTATCACAGATGGGGACTATGAAGATGTTACAAATATCACAGATGGGGACTATGAAGATGTTATAAATATCACAGATGGGGACTATAAAGATGTTACAAATATCACAGATGGGGACTATGAAGATGTTACAACTCTCGCAGATGGGGACTATGAAGATGTTACAACGCTCACAGATGGGGACTATGAAGATGTTACAACTCTCACAGATCGGGACTATAAAGATGTTACAAATATCACAGATGGGGACTATTAAGATGTTACAAGTGTCACAGATGGGGACTATGAAGATGTTACAACGCTCACAGATGGGGACTATGCAGATGTTACAACTGTTACAGATGGGGACTATAAAGATGTTACAAGTATCACAGATGGGGACTATAAAGATGTTACAAGTATCACAGATGGGGACTATAAAGATGTTACAAGTGTTACAGATGGGACTATAAAGATGTTACAAGTGTTACAGATGGGGATATAAAGATGTTACAAGTGTTACAGATGGGGACTATAAAGATGTTACAACTATCACAGATGGGGACTATAAAGATGTTACAAGTATCACAGATGGGACTATAAAGATGTTACAAGTGTTACAGATGGGGACAGATCGCGTAGCGGTCAGAGGAGATTGGGGGTGGAAGGAAAACGTTGAAGTGTGCATGGGGGAGAGGGGGGGGGGGGATGGAGCCATATGGAATACAATAGCCTATCAAACATGCAGATTGTCCGTGTGCGTGTGTGTCCGAGTATGCGCGCGCGCGACTGTGTGTGTGTGTGTGTGTGTGTGTGTGTGTGTGTGTGTGTGTGTGTGTGTGTGTGTGTGTGTGCCAGTGACGATTGATGACAGCCCTCCCCATCATCATTATCATAACTCTCCCTCAGGGCCCTGCCACATCCAATCACTACACAATCAGTTTCTCTCTTTCCCTCTGCCTGAGGTGCTTGCTGCTGCTGTTGCTGCTGTTGTAGCTGCTGCTACTGCGGCTGGTGGTAGTGGCGGTGTCTCTGTCTGTCAAGAATGGTATGTTTCCCATAGGCACTAAGTAACTAAATTTACAACAGTAACATCAAGAAAAATACGACATTTACCTAGAAATGCATTTTTCTTTTTTTTTTTACTAGATAAATAACAACAGCAAAGTCAACGACAATGATAACTATCATAAAACATGGAAGGACAACTCAGACAGCGCCGACTTTCCGAAAAGACTCAACGACTGTCGGAACCGCTCTTTCAGTCAGTTCATAAGTATAACAGTTTAATTTTTTTTTCCAACAAGAGGAAGTAATAGTAGGCACGGACAGGTGCTACTTTTCTAGTAGGTGTTTGGTTTGGTTTGGTTTAGTTTGGCTTGATTTTTTTTTTAGGGGGGGGGGGGGGGGGTGACATGCAAAACAGCAAATATCAGCGTTTACAGTATCGAAAAAAAAGTTTTAACATTTCGAAAACAAAACGTATTATTTCGCTGATAGTGTTCCCTTTTCACCAGAGTTCACAGAGATCATGTCCACAGCCAAACCTGTCATCATCTTAGTAGTAGTAGTAAGTAGTAGTAGTAGTAGTAGTAGTAGTAAGCAGTAGAAGTAGTAGCAGCAGCAACAATACAGTGGCAGTAGTAGTAGTAATGAGATTTTTGTCATTACGATTATCATTACCATCAACATAAAAAACATAGTAGTAGTAGCAGCACCAACAGCAACAGCAGTGGTCGTAGTCGTGGTGGTAGTTGTAACAGAAACAGAAGCAGAAGCAGCAGCAGCAGTGGTAGTCGTATCGTCGTCATAGCACTGTTATTAACAGCAGCTGTGGTCGCTTTCTGGATGTAAATCGTCTAGTGTGTGTGTGTGTGTGTGTGTGTGTGTGTGTGTGTGTGTGTGTGTGTGTTGTGTGTTTTTGTAGTTTTTGTTTGTTTGTTTTGGTTTTTGGTTTTTTGAGGGTTTTTTTTTTTTTTTTTTTTTTTTTGGGGGGGGGGGGGTACGGGTGAGGGATGGAGGTGGGGTGGGGGGTGAGAGGATGGGGATGGGAAGGGGATTCTTGTTTGTCGTTAACCGACGGTGTAAAATTGCAGACACGTTGCTCCAGACAGCCTATAGAAACCAGCACAAAGAACTGTTGACTGGAACTGAGCGACTGGCCTTCAGGCCAGGAGGAACAGGAGGAAGCAAGCCCCCCAACCCCCCTCACCCCTTCCATTCTCCCCCCCCCCCCCCCCACCACACACACACACACACACCTCTCTGATCTACTTTCCCCGCAACGTCTGCGGCTGAGTGTCCACCTCCCCCCTGGTAGGTCTCCACTCCTACACTTCCACCCCAGGACCCATTCTGGCAAACTGAATGACCTGCATGTCCACTCTCTGCCCAGCTAGCCATCACGTGACAATGCATAACATGCCTCCAATGAATGATGCACAGACTCTGCTGACTTGTAAGTTTCGTGCGTGCGTGCGTGTGTGTTGTGTGTTGTGTGTGTGTGTGTGTGTGTGTGTGTGTGTGTGTGGTGTGTGTGTGTGTGTGTGTGTGTGAGCGAATATGTTGTGTGTGTGTGTGAGCGCATGTGTGTGTGTGTGTGTGTGTGTGTGTGTGTGTGTGTGTGTGTGTGTGTGTGTGTGAGCGCATGTGTGTGTGTGTGTGTGTGTGTGTGTGTGTGTGTGTGTGTGTGTGTGTGTGTGTGTGTTCATCAGTTTGGTTCTCGGTTTGTCTGTTTTGTTTAATTTTGTTTGTTTCTGGGGTTTGTTTTGTTGTTGTTGTTGTTGTTGTCCCTTCTGATGTCATTTTTTATTTCTTGAAAGAGAAACATCTTTTATCTATGATTTTACAAAACAAACGCATTAAAGAAATTTCCAGTCTTTTTTTTTCCTTTTATTTTTTTAAGAAAATCTATTTTTAAAACTTTGTGGGTTGATGTTTTTATACATTCGTGGACGGAGTGACCGTGACGAGGTGACAGGTCTGACACGACGCCCTTTAGCGGTCGGCTGGGCCACAAACAATAAACAGACTGAACTGAACTGTTTGTTTATTTTGTTTGTTTTTGTTTTTTTACGTCCGTACATTTCTGATGGCAAATTCAATGGCTTGTGAAGCACAAAGAGAATTATTTCACACTACTGTAGCATACGAATCACAACACACACACACACACACAACACACAACACACACACCACAGAAACACACACACACACACATACGCGCACGCGCGCGCATGCTCGCGCCACTGTGCCACTGCTGACCAAAACTGGATTTATTATTCCCTCTGTGCCTGTTCATGGTGGCGAGGGCTGATGAAACATGGAGTTGTGAGCAGCTGACGGACCACTGAGCATCAGACCACCCCCTGGCTCAGGCAAAGTCACTGCCATGTCTGAGCAGCTGACGGACCACTGAGCATCAGACCACCTCCTGGCTCAGGCAAAGTCACTGCCATGTAGCGAATAACATGACAGAGAGGGGAGAGAGGGAGGGAGGCAGAGAGAGAGAGAGAGAGAGAGAGAGAGAGAGAGAGAGAGAGAGAGAGAGAGAGAGAAGGAGGGAGAAGGAGACACAAAGAGAGAGAAGGGGGATAGGAGAGAAAAAGATAGGGAGATGGGAAGAGAGAGAGTTGGGGGGGGGAGAAGCAAGGAGAGAGAGGGAGAGACAGAAAGAGAGAGGGAGGGAGGGGGGAGAGAGAGAGAGAGAGAGAGAGAGAGAGAGAGAGGGAGAGAGAGGAGGAAGGCAGAGGGAGTCACAAGGAGAGAGAGATAGGGGGATAAAAGAGAAAAAGATAGGGAGATGGGAAGAGAGAGGGGGAGGAAGAAGAGAGAGAGAGAGAGAGAGAGAGAGAGGGAGAGAGAGAGAGAGAGAGAGAGAGAGAGAGAGAGGGAGAGAGAGGGAGGGAAGGCAGAGGGAGACACAAAGAGAGAGAGAGAGAGGGGGGGGGATATGAGAGAAAAAGATAGGGAGATGGGAAGAGCGAGGGGGAGGAAGAAGAAAGGATAGGGACGGAGACAGAGAGAAGGTAGGCGGAAGAGAGAGAGAGAGACACTCTGACACTTTGATATTTTATTGTCATTACCAAAGAGGTCTTTTGACAAGGGGGGCGGGGGGGGGGGGAGAGGTAACAGAACAATAACATTTCCCTCTTCCTTTCCTACAAATAAATAGTACACTTTCATTCCTAGTGTGTGTCAAATCCAAGGTTAACAAAAACAAATAAATTCGTAACATTTCGTTATGTCCCCACGCACAGGAGTAATGCAGTAAGGTTAAACAACAACAACAACAACAACAACAACAAAACTTAAGACTGACTCGACCATCCACTCAATTAAATGATGACATTGTATTTTACTGATCTCTTCCACATGCGATGAATGATAATATTCGTTCAGATATCTCTTATAATGTTTATCTTAAATTTCACTATACTTCATCTGTCTAATTTTCAATGCTTCCGCGATGAATTTCGCAACTGATTTAATTACAAGTTCATCATCTGATGATAACACGACCGCGACATTTTGTCTTTTCGCTATATCTAACTGGAAAAATGAACAATTTGTCCGCACTTCAATATAAGCAGTACAGTGGAACAGAAAGTGTTCTTCGTCATCAATAATGTGTCTACATGCAGGACAAGGAGATTCTGTGGATGTTTCACATTCAAACCATCTTTTGTTCGCATTAAAACCTAAAGTCCTCAACCTAAATCTTGCGTAATTTATTCTGTGCCATTTTCTGTTATGACATTGAGAAACTTTTCAGAATGAAACACATTCTTAAATGAGAAAAACCAACGATATTTTTCTTTACTTTCCATATCTGAGTGCCAATTCTGTTTAAAAGAACAAATAAGCCTATCTTTAAATTCCGCAATGAACTGTTGCTCATTTCCTACTTCCTGGGTCATCCACACTATTCCAAAACCCTGTTCTGAAAGGAATTTCTTTACTTTATGAGCCCAGTTTTCTTTACCTTTTTCCATTTCTAGAAGCATCATATCATAGGCTTGCCTACTCAAACGGGACCGGGGTAGCTTCAAGATCTTCAACCAGTACTTCATACATTTCACAAATATACTTACATACAAAGGGTATCTGCCCATTTCTCCATATAAAACGGTGTTGGATGAATGAATAGGTACTTGAAGGAAACGCTTTATAGCATACGTATGTACTTTTTCCATCTGCGAATGTTCATGTAAGCCCCAAATTTCAGCTGCATATGTAAGAAGAGGTTTTGAGGTTTTATCTGTGCATCAAACATTTTCCAAAATATATCACAGTCTGTATAATTCAGTTTTCTCAGGGATTTCAGAATTTCAATAGTACCTTTTTTCCCTTTTCTCAGAGATTCTTGCCATGCGTAACGGAAAGTTAATTTTCTTGAAAATATTATTCCAAGATATTTATATGAATTAACTATTTGAACATCTGCATTTCCATAAGACCATTTTTCACACACTGATAGGTGGCCACCCATTCTAAAGACCTCTATATTTGTCTTATCCAAGTTAACTGATAAACCTAAGCGATCTGCTTCTTCTTTCAATACATTTAGTTGTTTTTGCAAACCTACAACTGTTCCGAGAGAGAGAGAGAGAGAGAGAGAGAGAGAGAGAGAGAGAGAGAGAGAGAGAGACAGACAGACAGACAGACAGACAGACAGACAGAGTGAGAGAGAGAGATGTTCCTTTTTTTCTTAATCATCATAGATTTTGAATAACCATATACACGCGCACAGTGTGTGTGTGTGTGTGTGTGTGTGTGTGTGTGTGTGTGTGTGTGTGTGTGTGTGTGTGTGTGTGTTTGAGAGAGAGAGAGAGAGAGAGAGAGAGAGAGAGAGAGAGAGACAGTGAGAGAGACACAAACAGAGAGAGTGAGTGAGAGAGAGATTTTCCTTTCATTTCTTAATCAGTATCAATTCTGAATTAGCACATAGACACGCGCACACGCACAGAGAGAGAGAGAGAGAGAGAGAGAGAGAGAGAGAGAGAGAGAGAGAGAGAGAGAGAGAGTCGCACTCACGTCATGCACACTGAAAAGAGATGACGAGAGGGAATATTCATCCTCTTTATGACGTCGCTTATACTGATATAAGTGTAAATGCCAGTGTAACAAAACATTACAAAGAGAGAGGGAGAGAGAGAGAGACGGAGGTGGGGGAAGAGAGAGAGAGAGAAAGTGAATGAGTGAGAGGAGACAGAGACAGAGAGAGAGAGAGAGAGAGAGAGAGAGAGAGAGTAGGGTGAGTGAAAACAAAGAGAGAGAGACAGAAAGTGAATGAGGAGGAGGTAGAGAGGAGAAGAGAGAGCAGAGACAGAGAGAGAGAGAGAGAGGAGAGAGAGGGGTGAGTGAAAACAAAGAAGAGAGAGAGAGAGACAGACAGACAGACAGACTGACAGACAGACAGGGAGACAGAGACACACAGACAGAAGGTCGATCGCCTCGCACGGTAAGAAATCACCAGCACGCAGGGACAACCGACTTTGAACTACGCCACTGTTCAAATATATACGGCGTCACAAGACCGAGAATGAATAAAACTCTCATAAAAACGGCCACCACCACCACCCCCACCCCCACCCACCTCTCTCTCTCTCTCTCTCTTGTATGTCTGTGTTCGTGGTGGAGATGGAGGAAGTGGAGGGAGGGGGAAGAAGGGGTGGGGTCGGAGTGGGGAGGGGGTGGGGATGGGGGATGGAGAGGGGCGGAGCTGGTGGAAGATCGTGATCGGGTGTGTGGGAATTTCTACCTTTCGGGCAAAGAAGGGAGAATGGGGTGGGGGTGGGGGGATGGGATGTGTGTGTGTGTGGTGGTGGGGGGGGGGGGGGGGGGGAGCAGACTGTTTTACGACCGACTTGAGGGGCCAGTTCAAGGGAGGCGTCGAACGAGGGGCCACAGTGAATGGCTGTCACCGTCCACGCTGTCTCCCAACGACACGTGAAAGCCCAAGGCCCTTGCTACCAATCGTGAGCGAATTCACAGAAGTAACCCCAGTCACGTAGCTCGCCTAGTTTTTAAACAACCCGAGTCTCCCATTCAGCTTCTTCTTTTCGTTAGAGCCCACTTTGTCCTTCATACAAACTAGGCAATGTCGTCTTTTAAGGGGATTGGGATCCACAAGGAAATCTTTCCTTTTATGTTCAGTCTCTCGCGTTCTTCCCCCCCCCCCCCTCCCCCCCCCCCCCCCCCCCCCCCCCCCCCCCCCCCCCCCCCCCCCCCCCCCCCCCCCCCCCCCCCCCCCCCCCCCCCTTGCATTTTGCACTAAAAATAGTAACTGTCTTCTGAGTGGTAGTTACGGCCGTCGGTCTTTCTCCTTTCTCCTTATTTCATTTTTCCTTTGTTTAACTTTTATTTTTTTAATTGTAGTGCTCTTAGGTGCTGTACATTTTTTTTAAAAGATACCATGATAATCTTATGTGTATCAATGTTAAACATTTTGCGATGTTTAAGTATTTATATTTGATAGATGCGTTAATTACTGTTTTTATACATGTTCGATGTTCTGTCCATTTGTGTTTGAGTGAGAAAAGATACATCTAAGGACATTTCTTTTTGGAGATAGTACAGGCTTTTTTCACTTTATTTAGCTGTAAGAAAGCTGCATGGAAGAACGCTTGTACTTTTTTGTATGTTTGTTTGTTTGCTTTAGATCTGAAAAGGTTTTTTTTTTCTTGCATTGTGGGAATACCGCGAAAAAAAAATATGTGAAATGTACCTCTCCTCTCTCTCTCTCTCTCTCTCTCTTCGATAGAATTACCCGGGGGAAAACATTCTGTGTAAAATATGCAATGGGTAGAATGCAGTAGAACACAATCATGTAAATCAAATTCGAATTGGTCTATATATAAATACCTCGTCTCATACAAGAACCGTCGCATTACAAAACCTGAATTTTGTTCGTCATCGGAAATGAGGCGGAATGACGTATAAGCCACGAAGATAACTCCAACTCTCTTGATGAAACCATCAAGAACAGATAGTTTGCAGTGATGTACCTGGTTCAACAAGGGAACTAAACTTCTCCTCCCATCAGACTGTTTCTGGTAGAGTTCGATTTGGAGAGTCACTCGTGTTAAAAAAAAAAGAGAGAAAAAAAAAGGAAAAAGTGATTTATGAGTTTTGAAATGTGTAGTTCCATGATCATCGCGTTGGACAATGTCTACCGACAGTCTGGGAACGATGCAAGCCTCACTCACGCCAACACGACAAGATACAAATAAATATATAAGATCCTACTAAATCTGTCCATTCGGGGAAAAAAGTCAGGTGATATTTGCCAAAACGACTTGGAGGGAAAAACTGGACGAAAAGAAAAAAAAAGTAACAGTCTTTTGTTTTATTTGTTTTGTTCTCTGTGTGTATAAGCAGCACGTTATCAGAGTGAGAGTGTGAGTACAGCACACAAAAGAACGTGAACAACTTAGACGCTTTGTGTCAAATGCCATAACACTAAAATCAGCAAGAATACGTCCATTTCTGAGAGAACAAACAGACTATGCATGGTAAGTGACAGGCTGGTTAGAGAGAGAGCGAGAGCGAGAGAGAGAGAGAGAGCGAGAGAGAGAGAGGGGGTAAAAAGAAGATAGTGGTCATAATTAAGACTGCTTACTCAACAAAAGGTTAGTAGTGGAAATTGACTTTTTGTTTTGTTTATTTGTTTTTTGTTTGTTTGTTTCCTTTTGGCAGACGAAGAGGACAGTGTGAAGCGCCCAAAAGTGAAGAGGTGACTTTCGGCCTTTGAAAAAAAAAGAAAAGAAAAAGAAAAAGAAAAAAACAGAGAAAGCACAGATATATTCCAGATCGAAAAGGCTGTGCCTGTCTTGATTCAATGTTGATTTGTCTTTGCTCATTTCTCCAGTTGTTGTTGATGCTGTATAGATGTGCCAGATACAGGGTTATGTGGACAAGCTGGGAACAACCTCTATTTATTTTTTTATTTTTTTGAGGGGATATCTTCTTGCCTGTTCCACTTGCTCTGTGGTGTCATGTATCATTTCCTAAAACACCAAAGCTGTCGCCAATGTGGCTGGAACAGTGGGGGGTGGGGCGGGGGGAGGGGGGATGGGGGAGGGACAGGAGAGAGGAGCAGGGGTCCACATGTAGACAGAGGGGACAGCCACCGACTAAATGGAATCCCAGGGGAATCAACACACACACACACACACACACACACACACACACACACACACACACACACACGGGGACGCACGCACGCACGCATACGCACACATACAGTACAGACACACAGTCAGTCACACACGCACACGCACACAATCACACACACACACACACACACACACACACACACACACACACACACTTTCCCTGAATGGACCACAACACAAAGGGGAGGAAGGAAAGAAAGGAAATGACGGAGCAGGCAGGCCGCTGGCCACACAGCTGTGTTGGAAGGGGTTCGCAGACCCCTGTCCTCGTTCCACTGGTTCTGTGGCTGAAGACACCGTCGTCATCGTCAGGTCGCGAAGAGGCTGCGCCACCAGCTTCAAATCACTAATCCAATTGGTATATTTTGTGTTAAATGACTGGTCCAATTCGATTACTTTGTGTGAAATGACTGGTCTAATTCGTTTATTTTGCGTTAAATGACTGTCTAATTCGATTACTTTATGTTAAATGACTGGTCTCATTCGAATACTTTGTGTGAAATGACTGGTCTTATTCGAATACTTTGTGTGAAATGACTGGTCTCATTCGAATACTTTGTGTGAAATGATTGGTGTCATTCGAATACTTTGTGTTAAATGACTGGTCTTACTCGAATACTTTGTGTTTAATGACTGGTCTCATTCGAATACTTTGTGTTAAATGACTGGTCTCATTCGAATACTTTGTGTTTAATGACTGATCTAATTCGAATACTTTGTGTGAAATGACTGGTCTCATTCGAATACTTTGTGTTAAATGACTGGTCTCATTCGAATACTCTGTGTTAAATGACTGGTCTAATTCGAATACTTTGTGTGAAATGACTGGTCTCATTCGAATACTTTGTGTTAAATGACTGGTCTAATTCCAATACTTTGTGTTAAATGACTGGTCTAATTCCAATACTTTGTGTTAAATGACTAGTCTAATTCGTTTATTTTGTATTCACTCGTCCATTTTGCCCTCTCATTACTATCAGATCAAATACACACACTCTCTCTCTCTCTCTCTCTCTCTCTCTCTCTCTCTCTCTCTGTGTGTGCGCGCGCGCGCGCGCGCGCGAACATGCGTGTGCACGCGCACGTGTGTGTGTGTGTGTGTGTGTGTGTGTGTGTGTGTGTGTGTGTGTGTGTGTGTGTGCGTGCACGCGGGCGCGCGCACGCGCTTGCACGTGTCAACTTACAAACAGGGCGAAGACAATCAACAAGTTTCAAAGTTTGGTGCATTGTCATACAACGCAGTCTTGGACACCAGAGTATGTCACCCCATTTTAACAGTGTTCACGTGCTGCGGTCATTCAGCTGTTTTATGCAGAAGGTCAATGGCGTAAATCGAACATACGCCCCACAACTGCTTGCAACATACGCCCCATCAAATAACCACAACTGCTTGCAATACAGGATTGGCGAACCTAATGAGGAGTTATGTCAGTCACCGACGATGCTGACGGCGGAATCGGTGATGTGAACATGACAGGATCTCTTGATGCTGGTGTGATTTAGTTGATTCCCCCCCATCCCCCCCCCCCCCCCCCCCCCCCCCCCCCATCCCTTCCTCCCTTCTCTGAGGGGGTCACAAACATCTTGAAGCGGACACTTCTGAAAGAGAAGGGAAGGGAGCGGTGGGGGGTGGGGTGATTTGGAGAGTTACGGCTCCTGTGGAATACGGAAAGAAAAAGGGGGGAGGGGGGGGGGGGGGCTAATTTAGTCGACAGGTGCGAGATGCCCCGGGCCACCCAGCTTGAAAGAGTACTGGTGACCTCTGTCACTGTGATCCGCGCGCGCACGCGCGCGCGCGCGCACACACACACACACACACACACACACACACACACTCACACACACACACACATCACAACACACACACACACCACACACACACACACACGCAGGCGCGCGCGCGCGCGCGCGCGCACATACATACACACACACACATACACCATCTTTCCCATTACTCCACGTGCTCATCGCACGGCGCCACTACTCACTTGGAGGGGGTTAGGGAGTGCGGGGGTGGGGTGGGGGTGGGGGGGGGGGCGTTATGCCGTGGGGATGATTTCCCCTCATACTATTTCCCCACTGCCACATGCTACGTGTTTCACACAGCTCTCTCTCTCTCTCTCTCTCTCTACGGTCGATCACGCGAGGTTTAGAACGCCCTGCTTCACGTCTTCACCCTTGACAACACGACCGTTCACACACAGAAAAAAAGTAACACAGCTGTTGCACACCTGACAAGTCTTCTAACAAACGTGACTCTTGCGTGGCTGTTCACATCCGACGAAAATAGCACACACTGCTGCACAGGTGTTCAAATCTGACGGAGAGAGAGAGAGAGTGAGAGAGACAGAGAGAGAGAGAGAGACAGAGACAGATGGACTGACAGACAGACAGAGAGACAGAGACTGACTGACAGACAGAGACAGAGAGTGAGAGAGGAAGACAGAGAGAGAGAGAGACAGAGACAGACAGACAGACAGAGACAGAGAGAGAGGAGAGAGAGAGAGAGAGAGCTATATGTCTGCTCAAGATGTACGAATATGCCCCACCATGCCGCGTGAACATCAAAGTTCAATCAAGGTAACATACATCACCAGGCACCTGCTCCAGTGCAGCAAGAGTAGAACACACTGCTGCGTCACTGGCGGGCACCTGCTCCAGTGCAGCAAGAGTAGAACACACTAACTGCATCACTGGCGGGCACCTGCTACAGAGTAGCAAGAGTAGAACACACTAACTGCGTCACTGGCGGGCACCTGCTACAGAGTAGCAAGAGTAGAAGACACTAACTGCATCACTGGCGGGCACCTGCTCCAGTGCAGCAAGAGTACAAGACACTAACTGCGGCACTGGCGGGCACCTGCTCCAGTGCAGCAAGAGTAGAATACACTAACTGCATCACTGGCGGGCACCTGCTACAGGGTAGCAAGAGTAGAATACACTGTTGCATCACTGGCGGGCACCTGCTACAGGGTCTCAGGATAGAAAACTGCTGCATCACTGGCGGGCACCTGCTACAGGGTCTCAGGATAGAAAACTGCTGCATCACTGGCGGGCACCTGCTACAGGGTCGCAAGGTATAAAACTACTGCGTCACTGGCGGGCACCTACTACAAGGTCGCAGGGTAGAAAACTACTGCGTCACTGGCGGGCACCTGCCACAGGGCCGCAAGGTAGAAAACTACTGCATCACTGGCGGGCACCTGCTACA
>CM065717.1:99371430-99388930 GCA_033310375.1 Conus canariensis
TTTCTGTTTTTTTTCCTTTTAAATTTTTTAAAAAAAAACCATTGTCTTTGGTTTTGAAGCACTGCGTGTCAAGAATTACCAATATCCTGTTGTGTATTTTACAGAGTTTTTTTTGGGTTTGCTTTGTTCGTGTTGGGTTGGGTTTGGTCTTTTCCCTCATAAAACACTTGCGAAATTGTTTGTATTTGTTCTACGTTCGTAAAAAAAAGATTTTTTAAGAACAATAAAACCAAGCACTCCGACGGTTTTACTATTAACCCTGTTTCAAATAATAAGCTAAATATTCAACTTTTAAAAACTGGAACTGAAACCTTTAATCAGGCAGGACAAAGCATTAGTGTCTTAAGACATTAGGTCTTTTGAAAAAACAATTAACGTCACCAGACCACACCGAAAAAAAATCCCTGGAATGTTCACACTTTTCCGTGGAAGTGTATGATAAATGCCCGGAAGGCAGGGGAAATTGACGCCATATCAATGAATTTAGAAAAGTGGGGTTATTTTACCCCTTTAAAGGACACAGGCAAAAAATACAGGACAAAACACAAGCATTTCGACCTCTTGGGTCTTCTTCAGGCAACACAAATAATATTTAGGACGGTGAAAACGAGGAACGAGAAACCACTTATCTTCTCATATTTGGCGCAAAACCAAAAAGGCCATTTTGCACGTTTCTGTTCTTCGTTTTCACTGCCTAAATATTATTTTTTTTGCCTGAAAAGACCCGACAGACGAAATGCATTGTGTTTGTTCTGTACTCTGTTTGTCTATGTCCCTGGCGGTAAGTAACCCCTCTCTTTCTAAATTTTGCTTCATTTTTCGCCTCAGTCACTCCCGTTTTGAAATGACCATAAAAATGGTTGAACAAATAATTACAAAATCACATAAATTTGTTTGATACTTTCAGTCCCCCCCCAAAAAAAAAAAACGAAAAAACACCCTATCACTGACTGCCGCACCATCTTCTGTCATCAATATCCGGAATACTTGCTCTGTCACCAATATTTGTGACATACTTGCTCTGCACCAATATTTATCTTGTTGACAATATCTGTGCTCTGCCACCAATATTCTGTAATACTTGCTCTTCACATATTCTGTGACATACTTGCTTGTCATAATTTTCTGTGCCCATACTTGTTTGTCCCCAATATTCTGTGACATACTTGCTCTGTCATCAATATTCTGTGACATACTTGCTCTGTCCCCAATATTTGTGACATACTTGCTCTTTCACCAATATTCTGTACTTGCTCTGCACAATATTTGTACACACTTGCTCTGTCACCAATATTTTCTGTGACATACTTGCTCTGTCACAATTTCTGTGACTACTTGCTTGTCATCAATATTCTGTGACTACTTGCTTGTCACATTTCTGTGACATACTTGCTCTGTCACCAATATTCTGGGGACATACTTGGAACCATTTCAGTTTTTCGTCCTTTATTTTTTTTAATCATTTTCAAAATTCTTCACAATCGATTGGCGCGTGCTTTATTTACGGGAAATTTTTATGTCTAAAATGCCAAGCATTTTCATCAAATTTCAAAATACACCTTCGAACATGTCATCACCCTTTGTGGAACTGTTCTTTGGGTTTGGGCAGGCATCCCTTGCATTAATTTCAACAATCATTTATCTGTATTTTCTATGCTGTATAATGGAGTGGATACCACCTGCATATTTTTGCAGAGCAAAAACTGAATTACTGGGCCGTCAAACGAACGAATTTATTAACAAATTAACAAAGCAAACATAACGCGTTTTGACCTATTGCGTGTTCTCAGAACAAACAACATTCAAAACAATGGAAACAAAGGAAAGAACAGTTGCACTTATCTCTTGGATCTGGGTGCAACATTTTGCCAGGTAAGCGTGGTCTGTCCACCTTTGTTTCATTTTTGTGAAGACATCTGTCCCGTCAGGAGAAAAGACAAGGTCTAAATGCCTTGTTCTGTCCATCCTTTGTTTTCATTGTTTTGAAGGACATTTGTCCCGTTTTAAATGCGTTGTTGTCCCTTTGTTTTCATTGTTGTGAAAAGGGCATCTGTCCCGTCAGGAGAAAATGACAAGGTCTAAATGCCTTGTTCTGTCCATCCTTTGTTTTCATTGTTTTTAAGGACATTTGTCCCCTTTAAATGCGTTGTTCTGTCCATCCTTTGTTTTCCATTGTTGTGAAGGACATTTGTCCCGTCTGCAAAAAAACAACAAAGGGCTAAATGCCTTGTTTCGTTTTGTAACCTGTTTGTTTTTTCATGTGGAAGGCCCGTTGTTAAACTCTGTTTTTTTTTTTTGTTTTTGTTTTTTTGGGTTTTGTGGGTGGGGTGGTGTGTGTGTGTGTGTGTGTTGTGTGTGTGTGTGTGTGTGTTTTGCTGTGTCAATTTCCGTTGTCAGTCACCCCTTCCAGGAAGTTTACCCCTGTTGTTGTTGTTGTTGTTGCTGTTGTTGTTGTTGTTTTGCTTGTTTTTACGTTTGTTTTTGCGCGTGCCAATGCTGTGGGATCCCGTGGCGGGCACTTTGCTTCAATGAACAGCCTCGCCGCAGATGTTTCCCCGAGAGACACGACTGTCCACGCATCTTTCCATTCAGGCGACTTGCGTACAACTTTGAAAGCACTTCTGCTCCCCCCCCCCCCCCCACCCTCCAGTTAAACGATGACGGGACAACACTTCCGAAAATACTTCATTGACTGTAGGGTGTGATGTGGTGGGATGACGGGTACAACACTTCCGAACTACTTCATTGACCTGGGGTGTGATGTGCTGGGGGCATGACGGGTACAACACTTCCGAACTACTTCATTGACCGTAGGGTGTGATGTGGTGTGCTTCATTGACCGTAGGGTGTGTGTGGTGTGGCAGGGGACAACACTTCCGAACTACTTCATTGACCTGTAGGGTGTGATGTGCTGTGGCAAAGACGGGTACAACACTTCCCAACTACTTCATTGACCTGTAGGGGTGATGTGGGGGTGCACTTCATTGACCGGAGGGTGGATGGTGGGGGGAGGGCGGGACAACCCCGGGCTACTTTTTTTTTCCGGGAGGGGGTGAAAGTGGGGTGGCATAGGGGGGAACATTCCCAATAAATTCATTTACCTGTAGGGGTGATGTGTTGGAGGGGGAAAATTCGGGTTTTTGGGGGGTTTTTGTGGGGGGTTTTTTGTGGTGTGTTGTTGGGGGAGGTTTTTGTGCGGGGTGCGGGGGTCCCCCGTTTCGCTTTTGGGGTTGTGTGGGGGGGGGGGGGGGGGTTTAAAAGGGGGGGCCCCTGAGGAGTGGGGGCCTTTTTGGGGAAAAAAAGAGGGGTTGGGGTTTTTTGGGGGGGGGTTGTTTGTGGTGGGTGTTGTGGGGGTTTTGGGGGTTTTGTGGGTTTTGGGTGTTGTGTGGGTTTCGCGCGCGCGGGGCGGGTGGCGCCTTTTTCGTTTTTGCGTTTTTGGGGGCATTGTTTGGGGTGGTCCGCGCGTGCATGGGGTTTCGTCCCCCCCACTTTTAGGGATTGTGGTTTTTTGGGTGTGTTTGGGGGGGGATTGCGCGCGCCACAAAAGGTTTTTTGCGGTTGGGGGAAAGAAAAATTTTTATTTTTATTATTGCGCTTTTTTGGGGAAGCGCTATAATTTAAAAATACATTTTTTTGAAAACTCTTTTTAGTAATTTAAAAAATTTTTAACGGGGGGAGGAAAAATACAAACAAAAACGTATTTTTAAAAATTTTAAAGGGGGCTAAAATTTAAAAATTTTTAAAATTTTAGGGGATTGAAAAGGGGGGGAAATGGGCTGAAAGTATCCCTTTGTACACTGAAATGTTTTGGGTTTTCCCAAAAATACTGCCTTTGGTTTTTTTTTTTTTTTTTTTTTTTTTTTTTCGGGGAAGTTTGCATTGGGAAAATGCCCTTTATTTTAGTTGCGCTATAGGGTTTTATTATTTTTAATTTCATTGCAACCCCGGACTTAAAAAACCGGGGTTTTCCCCGGGGGGGCCCAAACGCCCCGACCCCCCCGCCCCCGACTAAAGGGGGGTAAAAATTTCTTTTTCCCTTTTAATTCAAACAAAAAAAAAATTTTGCCTTACAAGGGGTTTTTCTTTTTAAAATTTTTTTTCTCCCATTTTTAAAAAGAAAGGGGCTTTAAAATCGATTTTTTGGGAAAGGAGGATACTTTGTGGGAAAAAAAAAAGGGGAAAAAAAAAAAAAAAAAAAAAAAAGGAAAAAAAAAGGGGTGTTTTTAGTGACAGGGGTTTTTTTTGTGTGTGTGTGCCCTCCCCCCCTTTTTCCCCCTTTTTTGGGGAGGTTTTTTTAAAGGAAAAGGGTCTCCTTTCGTTTATTTTTTTGGGGGGTTTTTCCTCCCTCTCTTTTTCGGTCAAAAGCAAAAAAATTTGGGACCAAAGAAAAAAACCCCGTCCCCAAAAAAAAAACCCCAAAACAACCCAAACGCAGTCCCCCACGGAAAGGGGGGGCCCCCCCCCCTTTTCCCCAAAGGGTTTGGAAGGGGTTTTGGGGAAAGGGGAAAGGGGGGGGGGAACGACCCCAATAGGAAAAAAAAGAAGGATTCGGGGAAAACAAAAACAGAAAATCACAAATTTTTTGGGGCCGTCAAAAAACAAAAAACCCCCAAATAAAAGGGGCCCAAGGGGGAAAAGAGAAAAAGGGGAAAATTTAAAAAAAAAAACCCGGAAAAATTTTTTCACTAAATGGAAAAAGGGGGGATGAAAAGGGAAAAGGGAAGAAAAAAAAACCGGGCAAAACCCTTTAAAATTAAAAAAAATTTTAAACAATTATTTGAGGGGAAAAAAAAAAATGAAACCCCTTAAAGGGGCAAAAAAAATTTCCCCCAAAAAAAAACACAGCCCGGGAAAGACGATTTTCCCCGGGTCCAAAAAGAACCAAGCAAAAAAAAAATTTGGGAACCGTTAAACCCCAAACCCTTTTGGAAAAAAAAAAGGGAAAAATTATTAAAACTGCCAGGAGTTTAAACGAGGCCCCCGAGGAACAGAAAAAAAAATTGTTTTTTTTAAAAAAAAAAACGGGGGAAAGGAAAAGTTTTAACACAGCAAATCAGTGTTCCCCCTCGGGGGCAAAACCCCCCCGGGAAAAAAAAAGGGCCCCCTCATCTTTTAAAGTCTTGTAAACCCCAAAAAAAAAAAACCCCCCAAATTTTTCCCCCCCAAAAAAGGGGGCGACTGCTAAAAAACCAAAACAGCGGGACCGAAGCCACGTTTTTCCAAACGAAAAAACCCGGGGGGGTTGTTTGGACACCGAGAAAACCGGGGGAAAACCCGGGGGGGGCAGGGCCAGCAAAAAGGCCCCCAAGGTCCCCCACCGCCCAGTCCAGGGGGGCAGGCCCACAGCCCCGACGGCGGTACGGGAAAGAGGGGTGAAAAACGCCGCGGGGAAGGTCTCCGAGGGGTGGGGTTTGAGGGGGTTCACCCCCTTCCGGGCCCGGGTTCCCTCGGGGCAGTGTGCCAAAAAGGGCCCGGAGGTGATGGCAAAGAGGGCCCACGGGGACACGCGTCGCCTGATAAATGTGCTCCCGAGGGGCCCGTCAAATGGGACCCCGTGCCAGGGACTTCCCCCGGCCGCTTTTTTTCAAAGCAGTGTTTTGGGGGATGGTGAGAACCCACCCAGTGACATTGTGAGTGAGGGTTTGTGGGGTTTTCAATTTCTTTTCCTTCTTCCCCCCCCTCCGCCCCAACAGTGAAGTAAAATGCATTTTTAACGGGTTTTCAGTGGAAAAAAAAAAACGAAAAGGTTTATCTTACAAGTGGGCCCGATGCAGTGATTCCAAAGTATGAACACGTGCTCCCCGATGTTTTTATGTGTGTGTGTGTGTGTGTGCGTGTGTTTTTTGTGAGTGTGTTTTGTGTGTGGGGTCTCTCTCTCTCTCTCTCTTCCTCTCTCTTTTCTCTCTTTGGGGGTGTGGTTGGTGGTGTGTTTGTGTGGGGGAGTGTTACATAAGGAGAGAGTGTGTGTGGGGTTTTTCCCTTCTCTCTCTCTTCTTTTTGTGTGGTGTGTGTGTGTGTGTGTGTGTGTGTCTTTTGTGTGTGTGTGTGTCTCTCTTCTCTCCTCTTCTTCTCTCTCTCTCTGTGTACATAAGGAGAGAGGGGGTGTGTGTGTGTTTCTCTCTCTCTTCCCCTCCTCTTTTCTCTCTTCTCTTTGTGGGTGGTGTGTGTGTGTGTGTGTGTGTGTGTGCTGAGGGGGGGGGGGGGGGCCCGGGGGGGCGGGGAGGGGGGTGTGGGGGAAAGGGAAGAGAATGAGCGAGGGGTATGGAAGAAAAATTATTCAAAAGGGGAATTGATAAAGTATACAAAAGTGAGGTGAATTGGGGAAAAGGGGAATTTTCCCCATTTGTGTGGTTTTTTGGGCGAGTGCAGGGATGTTTTGGGTGTGGGGGTTTTTGTCCCGCTTGCGCGCGGGGCTTTGCGGGGTTTGTGGGCGTGCGGGCGTGTGTGTGGGGTGTGTGTGGTGTGTGTGTGTGTGTGTTTTGTTTTTTGGGGGTGTGTGTGCGCCCCGGCCCCAGGGCGACGTGAAACTGTGAAACTGGATTAGAAGTAAAATGTTGATGTTTGAGTGCATAACAATAAACCCTTTTTGAATAGGTCTTGAAATGTTAGTCTGCCCCTTTGTGGGGTTTGAAAATTTTTCCCCCAGGTTTATGAGCGTTTTTGACCCATTTGTTCCTTACCAAGTAAAAAAAGGGGAAAAAAAAATGTGAGGTGAAAAACACCCCCCCCCTTGCAAAATTAAAAATTTTATTTTTTTGTATGTTTGTATGTTGGGTTTAAAAAGTATAAAAACGTGTTGGGTGGTGTGTTGTTTTGTTTCAAGCTTTAAAGAAAAAAATTTCCAGAAAAAGGTGCTTGTCGGAATTTTTGATATAATTAAAAGGCCTCTTTAAATGCATGAGCCAAAAAACATAGAAGGGTGGGGGGGGGGGGGGGGGGGGAGTGCGCGCGCGTGGCGCGGTGGGGGTGGGTGTGGGCGTGGGTTTGGGGGGTGTGGGGCCCCGGTAAAGGGTTTTAACTGTGCCCTTTGTGAGAAGTAAAAGGTTTGATTTGTTTTGGCAAAAACAATGAACCTTTTTGTTTAGGTCTTGTAATGATGGGTTTGCTCCATGTGCTGGTAAAAATTTTTCCCCATGGTTTATGGACGTTTTTGTTTCCCACTTTTCCTTCCCCAGTAACAAAAAAAAAAAAAAAAAATGTGAGTGTACACACACGTTTTGACATGCATTATTTATATATGTGTAAGGGGGTTTTATATCTAGTTTATATGTTTTTACCGTTTTGGATGTGTGTTTATCTATGATTTTGTATTAAGAAAAAAAGTGGGAAAGGGTTTGTTGTCAGACTTTCTTGATATAATTAAAGGGAATTTAAAAATGGGGCAAAATGTATTGAAAGTGTGTTTTGGTGTGGCGGGGGGCGTGTGTGTGTGGGGCAAGCATGTGCGCGCTCGGGGCCCCGGGGTTTTGTTTTTTGCGTGTGTGTTTTTGGTAGCTTTTTTGCGCACCTTATGGGGGGTATGAGAGGGGAAGGGAGGGGGGGGGGGGCGCTGCGCGGGTACGTGCGAGTTTGGAGGGGGGGGGGGGGGGGTGAGAGGGTGGGTATGTGTGTGTGTTTTGTGGTGTTAGAAATTTTTTTGTGTTTTTGGCTTATTTTGGGTGTTTTGTGTGTGGGTGTGTGTGTGTGCGTGTGTGGTGGTACATGTATGTGTGCGCGAGCGAAACCCGGTATTTGTGCATTTTTTTTTGTAAAAGGTTTCTTTTCCCCTCGGGGTTTTGTTTGGTTTGGTTTTGTGGTGAGGCCACAAAACCCTAGAAAAAAATAGAAGTACGGGGGTGTATCATTTCGAAACTAACCCCTATAATCTCAATTTCAGCTGCCCCTTGTGTTATTGTCTTTTTGCCCCCCTTTGGGACTTGCAAGTCACTTTTCCTTTTTTTGATAAACCCTTCCCCCTTTAAAACCTGGGCAAAAAGGGCCCTTCTCACACTTGAACTCTTGAATCTACATTGTTGTTTTGGGAAATCTGATGCATTTTGTAACTTTTAGATGGATTTTTTCCAGGTTCGGATTGGGAAGAAAATTTTTTTCCTTTCAGTTTTAAACTGAAGGGGAAATTTAATTTTTGCAGACTCCAATCATTTGAAGCCAAAAACTTTTGGGAAATTCTTTGTTTTTTTTTTCCCCTTCCCTTTTTTCCCCTTCTTTCCCTCTTTCTTTTTTTTATCCCTTCGTTTTTTGATGTGTGTGTGTGTGTGTGTGTGTGTGGTGTGTGTTTCTTTCTTTCTGCTTTGCTTTTTTTTTTTTTTTTTTTTTTTTTTTTTTTTTTTGGGGGGGGGGGGGGGGGGGGGGGAGGAGGAGGGGAGGATGTTACGGTCCGTAAATTAAGCTGTGTTTAACCACCCGGGAGAGGGGGAAAGTAGTATTTTAGGGAACTTGCCACGTTGTGAGTGTCCCCCAATTTTTGGAAAATTTTTGGTTGCTAAAGAAAGAAAGGGAAAGAGTGGCCCCCCTTTGGGCCCCCCCTTTTTCCCCCCGGGGACCCCCCCCCCCCCCCCCGGGGAAGGGAAGAGGAAAACCCTTGAGGAGGTGGGGGGTAAAGGCCCCCAAAACAAACATTGGGGGAGGGAAATTTTCTTTGGGTTCATTTCTCCCTTTTTCTCCCCCTGTCGTCGTTGCTATCTGGCTCCCGCCCTTCCCCCCCCCCCCCCCCCCCCTCTCTCTCTCTCTTTTTTATTTGTTTATCATATCATTATTTTTATTGTGATCTTTAAAATTTTTTCCAGTGGGCCTGCTGCGTATTTCTTGGGGGTTGGTGGCCCTCCCATTTTTCCTCTATTTGTAGTGCTGCTCCCGCTTTTGCTGCTGGGGTTCTGTTTGAACTACCCCCAACAAACAAAAAAAACTACTGAAAAAGCTGCTGCTGCTGTCACAAATCTGTTACTGCGGGTTTGCAAATTTCTGTGTGCGGGTTACTTTATTGCTGTTTTCGCTACTTCAGGATTATCATCGGCGTAGTTAGCTTTAAACTGCGCAGTTTCTCAAAAATGATTGATGTATTTCGGGTATGGGGGAACCTATCCAAAGGTGTATTTTTCCCCGGGGCAGATTTTTTTGCCCCATTTTTGTGGATGTTTAGAGAAGAGGGGGTGGTAGGTCGGGGGGCCCGGTGTGGTAGTGGTGGAGGGGGGTTTTTGCGGACGAGCGGGTGGGTGGGGGGGGGGGGGAGGGGGGAGGTATTTCGGCATGGGAAATTTTATGATTTTTTGATGTTTTGATGATTTTTCATTAGAGAAAGGGGGGGGTTCCAGTTCATAAAAACAAAGTTGCTTTTTGTATGCTGTAATGGGTTTTTTCTCGCGGTTTGGGGTTTTTTTTTGTGTGTTTTTGTTGTGTGTGTGTGTGGGTGTGTGTGTGGTGGGTGTGGTTTTGTGTGTGTTTTCTTATGTTTTTTGGTTGTTGTTGGGGTTTTTTTTGGGCCCTTTTTTGGGAAAAAATAGAAAAATTGTATATATTTGGGTTTTGAATTTTTAGATTGAATGGGAAAAGAACGGGTTCAAGTGCAGACTTCAAGTGCTGAGAAATTTTAACATTTTAATTTTGTTGTTAAACAATTTGGGTTTAAATTTAAAACTTCTCCCCGTTTTTTTCTTAGTTATACGTTTTACCCGCCCGTGTCGGGTAAAAAACTTAGCAATTCGGGAAAACCCCGCAAAAAAATGGTTTTTTTGGGCAAAGCCCGAAAAAATAGTCATAGCCAAAAGGACGGGTTTTTAAATTTACATGGGGGAATTAGGAAGCCTGATTACGGGTTTATTGTTTAAATTTCAAGCTGTTTGTAAAGTTTACTCCTTTTTGCTTGGCCCCTTTTGACACTGAATTTGGAAATTCCCGTTTTTTGCTTTTTTTCCCCTTTTTGGGACTTGATGGTTTTTTATTTAATGTTTTTGACTACAAGGAAAAAAAACCCTGGAATTTTGTAGGTTTAAAAGGGAAAAAAGGTTAACAATTTCATCATTTAAAAAGAAAGGGCTAGGGAATTTTTAGGGAAAAGGGAGATATATTTTTATTATTTAAGAAAAAAAAAAATAATCTATTTATGCCCACAAAATAAATCTTTTGAAAAAAGAAAACGGGAAAAAATGCCCCTTAAAGCGGAAAGGGGGTGGTATGATGCTTTTTTCCTCATACAGATTAATGTCGAGGAGTAGCAAAAATATTTAACAAAAATTTCCCAAATTTTAAATAATTAAAGGGGGAAAAAAGAATTTCAGGGGAACTTTTTCCCCTTTTCCCAAAATTTTATTTTTCAAAAAAATGAAAAGGAACTTTTTGTAAATAAGTGTTTTGGACAAAAAAAAGCGACCAGCATTCTATGGGAAATCGGGAAAAAAGTTAAAAGTTTCAAAAATAAAAAACGTTATTGGGGTGGGGATTTTTAAAAATTTGGGATAGAAAAAGGAAATTTATTTTTTTACAAATTTTAAAAACTAAATAACCCAAAAAACTAAAAAGCAGTTGGGGGATATGATACAAGATTTTGGGCATTAGCAGATATATGGAGAGAAAAAAAACCCGGATTTATAGGAGATAACCCCGGGGGACCCCCCCTTTTCAACAAAGTAGGTGACTTCTTTCCCTTTTGTCAGAATTTTTTAAATTTGGGTTTTTTAAAAATGCTGAATTTTACCCGGGTTTTAGATTGTTTTCACTGTTTTCACTAAAGCTTTTAATTGGAAAGGGGATTAACCAAAAATTTTTGGAAATTTAATACATCTCTAAAAGGGTAAAGAATATGTAGAGGAATAAAAAAAATCTAAAAGAAGAAATAAAAAAAGGAAAACACAGTAAAAATGAGGGTAATGAAATTAAAGGAAAAAAAATAGCCCAAAATGGAAAAAACCCGTTTGAACAGCTCAGACCCCAAACTAAAAAAGTGTCTGATGGGTCTTTCTTGACTTCTTATTAAGAAGATAAAAGTTAAAAATCCAGAAAGCCCAATTAAAAAAAAAGAAACACAATGTAAAAAAAACAGCCTTTTTGCAAAAACTATTAAAAATTTTGAGAGTAAAGAACTTAAAACAGAGGAGGATTTGAAAACAATTGAAGAGAGAAATAGAGAACGATATCACTAAGAGAAAGGTTATGAAATGGTGTACTACTAAGATCAAAAGCAAGATGGGTTGCAGATGGGGAAAAAGGTTAGTAAATATTTCTGCAGTTTAGAAAAGCGTAACTTTTTTTAAAAAAAACAAATTGTAAAACTACTGGATGGGAACAAGAATATATGGACAAACCAGAAGACATAAAATTACAGTAAAACTTTTTTTATGAGGACTATACCGAAAAAGTCAACTGTAAAAAGCAATATTGAAAGATTTGGTGAATAAGATACCGAAACTAACAAAGAACAGACTAAATCATTACAAGGTGAAAAAAACAAAAGAAGAAGCAGGTATTGCATTGAAAAATATGAAGAACGGAAAAAGCCCGGGATCGGAGGGGTTTTGGAGCTGAGTTTTTCAAATCTTTTTGGAAACAAATCGGCGGGGTTTGTAACCCAGCTCTAATGAAATTTCAGAGAAGGCGAACTATCAAACACCCAGAAAGAAGGTATTATAATCTGTAAAACCCAAAGAAGGAAAACCAAAAGAAAAAGTAAAAAACTGGAGACCAAATTTCATTTTTAAAAACCTTATATAAAAAAATTGCTCCACTTGTATTGCTAACATAATTAAAAAAGGTCCTTCCATCACTGATTAGTGAAGACCAGACAGGATTTTCCCAAATAGATACATAGGTAGTAACATTAGTTTTTTTTATGACTAATACACCATCTCAACATAAATAAATCCCAGGGATGCAAATTTAAAATTTAGACTCGAAAAGGCGTTTTGACTCGTTAGATTGGGATTTTAGCACAAAGTGCTGGAGGCTGTAGGTTTAGGTAAAGAATATGAAATGGATAGAAGTATTCTACAAAAACATTAAGTCTACTGTTATCGTAAAAGGGCCAAACATCACCATGGTTCTCAATAGAAAGGGGTTTAGGCAAGGAGATCCAGTTTCACCAATATATCTTCGTATTATTGCAAAATATTACCCCGAAAAGATCAAAGAAGAAAACAGTATTGAAGGTATACAAATCGGGGAGAAAGAACACAAGATATCACAATTTGCCGACGACACCCAACTGATGAACACAGGGAATAAGAAATCATTTTGAAAAATCTATCGAGATTTCAATAGGTTTGGGAAAACATAGGTTTTTATTTAAAACAAAGAGAAAAACACAATAATTTGGGTTTTGGAAGACAAAAGCATAGTGAAATAAGATATATGGAACATTTAAAGATGATCTGGAATCCAAAAGAATTCAAAATATTAGGAATTTGGTTTACTCAGGACTTACACACACATGGAAAAAAGAAAACTACAAAAGATAGAATGATAGAAGTGAAGGCACTATTTAAAATTTTGGCTAAAGAGAATCATTACCCCTTTAGGAAGAATTGCTGTCTTAAAATCATTAATTCTGTCAAAACTGACTTACCTATGGTTGATGCTTCCAAATCCACCTGACACATTTTTTAAAGAATTACAAGACTTATGTTTACTGGTTTGTATGGAATAAAAAAACAAGACAGAATTAGTCGAAAAACAGTTATTAAAGATGTACAGGATGGTGGGTTGAATCTACCTGACATAAATGCTCTCATCACTGCTTTAAAATTAACATGGATAAAAAGACTGAGACAAACAACACACAGATGGAGAGACATGTTGATCTTTTCATCCCAATTATTGAGAACATTGAGAAGTACTCTCCAAACCATCTGTGCATTACCACTCAAGACAAGTTTTCTGGAAACATTATTCATGTCGTATAAGCAGTTCTATTATAAAATAAAACCAGAAAATGCTAGAGAACTACTTGCAGAACCAATCCTTTACAATGAACATTTTAAAATAGGAAATAAACTAATAAAACACAAAAACTGGAACAATAGAAATGTATTTTAGAGTATCTGATTTGTTTCAAGCAAATGGAGATCACTATCCCATGAGGAATTTAGAACAAAGTATAACATTGAAATAGATTTCCTATCTTATGGTGGATGTAATTATCCCATTAAACGATACATCAGGAACAAGGATTTGAGAATGAGATAAAAGATAACATTGAAGCAGAAGTCAGCACAGCATTAAAAGAAAATATATTCTGTAGATAAAGGTTCCAAAACTTATTACAGAATTATAGTAAAAGATAAACTGGGAACCAAACTGTTGTGCAAAATGGACGGAGAAGCTGAATAGACAGATACCTTGGAGAAAAATGTTTAGAAAAAATTCATCAAATTAAGGATATTAAGCTAAAATGGATGCAAATGAGAATAGTGCATCGAATAATTGCAACTAATGTAGCTCTGAAAGAAATGGGAATAGTAGAAAGTTATAACTGTAGTTTCTGTGAAGAGGAAAAAGACAGCATTGAACATATGTTCTGGAGATGCATACACGTCAATGATTTCTGGAAAATCATTGCAAGAATTAATAAAAGGAAAGTGTTTAATAGCGAATAATCTGTCTCTTGACTGAAAACACAATAATATTTGGAGCAGATGACAATTCCACAACTGATACTACATTCGATCTTATAATACTGATAGCCAAATACTACATTTTTAGCTGTAAAATAAACAAATGTAAGCCTTCAATAACAGTATTTCTAAAAATACTAAAGAGAAGATATAATTGAAAAAAACATAGCAACTGTACAATTGAATCTGCAAAAATTTAACACTAATTGGATCAATTATGAAGTATTATTTGAAAATTGATAATCAAAATCATAAGATACCTGGATTTAATACGTGCATGAGAGGCTATGTTCAGGATGTGTAGGTAATTTCATAAGGTATTCAAATATCATTGAGTGTGGTTGTAGCCTGTGGCCCGCTGCTTGTCTGGCATGGCGATGCCCGCGGCTGGGACCCGTAGGCCGATCGGCAACTTAGCTGGTAGGTTGGTTTGTTGGTTGGTCGGCGGGGCACGGCTGTGGTGTAGCGATGTCATATTGGTAGCGGGCTGAAGAACATATAATTAACTTTCTTTTGATTGTTAAAGAAATATAAAGACACTGATGGACGGGATTTCGGTGCTGGTGTGTACACTCAGCTGGGAAATGCTTACGTCTGTTTAAATCTATATTTTGAAGGATCATTACAGTGAACATAATTATGTTATGCGTTATATACAACAGCTATCACATGGTACCACACGGAGAAAACATTACTTCATTATTATAATTGTATAATTATGTATATTGTTTAAGTATTATTAATTCATAAGAAGAGAGAAAGTGGGGGTGTGGGTGGGTAGGGACGGGAGGGGGTGGAGTGGAGTGAGCGGGGTGTGTTTGTTTGCCTTTATGTGCTTGTAGTTTGTAAGAACTCAGAGGATTGTGCTTAGTGATTTTTGTTTGTTTGTGTATGTGTGTATATCCAACAAAAAGAAAACAACCTTTTCCTCGGCATACATTGAACTCTCACTCAAATCCTTTCAAGCCGATAAAAAAGATAACTCGTTTCTAATACGTTTCACGGATTATTTACTACAATAATGTCAAACATGTACAAATATGATTAACAACAAAAAATATGTGATAATTTGCATCCGGAAATGTACAGCAAAGAGAAAGATCATGTTGATGAAAGAATGGAGATGAGAGAAAGAAGGAACTGTGGAATGGAAGAGAGAGAATGAGGAAAGAAATAAAAAAATATATCCAAAAAAAAAAAAAAAAAAAAAAAAACATTGTGTGACAGAGACACTCAAAACAAAAACAAAAAAAAACAAAAAAAAAAAAAAAAAAAATTTCATTGCATCCTAGTCTCCTGGTCGCGACTGTTCCTTCATCCGGCTCACGTGTAACGGAGAAGACGGACATGGGTTGCGTTCGTCACCAACAGAAACAGAACAGCAGTCACACGACACCGGACCCCGCGCCATGGTAAACAACAATAAACAATCCTAGCGCTCCTTTATTCTGCAGTATGTATGGGGGTGGGGGTGGGGGTGGGGGGTGGGGGAGGGGGCGGAAGGAGGATGTGTGAACGAAGAAGAAAAGTAAAGCAAGCCGGAGAGAGAGAGAGAGAGAGAGAGAGAGAGAGAGAGAGAGAGAAAGAGGGGGGGCAGAGAGAGAGAGAGAGAAGAGGGGGGCAGAGAGAGAGAGAGAGGGGGGGCAGAGAGAGAGAGAGAGAGAGAGAGAGAGAGAGAGAGAGAGAGAGAGATTAGAAGAAGACAGACTGACAGAGAAAGAGAGATATATGACGAAAGAGAGAGAGAGAGAGAGAGAGAGAGAGAGAGACAAAAAAAAAAAGAAAAAAAAGGAGGAGAAGAAGCAGGGAGGGAACGAGGAAGGAGAGGAGGAGGAGAGGGGGTAAAAGGTATGGAGGAGAATGAGGATGGGAAGAAGAAGGAGGAGGAGGAGGAGGAGCAGAAGAAGAAGAAGAAAGAAAGAAGGAAAGAAAGAAAGAAGGAAAGAAATAAAGAAAGAAACATTATGATTGATCCACCAGACAACGGGGACAAACAATTGACAAACAAAACACGACGCGTTTCGACCTCTTTGGTCTTCTTCAGGCAAGATAAACAACATTCAGGACAATGAAAACGAAGAACGAGCAATCATTTATTTTCTCGAATTCGACGCAAGATGATCGTCACTGATTGCTTCTGATGGCCTGGTCTCTGGTGTGGTTTCTCTCTCTCTCTATAATCCACTTTATTTTCCATATACTGAAAGCGAATGTGTGTTTTTTTATGCTTATAGGTCAAACCTTAATTCTGTTCTAAATACCGCGATTAATTTCTTTTCCGAAATACAGTAAATGGTTCTGTTTTCTGATTGGTGAAATCTTTTCGTGCGCAGGTCAAAATTTCCAGTACCCCTCAATATGTACAAGAACGATTCACAACGCCAGGCATACACCTAGCCTACCACGTGACAAATACATTCACCTCAAATACATTTTCCCCCCAAGCACTTTAAAGTGGCTAAAGGCTGGTAATGGAAGTCATCATTCACCAGGATGAATCACCGAAGCGTGGAGACGAGGCCGACGTTCTCGACAGGCGCCGACACTGCAGCTAAAAATAGGTCAGACAGACAAAAGTGCATGGCACATGACTCGTCACATGTCAGAGGTACGTCAGAGATTGACTGACAGCCAACCTGGAATCCCAGAAACCAAAAAAAGAAAACAGCATAAAACAAAGAGCGACAACCCAACGTGTGCTTCTTTCATACACAAATTCGCTCCTCTCTCGCGCCCTTTCTAGCTACGGCTTTTAGGTCAAGAGGTCACAATGACAACACGGCGGTAGAAACACGGTTAGAAAATGAGTGATGTCTACGGCATCCAAGATGGTGACGTCATTTTCAACTGTGCAGGGGTGATGGCAACGGGAGTGCGGACCTTGTGTCCCCCCTCCAGACCAACCAACCACACTGAGCCCTCGCACACTTAGAACCAGTCTAGACCTATGGCCAAATCCGTGAACGAATACCAAGGCCTGGCCTAAAAAAACCAAAAAACCTTACAAGTATGGGCACCACTGTATGGCATAATGCCCAATGTGCTGACATCCTGGAGGCCAATGAAACAGTAGGCCAGATGGAGGGCGCCAGCCTCACCGCTTTTCTTTCTTTTCGCACCAATGTCTTGCCATAGGAGACTTTTTTTCTGCGTACGCAGGCTGATACTCCTGCGGACACTGCCTATACAGGCAGTGGAGTTTTGTGTGTATGACCGTTTTTTTTTAAATCCTGCCATTAATTAAGGCAGCCATATTCCATCTTCGGGGAAGGTGCATGCTATGTGTAACGTGTCATCCATACCAACGGCCAAACTGGCCTTCTCTTCCAAAAGTTGGTGATGGGATTTTACGTGTGTGCAAGATGTTGTGGTATGAAATGAATCATTATGACTTCCGTGAATTTCGCACGAGGCATACTGCTCAGCAATCGTCAATTCCTTACAGTTATTAAAACTAACAAACAAAAAGATTTCTTAAAACTCACATGCAGGCCTTTTTCCCATACTGTAATAAATCGTGTGAATATGTGTAGCTCTTTCAGGAACTAAAAAAAAAAAATCACATCTGGTTGAACATCTTTCAGCAGGACTGTCATGGACTCTGTTGTAAAATGTTCATGTCTGACATCATGTGAGTCCCGACACAGTGAAAGAACACATGATACAGGGAGTGGTTCATCACATGGACTGCACCACACGGAGCTTCCTCACATTCCAAACGATTCGAGTGGGTACAGGTACAAAACGGTTCCTTGTTTACAGCTATCAGTGGCAGGCAGTTCAAACTCTTTAACTGTTCTTTACAGCTATCAGTGGCAGGCAGTTCAAACTCTTTAACTGTTCTTTACAGCTATCAGTGGCAGGCAGTTCAAACTCTTTAACTGTTCTTTACAGCTATC
>CM065717.1:99403209-99413209 GCA_033310375.1 Conus canariensis
GGGTGAGGGGGGGGGGGAGGGGTGGCTAGGCTTGTTGTGTACATCCTACTGATTATTCACCTAACTGAATGAAAATGACTGAACACCTTCCAAAACGGGTGAAGAGAACCTTACACGACATCTAGCACCAAAGTCGGGGTTGGGCGGATTGGTGGGGGAGAGGGATGGGGCGGGGGTGGGGGGGAGGATGGTTCCAACCGTCGCACATCCGCTCGTTTTCATCATGTTTCTGGCCTGATGAAAACCGAGTCTCTGACGGTTGGTCGGCTCGTTGAAAACAGCGTTTTCTTTCAGTCAGGAGAATCACAGAACAGACCGCAGAGAGGGGAGAGCAATCTCTTTATGTCAAAGTTCAAATGACAACAAACTGATGACCGATTCTTTCTGCTATAAAAAAAATGAAAACAAACCACACACACACATAAAAACGGAACAGGGAGATATGTTTTATTTCAGCGTTTATTTGTCTGTTTTCTCTATTGTTCTTTGCTTTCTGTTTTCATTTAGTTACTTTATCTCGTGAATGAAAATGACTAAACATTGCTCCTTCTCTCATAAACCTTTCCCATCCCTTCAACTAAAAGTAAAAAAAAGTGTAATTGAAAGAAAGATAAACAACAAAACAAATAAACAAACATCTAAACACTAATCTCATTATCGTCGGAATATTCTTTAAAAAAAAAAAAGTGTAGGTGTACTCTTTCTGTCTTTGGTGTTAATTATCATTGATCAAATTCACATAGTAACACTGGAAAACTACACAGCTTCATTTTCAGAATGGGCGAGAGCGAAAGACAAGAGAGGGAGACATTTTGTACCGCTCATATTCTCCTACACTCCCTTAAAAATCGTTTGGTTGGCTGGTTGTGTGTGTGTGTGTGTGTGTGTGTGTGTGTGTGTGTGTGTGTGTGTGTGTGTGTGTGTTTTGGCCGAGGACAGTACATCGTTTGGTTCCACTGGCACCTTCGGGTGTCGCTGACCGCCCCCCCCCCCCCCCCCCCCCCCCCCCCCCCCCGCTTTTTTGTTATAAAATTCCAAGCCTTAAACTCAATTCCAAATCTTTACTGAGGCGCAGGGGGGAGGGGGGGGGGCGTAAAAAACATATAACAAAACACAGGGACGTAACTCGTTCACCATGGTAACACAGTGGCAAGCCCCTAACTCAACTAATGCTGCTCGCGGCACCAATTCGCCTAGCACAAACTACTCAGACCTCAACATATCACATACCCCTGGCTACCAAATGATACTGCTTTGGGCACCACTACGCATGGCACAAACACAACTCGGACATAGGAATGATTTTATGACCTCAGGATCAGACACTGACCACCAGCATTACCATTTATTGCGGACTGACGGTACACACTGTAGACGGTACACACTGTTTCCTTGTTTATTCTGTACATGCGCCTCATACTGAAACCAGACTGGTGCCACATGGAGCGGGCATCTTTACTTTGGAGTTATCGGGATTTGGGTCACTAACAACACCAATCGGGATCCCATAAAACCCCGATCAGACCCCCATTGGACCCCGCAGAGCCTAGATGGCACTGGTATACTCTTCTATGCTGTCCAAGGCTTTTGTGTTCAGGGTCAGGTTCAGTGTGCTTGGGGTGATGGTTACATCGTCACAGCCTAAACACGCTTGTGTTCAGGGTCAGGTTCAGTGTGCTTGGGGTGATGGTTACATCGTCACAGCCTAAACACGCTTGTGTTCAGGGTCAGGTTCAGTGTGCTTGGGGTGATGGTTACATCGTCACAGCCTAAACACGCTTGTGTTCAGGGTCAGGTTCAGTGTGCTTGGGGTGATCGTTACATCGTCACAGCCTAAACACGCTTGTGTTCAGGGTCAGGTTCAGTGTGCTTGGGGTGATCGTTACATCGTCACAGCCTAAACACGCCTTAGAAAGTCCCCATTTTACGCCCCCTCTTCCAAATCATTGTTAATCAAGATTCCATGATAAATCATGTTAATCAAGATTCCATGATAATCATTATTAATCAAGATTCCATGATAATCATTATTAATCAAGATTCCATGATAATCATTATTAATCAAGATTCCATGATAGGTGTCATTCCAGTTCCTGGGATATTTCAATGCTGGCTCATCAGTCATCACATTCGAAGTGAATAGTCTGAAAATCTCACTGTTATTGAATTTTAAAAACCGTTGGTATTGTGGGCACGGCTAGTGGTTTCTGTTGGTTTACTCTGCGTGCGAGCGTGTGTGTGTGTGTGTGTGTGTGTGTGTGTGTGTGTGTGTGTGTGTGTGTGTGTGTGTGTGTGTGTGTGCGTGTGTGTGTGTGTGTTTTAAACAAGCACGGCAGCGTTTCTTACATGTTTTGTCAGTACCGTTTCTTGTTATATTGTTGATAAAGTAGTGAAGACGTTTGAGGCTGGGGTGTCATCCGTAAGGTTACAAAGTGATTTCAGCCACGTGCGCATTAACATTACTTGCTTTTAAAGGAGGCAAACCCTGGATTTTTCTTCTGTCTGTATAACCATGAAGCAAGTAACCACTTTTGTTGCTCTTCTTTGAGACCATAGTTTTGTTTGTTTGTGTTCATCGTCTGTGTTCCTTCTATAATTATTTCGGATTTTTCTTTGTAATGTATTGCACCTTACCTTTCATGGCATTAAAATATGAACTCTTTGTTGTGTATTCGACCATTTTGTCTAAGCATTAGTACCTGCTTATTTTTCGTTCTGCTATTTCAGTACGAGCCCACCTCCATCCCATCTTTCCGTAGCTTCTCTCTCTCTCTCTCTCTCTCTCTCTCTCTCTCTCTCTCTCTCTCTCGCTGTGTGTGTGTGTGTGTGTGTGTGTGTGTGTATGCGTGGTGTGTGTGTGTGTGTGGTGTGTGTGTGTGTGTGTGTGTGTGTGCGTGTGTGTGTGTGTGTGCGTGTATGTGTGTGTGCGTGTGTATGTGTGCTTTTTGACTGAGAAGTGAAAAAGGAGAGGTTGCAGGAGGGTAGAGGGCAACAGCGAGAGAAGGGAAAGGGGTGGGGAAGGTGGGGACGGGGATGCTAAAAATCGGATTTGCTTGACTTTGTCCCTTAACCCTACTGAATCTAACTCTTGGCGAGGTCCGAGTGTTCGATGGGGTATCCTGATCTACCGATAAGGGGTGTCCATTTCATTTCACCATGGCAACAAAAGCTATTTGCTGTTTCCCCCACTTCTGTATCGTTTGGCAACGTCAACACAACTGGTCTTGGGGGTTGTGGGATCGAATCCCTGAACACTTACTCCTCAACTGATCTCGCATTTTGTGATCAGCTGTTTACGATCGACCAGTACGGGTATCATTAACACAGATTTTTTTTCCTGGATCAGCTGATCTTTCGGGAGATACAAGACTGATAAGAAAGGAGCTTCCAACTACAGCAAAAACCAACTGTCAAAATTATCACATTTTACAACCTTCGTGGATGAACAAAAGAAAAAAAAAAACGGACATAATTTCTACGACCCTTGATGATCTCAGGTCTTCACTGGGTCGTCCACTTACCTTTGAAAATAATGCAGCAGAAACAATGCCAGGGCCACCTGGTTTCGCCACTGTCCCGCACGTGGACACTCGGTGAACATAAGCAGAAACAGCGGCACAACAAAAGACGGCAGCTCCTGAACAAACCAGGCGACTCGGCCAGGGATTAAACAGCCCCACCCGCCCCGAGAGTAGCGTCCGTACGGCGCATAGGCGAACTTGAGCGATAAGGCCACGCAGGACGCCCAAACAATAAACGTGTAGCTCAAACACTCGTACAGTTTCACTTCGTTTTGCCACAAACTTTGCACGAACCTTAATGCGTCGTCTGCAAACGCCATGATGACAAGAGGTACTCGCGGATTAATCGTGTGAGTCCTTCTATAAAGCCCCGGGATCGACCAATCACAGCTCTTCACAGCCGCTCGCCGCGTCGTCGAGTGTCGTCTGCTTCTCTTCACTCATTCGCGCCGCCGCGCACGGAAGGCCGGGCGGCATTGATGACAAACTTGTTTTCTTTGGTGTCCAGGTAAGATGAAGTTTGACTCGCGGAAACTCGCTTCCTTCTCAGGCTGGGCTTGTGGGGGCTTTTGTTGTGGATGTTGTTGTTTTTTTAACCGCCAGGGAGGGGACGTCACCGTGGGTGGGTGGGGTGCAAGAGAAACGGACTTACCGCAAAAGTTGGGAGGTGTCACGCCCACCTCCTTCTCCACCCAGTCCGTCTTGCCTCTCTCTCTCTCTCTCTCTCTCTCTCTCTCGCTTGTGTGTGTGTGTGTGTCTGTGTGTATGTGTGAGAGAGAGAGAGAGAGACAGATAGACAGAGAGTTTTCTCTTATGTTAATAATAAATTGTTCCTGTTTTTGTTACAATCTGTTAATGTGGGCTACAGTTTGTGGACAATGCATAGTATGAGGACCACAACATATATAGGCCTACCTATCGTGTAGAAGCAGTACAATACCTATCGTGTGGCAGCAGTACAGTACCTATCGTATAGAAGCAGTACAAACCTATCGTGTTGCTGTTATGTTTTCCGCACACGAGGGAACAACAGCGAGATGAAAAAAATATCTGGTACGTTACCTTCAAGAATTAAAGATGAGTGAATCAGTTTGTGTGTGTGTGTGTGTGTGTGTGTGTGTGTGTGTGTGTGTGTGTGTGACAGTGAGCACGAGCGCGCTTTGTGTGTGTGGAGGGGGTGGTTGTAGTGGTGGTGGTGGTGGTGTGTGAGTATGTGTTTGTGAGAGAGAGACAGACAGAGAGATGGGGGGGGGGGGGGGGGGGGAGGAGGAGGAGTCAGTCAGTGCCAAAAAAAAATGCTACTAGAGTTCCGGAAAAGCCGAACATTCCTCTGCTCTGTGTATCCTTTTCCGTTACACGACTTCGTGACAGTGTTTACATTTCACAAATAGTACAGCTCACTAATGAAAAACCACACACACACACACACACACACACACACAACCACGGATGCGTCACCGATGACGACATATCAAAGGAAATTATTGGCTGTTGATTGCAAGGTATCACGCGTGCACATTCACATGACCGGAAACTTGTTTGAAACGACGAATGAAAAGTCAACAGGTGTTTTACTACTATCAGTTGTTCTTATATTATTATATTATATTATATTATATTATATTATATTATATTATACTATATTATATTATATATTATATTTATTATATTATATTATATCATATTATAATTCATTATATTATATTTATCATATTGTGTTATGTAATATATTATATTATATTATGCCACATTATATCATATTATAATAATCATGTGTCATGTTACGGTATACAACATTATAATTTGCTGTAAAACTTTATATTAACTTTGCACTCACATTGTAAGGGTACATGATTTCCATTGAGTCATTGATCAGTTGCTTGTGCACGGGTTTCAGCGACTGGATGCAGTAGAGAGAGAGGCGGGGTGGTGTGTGTGTGTGTGGGGGGGGGGGGGGGGGGGGGGGGCGGAGACGGGCGAGGGACAAAGACTGATCTAGAAGAGCCGATATGTAGTGGCAGAAACAGTTGTAATCTTAGAAGTAGTAGCAGTAGGGGCAATAGTGGTAGTGAGAACGGCAGTTGTTCTATGCAGAATGGGTACTGACAGCAATAGTGCTACTCGTAAAAGATTCAGATTGACGCTGCTACAGTAACAGCGGTAACCGCAACAAAAGCAGTAGATACAGCACAGAAAATGTGGTAGCAAAAGGAACAGCAGCAGCAGCAGTTTCGCAGTCAGGACTAGTCGAAGCAGCGGCAGCAGCAGTTGTAGTAACAGCATCAGAAGCAATACTCAGCGGTAATAGTAATAGTCATGGTAGCAATGATAGCAGTAGTAGTGGTGTCAGCGGCATATAATTTGTAGAGGTGGCAGCAGTTGTAGCATAAGTTGCAGCAGCAGCAAACAGTGGTGGTAGTAGGAACAACAGCAGCAGCAAACAGTGGTGGTAGTAGGAACAACAGCAGCAGCAAACAGTGGTGGTAGTAGGAACACAGCAGCAGCAAACGTGGTGGTAGCAGGAACAACAGCAGCAGCAAACAGTGGTGGTAGTAGGAACAACAGCAGCAGCAAACAGTGGTGGTAGTAGGAACAACAGCAGCAGCAAACAGTGGTGGTAGCAGGAACAACAGCAGCAGCAAACAGTGGTGGTAGTAGGAACAACAGCAGCAGCAAACAGTGGTGGTAGCAGGAACAACAGCAGCAGCAACGTGGTGGTAGCAGGAACAACAGCAGCAGCAAACAGTGGTGGTAGTAGGAACAACAGCAGCAGCAAACAGTGGTGGTAGTAGGAACAACAGCAGCAGCAAACAGTGGTGGTAGTAGGAACAACAGCAGCAGCAAACAGTGGTGGTAGTAGGAACAACAGCAGCAGCAAACAGTGGTGGTAGCAGGAACACCACCAGCAGCAAACAGTGGTGGTAGCAGGAACACCAGAGCAGGAAGAGGAGGAGAAGCAACAGTATGGTTACAGCGGAAGCATTGATGACGCAGCAGTAGTAATGACCGCAGACGTAGCAGTAGTAGTAGAAGTAGTGGCAGCGGCAGCAAGTGAGGAAATACTGAGCAGCAGCAGCAGCAGCAGGAGAAAGAGAGAGAAGAAAACAGAATGGCTGTAGCAGAAGCATCAGTAAGAACAGCAAGAACAGCAATAATAACAATTGCAGTAGCAGTTTGTAATAGTTGGTTCTGTGTGTGTGTGTGTGTGTGTGTGTGTGTGTGTGTGTGTGTGTGTGTGTGTGTGTTTTGTTTTTTTGTTTTTTGTTCGCCGTCATTTACTTGGGCCTATCGTCGTCGTCGTCGTCGTCGTCCTCGTTGTCGTCATCATCATCATTTTCATCATCATCATCATCATCATCATTATATCTTTATCATCTTCATCAACATAATTATTAGACAGCTGTACTGGTAGTGTCAAGTTGATGTGGACAAGTGGAACATGTGACAGCTGTTGTCCCTTTTTTTTCGGAACTCTTGATTTGTTACTAAGTGAACTCTTGATTTGTTACTAAGGGAACTGCTCGACGTAAACTCATGATTTGTTACTACGTGAAGTGTTGATTTGTTACTAAGTGAAGTGTTGATTTGTTACTGTGTGAACTCTTGATTTGTTACTAAGGGAACTGCACAACGTAAACTCTTGATTTGTTACTCAGTGAAGTGTTGATTTGTTACTAAGTGAACTCTTGATTTGTTACTATGTGAAGTGTTGATTTGTTACTAAGGGAACTGCACGACGTCAATGGACAAGGGACAGAAATGCTGAACATTATAACAATTCTCTGACATATACACACAAAAAATAAAAGCGTGACTACAACTCTGATCTGGTGAAATAATTTTTTCGTAAGTTTTAAAAAACAAACGAAGGAAAAGACAAGTAGGATACGAATTTTTCAAAAAGTTAAAGAAAAATTCTCTCTCTCTCTCTTCTCTCTCTCTCTCTCTCTCTCTTCTCTCTCTGTCTGAAAAGAGAGGCAGAGAAAGCCGAAAGGGCAGAAACTGAGAATGACGGAACTGACGGAAATATGAGACAAGAAACAAAACATGTCAACAACGTAGTCAACTCCCCCTATTCATTCCCAACACACAAAAGACGCTCCCCGCCATTGAACACGGACTTCAAAACCCTTACACCTACAAATCCTGCTAACTGCCCGGGAAAGGCAGGGGGGGGGGGGGGGGGGGGGCGGCGGGGGGGGGGGGGGGAGGCGGAGAGGGTGGGGAGGGAGGAGGGTCAAGGAGGAACTAAGTTCATTCATGGCGAGAGTAGAGTGGCCCCACCGATCAGGTGTGAAGAGTCCTTGACCAGTGCCCAGCTAAACGGCGGCCAGGATTGCCGGACTTTGCCAAGTGGCGCGCGGCTAACTTTGACAGAGCGGGAGCCGGACAGGTGCGCACAGCGGGGAGGATTAATGAAGGGAGTTGTAAGCCGATTACACCGGCAGCCCGCCGCCTTGGGCCTGCCTACCCTACCTACCACCCCTCCAAGGGACCACTGACTGCACTGTCCGGAATGGCTCTCAGTGGTAGAATACCGGGTCGGCGTTGACGGGTTTGACGTTGCGGGTTCGAATCCCCGGACCGCGCTGATCGCTCGTGGTGTCGCCAGAGCTAAAAATAGCCCCGTGTGGCCGCTTGCCGTGTGTTATCGGTGTGGCGATATCAGTGAAGGAGTACTCTCATGGGAAGGTTATCTCCACCTGTCCTATCACCAGCGCTGGGTGTGGACACTGAACCTGACTAGAATTGCAAGAGTTACCGTACTTGTTCGTGTTTTTTTTTTCTTGTTTTTTTTTTTTTTTTTTTTTTTTTTGTAACTGTTAACTATTCCATGCGATATTTGAGATTTCCTGCCATACTAATCAAATCGAAGTAACCTGCGATTGATTCTGTTCGTCTGCGTGTTTGACGATACTCAAGCACGAAAAGGCTGTACCAGTCTGATCTGGTGAAAGTACCAGAATGAATATAGCTTTATGTGTGTGTGTATGAGGAAGCTGGGCAGAACCAGACTTCTATTTTTCTTTCGGGGGGGGGGGGGGGGGGGTTATCTGGTTGTTTGTTTTGTTGTGGTCTTTTGTTGGCATTTCTGCTATGCTAGCTACATATACATAGTGCGGCCAGCAGCAATGATTTGGCGTGTTATTAGCTCATCTGGGGTGCAAGAGTTACCCTGCTCATTCGGTCGTTTACTGAACCTGAATAACTCAATCCGACTCGTGAGGCAGTTCGTGGTGTTTGCTATATTACTCTTGTTTCTCTCTCAGTCTCTGTGTGTTGTCCCTGTTCAGGTCATGACTGCAGGAAAAGGTTACGGTGTGTGCTTAGCATGTTTCTCTCTTCATCATTCTGCTGACTGCGTAGTGGGAAGAACTTGTGTGTGTGTGTGTGTGTGTGTGTGTGTGTGTGTGTGTGTGTGTGTGTGTGTGCATTATTACGTGTCTTTCTTGTGACGTTTGAGAAACGTGTATCAACAGTGCATTTGTCAGCTTCGTTTTGCGTGCTATCTGTTACTTTTCACCTTATTTTGTGTCTTCATTGGTATTTTGCCTTCTCTCTGTCTCTGTGTCTGTCTGTCTGTCTCCCCCTCCCCCCTTTCTCTGTGTGTGTGTGTGTGTGTGTGTGTGTGTGTGTGTGTGTGTGTGTAGAAGAGAGGGCTAAGGGAGGGGGGGGGGGGTAGCTGTGAGGGATATGCTTCAGTAGAGAGAGAGGGAGAAAATGTGTGTGTGTGTGTGTGTGTGTGTGTGTGTGTGTGTGTGTGTGTGTGTGTGTGTGTGTGGTGTGCATTAGTAAGTGTCTTTCTGTGACCGTTTGAGAAACTGTGTATCAACAGTGCATTTGTCAGCTTCGTTTTGGCGTGCTATCTGTTCTTTTCACTTATTTTGTGTCTTCATGTTTTTTGCTTCTCTCTGTCTCTGTGTCTGTCTGCCCTGTCTCACCCTCCCCCCTTTCTCTGTGTGTGTGTGTGAGTGTGTGTGGCTGTGTGATGTGTGTGTGTGTCAGTGTGAGTGGTGTAGGAAGAGGGGGTAAGGGAGGGGGGGGGGGTAGCTAGTGAGGGATATGCTTCAGTAGAGAGAGAGGGAGAAAATGTGTGTGTGTGTGTGTGTGTGTGTGTGTGTGTGTGTGTGTGCAGACGCTCGTATGAGCTAGTGCGTTGCAAGCAAGCTTTGTGGGCGCGCGCGCGAGTGTGTGTATGTATGAGTGTGTGTGTGGGGGGGGGGGGGGGTGAGTGTGTGTGTGTCTGTCTGTCTGTCTGTGTGTGTGTATGTCGGTACTGCTGGTCAGTGGCTGGCTGTCCTGTCCAATCCACTGGAGCGGACAGGCGCACGGCCATCAGCTGACTGACCGCCCCCTGCAGAGACAGGCGGAATGGCCTGACTGGCCGAGCCTATCTGTTCGCCAGGGAACGTACCCCAGGGCAAGGGAAGCCAGGGAAAGGTAGGGGAGGAGGGGGAGGGGGACAGTAGGCGGCGGGT
>CM065717.1:99418209-99425030 GCA_033310375.1 Conus canariensis
AGTCACAAACAGTGATGTCACATTGTGCTAAGACACTTTATCATGGTCACAAACATATGTCACATTGTGTAGGACACTTTATCATGAGTCACAAAAAATGATGTCACATTGTGCTAAGGACACTTTATCATGAGTCACAAACATGATGTCACTTGTGCTAAGGACACTTTATCATGAGTCACAAACATGATGTCACATTGTGCTAAGGACACTTTATCATGAGTCACAAACAAATGATGTCACATTGTGCTAAGGACACTTTATCATGAGTCACAAACATATGATGTCACATTGTGCTAAGGACACTTATCATGATCACAACAGTGATGTCACATTGTGCTAAGGACATTTTCATGAGTCACAACATTGATGTCAATTGTGCTAAGGACACTTATCATGAGTCACAAACATGATGTCACATTTGCTAAGGACACTTTATCATGAGTCACAAACAGTGATGTCACATTGTGCTAAGGACACTTTATCATGAGTCACAAACAATGATGTCACATTGTGCTAAGGACACTTTATCATGAGTCACAAACAATGATGTCACATTGTGCTAAGGACACTTTATCATGAGTCACAAACAATGATGTCACATTGTGCTAAGGACACTTATCATGAGTCACAAACATAATGATGTCACATTGTGCTAAGGACACTTTTCATGAGTCACAAACATAATGATGTCACATTGTGCTAAGGACACTTATCATGAGTCACAACAGTGATGTCACATTGTGCTAAGGACACTTTATCATGAGTCACAAACATAATGATGTCACATTGTGCTAAGGACACTTTATCATGAGTCACAACAATGATGTCACATTGTGCTAAGGACACTTTATCATGAGTCACAAACAAATGATGTCACATTGTGCTAAGGACACTTTATCATGAGTCACAAACATAATGATGTCACATTGTGCTAAGGACACTTTATCATGAGTCACAAACATAATGATGTCACATTGTGCTAAGGACACTTTATCATGAGTCACAAACATAATGATGTCACATTGTGCTAAGGACACTTTATCATGAGTCACAAACATATGATGTCACATTGTGCTAAGGACACTTTATCATGAGTCACAAACATAATGATGTCACATTGTGCTAAGGACACTTTATCATGAGTCACAAACATAGTGATGTCACATTGTGCTAAGGACACTTTATCATGAGTCACAAACAGTGATGTCACATTGTGCTAAGGACACTTTATCATGAGTCACAAACAGTGATGTCACATTGTGCTAAGGACACTTTATCATGAGTCACAAACATATGATGTCACATTGTGCTAAGGACACTTTATCATGAGTCACAAACATAATGATGTCACATTGTGCTAAGGACACTTTATCATGAGTCACAAACAAGTGATGTCACATTGTGCTAAGGACACTTTATCATGAGTCACAAACATAATGATGTCACATTGTGCTAAGGACACTTTATCATGAGTCACAAACATAATGATGTCACATTGTGCTAAGGACACTTTATCATGAGTCACAAACAAGTGATGTCACATTGTGCTAAGGACACTTTATCATGAGTCACAAACATAGTGATGTCACATTGTGCTAAGGACACTTTATCATGAGTCACAAAATAATGATGTCACATTGTGCTAAGGACACTTTATCATGAGTCACAAACAATGATGTCACATTGTGCTAAGGACACTTTATCATGAGTCACAAACATATGATGTCACATTGTGCTAAGGACACTTTATCATGAGTCACAAACATAATGATGTCACATTGTGCTAAGGACACTTTATCATGAGTCACAAACATATGATGTCACATTGTGCTAAGGACACTTTATCATGAGTCACAAACATAATGATGTCACATTGTGCTAAGGACACTTTATCATGAGTCACAAACATAATGATGTCACATTGTGCTAAGGACACTTTATCATGAGTCACAAACATAGTGATGTCACATTGTGCTAAGGACACTTTATCATGAGTCACAAACATAATGATGTCAACATTGTGCTAAGGACACTTTATCATGAGTCACAACATAGTGATGTCACATTGTGCTAAGGACACTTTATCATGAGTCACAAACATAATGATGTCACATTGTGCTAAGGACACTTTATCATGAGTCACAAACATAGATGTCACATTGTGCTAAGGACACTTTATCATGAGTCACAAACATAATGATGTCACATTGTGCTAAGGACACTTTATCATGAGTCACAAACATAATGATGTCACATTGTGCTAAGGACACTTTATCATGAGTCACAAACAAGTGATGTCACATTGTGCTAAGGACACTTTATCATGAGTCACAAACATAATGATGTCACATTGTGCTAAGGACACTTTATCATGAGTCACAAACATAATGATGTCACATTGTGCTAAGGACACTTTATCATGAGTCACAAACATAATGATGTCACATTGTGCTAAGGACACTTTATCATGAGTCACAAACATATGATGTCACATTGTGCTAAGGACACTTTATCATGAGTCACAAACATAATGATGTCACATTGTGCTAAGGACACTTTATCATGAGTCACAAACATAATGATGTCACATTGTGCTAAGGACACTTTATCATGAGTCACAAACATGATGTCACATTGTGCTAAGGACACTTTATCATGAGTCACAAACAGTGATGTCACATTGTGCTAAGGACACTTTATCATGAGTCACAAACATAATGATGTCACATTGTGCTAAGGACACTTTATCATGAGTCACAAACATAATGATGTCACATTGTGCTAAGGACACTTTATCATGAGTCACAAACATAGATGTCACATTGTGCTAAGGACACTTTATCATGAGTCACAAACATATGATGTCACATTGTGCTAAGGACACTTTATCATGAGTCACAAACATAATGATGTCACATTGTGCTAAGGACACTTTATCATGAGTCACAAACATAATGATGTCACATTGTGCTAAGGACACTTATCATGAGTCACAAACATAATGATGTCACATTGTGCTAAGGACACTTTATCATGAGTCACAAACATAATGATGTCACATTGTGCTAAGGACACTTTATCATGAGTCACAACATGATTCACATTGTGCTAAGGACACTTTATCATGAGTCACAAACATATGATCACATTGTGCTAAGACACTTTATCATGAGTCACAAACATAATGAGTCACATTGTGCTAAGGACACTTTATCATGAGTCACAAACAATGATGTCACATTGTGCTAAGGACACTTTATCATGAGTCACAAACATAATGATGTCACATTGTGCTAAGGACACTTTATCATGAGTCACAAACATTGATGTCACATTGTGCTAAGGACACTTTATCATGAGTCACAAACATAATGATGTCACATTGTGCTAAGGACACTTTATCATGATCACAAACATGATGTCACATTGTGCTAAGGACACTTATCATGAGTCACAAACTAATGATGTCACATTGTGCTAAGGACACTTTATCATGAGTCACAAACATAATATGTCACATTGTGCTAAGGACACTTATCATGAGTCACAAACATGATGTCACATTGTGCTAAGGACACTTATCATGAGTCACAAACATATGATGTACATTGTGCTAAGGACACTTTATCATGAGTCACAAACTATGATGTCACATTGTGCTAAGGACACTTTATCATGAGTCACAAAAAATGATGTCACATTGTGCTAAGGACACTTATCATGAGTCACAAACATGATGTCACATTGTGCTAAGGACACTTTATCATGATCACAAACATATGATTCACATTGGCTAGGACACTTTATCATGAGTCACAAACATAATGATGTCACATTGTGCTAAGGACACTTATCATAGTCACAAACAATGATGTCACATTGTGCTAAGGACACTTATCATGAGTCACAAACAATGATGTCACATTGTGCTAAGGACACTTTATCATGAGTCACAAAATAATGATGTCACATTGTGCTAAGGACACTTTATCATGAGTCACAAACATAAGATGTCACATTGTGCTAAGGACACTTTATCATGATCACAAACATGTGAGGACTACAGGCACAAACGATCAATTCAAGGCATTTTCAGATCAACTGATTCAATGGCAAGACCTTCATGATCACAAAATTCACATGTGCAAGGACACTTTATCAGACACAAACTATTCATGGTAGACACTTACGAGCACACAATGACACATGTGCTAAGGACACTTCAGATCCAAAAAGAGCAATTCTAAGGAACTTACTGTCAACAAGATTATGTGCTAGCACTTTACGTCCAAAGTGAGTAGGACCTTCATGATCAAACATGTCACATTTCAGGACCTAATATGAGTCACATAAGGAACATTTCAAGGTCAAAACATAAAATGTCTTGCTAAGACACTATCATAGTCAACTGTGTCACATTGTGCTAAGGACACTTTATTGGTCACAAAATATGTCACATTGCTAAGGACACTTATCATATCACAAACAAATGATGTCACATTGTTAAGAGACAACATATGTCACTGAGTCAAGGACACTTATCTGGCAAACATATGTCAATGTAAGGCACTTTTGAATATGTCACAAGTATGTCACTTGTCTAGGAACTTATCATGAGTCCAAACATATGAGTCATGTGCTAAGGACATTATCATGGTCACAATATATGAGTCAATGCTAGGAACTTTTAAGTCAAACTAAGTGTCACATTGGCAAGGACATTTCATGGCCAAACAATGTCATGGCTAGACACTTTCATGTCACAAACATATGTAATGGCAAGACATTTATCAGTACAATTGAATGCACTTAGAGGACACTTAACATTGCAAAATTTCATGGTAGACATTTATTCATGGCAAATTAAAGTCAATTGAGAACTTTATATGATCACAAATGAAGGATTTTGTAAGACATTTATATGATCACAAACAAGATGTCAATTGTGTAAGACTTATGGTCACAAACAATTATGACCCAAGTCTAAGTCCCCTTACATTATCCAACCAAAAGTGTCCCAATGCTAAGCCCTTAAAAATATTCCCCTCTTAAAAAATATCATCTAACCCCCCCAACAGGTCAAAATTTGAAATGCCACAAACATGAACCCCCCTATGACACAATGTGCCTAGGACCTATCAAGTTACCCAAAAAAATCAGTACAATTCCCCGGAAAAAATTGTTCCCCATACAACATAAGACCCATTGTCCTTAATCCAAAATGAGCCCACACCCAAAGTTTTCCCCCCTTGACCAAGGACCTAAAAACCTGGCCCCCCCCAATAGCTGTCAATAGTGCTAGGACCCATACTTTGTTACCAACCAAAATAAGCCCCCAAATTGCTAGGGACACATTCAAGTCCCCCCCAAATATCACAATATACTTATTAACAAAAAAATTACCACCCCCACCTCTCCCCCAAATATACACCAAAAAATTATACCCCCAAATAATAATCATTATCACTTTCCCCCCAAAAACTATACCCCCCCAACATAAACCCAAATCCTTCCCCAAAAAAATTCCCCCCACCCAAATCCCAATTTTTCCCAAACACATTACCCCCCCCCCCCCACAATATTCCCCCAAATCCCCCCCCCAAAAACCTCCTACCCCCCACCATCAACCCATATACTTCCCAAACACCATAACCCCCCCCAACACCATACCAATATCCCCTTTCCCCAAAAAACCAAAATCTACCCCCCCCACAATCATACCCAATATCCCCTTTCCCCCAAAAACCCATTTCCCCCCCATCATACCCCATTATAAATTTCCCCCCAAAAAACCTTACCCCCCTATCATACAAATATACCTTCAAAACACCATCTACCACCCCCCTATCTACCCCAATATCACCTTCCCAAAACCATTACCCCACCACCATATACCCACAATATCACCTTCCCAAACCATATACCCCCCCCCTAAATAAACCCAATATTCACTCCCCAAAACAATCCCACCCCCACCATCTTCAATATACCTTCCCCCATACACCATTCTACCCACCACCATCATACCCCCAATAATCACCTTCCCAAAACACCCATCTACCCCCCCACCATCATACCCAAATATACCTTCCCCAAACACTCTACCCCCCTAATCATACCCAATAATATCTTCCCCAAACACCATCTACCCCCCCCACCATCATAACCCAATATACTTCCCCCCAAACATCTCTACCCCCCCCATCATTACCCCCAATATACCTTCCAAAACACCATCTACCCCCCCCCCCCCACATCATCCCCCCAATATCACCTCCCAAACACATCTACCCCCCCCCTATCATACCCAATATATCTTCCCCAAACACCATCTACCCCCCCCCCCATCATACCCCAATATCACCTTCCCCAAACACCATCTACCCCCCCACCATCATACCCAATATCACATTCCCAAACACCACTACCCCCCCCCACCATCATACCCCCAATATACCTTCCAAACACATCTAACCCCCCCTATCATACCCAATATACCTTCCCAAACCCCATCACCCCCCCCCCCATATACCAATATCACCCCCCAAACCATCTACCCCCCCCCTATCTACCCCAAAATCATCTTCCCAAAACACCATCACCCCATATACCAATACCTTCCCCAAACCCCATCTACCCCCCCCCCACCATCATACCCCCAATATCCCTTCCCCAAAAATTCTACCCCCCCCAATCATACCCCCAATATACCTTCCCAAACACCCTTTACCCCCCCACCATCATCCCCCAATATACCTTCCAAACACCCATCTACCCCCCTATAATCCCCAAATACTTCCCCAAAAACCATATACCCC
>CM065717.1:99425130-99427630 GCA_033310375.1 Conus canariensis
AGTCACAAACATAATGATGTCACATTGTGCTAAGGACACTTTATCATGAGTCACAAACATGATGTCACATTGTGCTAAGGACACTTTATCATGAGTCACAAACATAATGATGTCACATTGTGCTAAGGACACTTTATCATGAGTCACAAACATATGATGTCACATTGTGCTAAGGACACTTTATCATGAGTCACAAACATAATGATGTCACATTGTGCTAAGGACACTTTATCATGAGTCACAAACAATGATGTCACATTGTGCTAAGGACACTTTATCATGAGTCACAAACATAGTGATGTCACATTGTGCTAAGGACACTTTATCATGAGTCACAAACATAATGATGTCACATTGTGCTAAGGACACTTTATCATGAGTCACAAACATAATGATGTCACATTGTGCTAAGGACACTTTATCATGAGTCACAAACATAATGATGTCACATTGTGCTAAGGACACTTTATCATGAGTCACAAACTAGTGATGTCACATTGTGCTAAGGACACTTTATCATGAGTCACAAACATAATGATGTCACATTGTGCTAAGACATATATTCAATGGCTAAGACACTTATCAGATCCAAACATGATGTCATGTCTAAGGCACTTTATCAGATCACAAACAAGTCACATTGTGCTAAGGACACTTTATCATGATCACAAACATGTCATTGTGAAGACTTATCTGAGTCACAACATGATGTCACATTGTGCTAAGACACTATCATATCAACAATGATGTCACATTGTGCTAAACCTTATCATGATCAAACATGATCACATTCTAAGACTTATCATGAGTCACAAACAATGATGTCACTGTGCTAAGGACACTTTACAGTCACAACATGATGTCACATTTGCTAAGGACACTTATCATGATCACAAACATGATGTCACATTGGCTAGGACACTTTATCATGATCACAACATGATGTCACATTGCTAAGGACACTTTATCTGAGTCACAAACATATGATGTCACATTGGCTAAGGACACTTTATCATGAGTCACAACATGATGTCACATTGTGCTAAGACACTTTATCATGAGTCACAAACATGATTCACATTGTGCTAAGGACCTTTATCATGAGTCACAAACATGATGTCACATTGTGCTAAGGACACTTTATCATGAGTCACAAACATATGATGTCACTTGTGCTAAGGACACTTTATCATGAGTCACAAACATGATGTCACATTGTGCTAAGGCACTTTATCATGAGTCACAAACTATGATGTCAATTGTGCTAAGGACACTTTATCAGATCACAACTATGATGTCACATTGTGCTAAGGACACTTTATCATGAGTCAAACAATGATGTCAATTGTGCTAGACACTTTATCATGAGTCACAACATGATGTCAATTGTGCTAAGACACTTTATCAAGTCACAACATGATGTCACATTGTGCTAAGGACACTTTATCATGAGTCAAACATGAGTCAATTGTGCAAGGACACTTATCATGAGTCACAAACATGATTCACATTGTGCAAGGACACTTTATCATGAGTCACAAACATGATGTCAATTGTGCTAAGGACACTTTATCATGAGTCACAAACATGATGTCCATTGTGCTAAGGACTTTATATACACAAGATTACATTGCAAGGACACTTACATGAGTCACAAACATGATTCAATGTGAGACATATCAGAGTCACAACATGATTCATGTGCTAAGACCTTTATCTGTCACACATGATGTCAATTGTCTAAGACCTTTATCATGATCACAACATATTCCATTGTGCAGACACATCATGATCACACATATGACATTGTGCAAGGACACTTTATATGAGTCCAACATATATGCATTGTGCTAAGACACTTTATCATGAGTCACAAACAGTGATGTCACATTGTGCTAAGGACACTTTATCATGAGTCACAAACATATGATGTCACATTGTGCTAAGGACACTTATCATGAGTCACAAATATGAGCACATTGTGCTAGGACACTTTTCACATGGTCAAAAATATGATGTCACATTTGAAGGACACTTTATCAGATTCAAAAACAGTGATGTCACATTGTGCTAAGGACACTTTATCATGAGTCACAAACTATGATGTCACATTGTGCTAAGGACACTTTATCATGAGTCACAAACATATGATGTCACATTTCTAGGACACTTTTCATATTTGCAAACATATGATCAATTTGCTAAGGACACTTTATCATGAGTCACAAAGTAAAATGTCACATTGTGCTAAGGACACTTTATCATGATCACAAACAATGATTGTCAATTTCAAGACACTTTATCATGAGTCAAAACTATGATGTCACATTTAGGAATTTATTTAGCACAAACATTGATGTCAAATTGTGCTAAGGACACTTTATCATGAGTCACAAACATAATGATGTCACATTGTGCTAAGGACACTTTACATGAGTCACAAACATAATGATGTCACATTGTGCTAAGGACACTTTATCATGAGTCACAAACATGATGT
>CM065717.1:99440130-99457630 GCA_033310375.1 Conus canariensis
TCCACCATTTTTAAATGATAACTAAAAATAAATAAATAAATAACACTTTAATGAAACATGACGGATAATTTCATGCTCATCCGCCATTCCTAAATGACAACTAAAAATGAATAAATAAATGAACAAAGAAATAAATAGATAAACAGGTAAATAATTTTTTGCACGTTTCTGTCCTTTCCTTGTCAGTGTGTTGAACGCCACTCCACTTCTACATACTATATGTGAACATAAAATGTTTGTCTATTCATTCAGTCACTCTTTCCGTCAAGAACTCGTGTTCGAACCCTCCATAAGAAAGTAAAGGAAAGAAACGCTGTGGTCAAATTACAGTCTAAAACTGCTTTCCCGTCCTCCTTGTCCACCCATACCACCACCACCGGCACCACCCTTATATTTCCCCCTCGTGCTCTCCCAGGCGAAAGCCAAAGGTCCCCCCTCCCTGAGAAAGAAGCGGCAGTCTTTGTGTCCTGTCTTTCTGCCCGCCTCCTTTCATCTCTCTCGTCCTCTCTTTGATCACCAGTAACAAGCCACACAGGTCGACACGGGAGCTGTGCATTTGGACAGCAGTTGTCTCCCTTACCTCTAAAGGCTTCAAGCTAATTATGTGATTTTCCCACTCGCTCATGGGTAATAGGGCATGAGACATCCGACCCCTCTTATTTCTCTCTCTCTCTCTCTCTCTCTCTCTCTCTCTCTCTCTCTTCCTCTCTCTCTCTCTCAGCTTTCTAGAAGTGGTAGAAGTGTGGGAGAAGAGGGTTGGGGAAGGAAGAGGGGTGAGGAGGAGAGGGGGGGGGGGGGGCAGCATTAACTGGCGTGTTCCGTATTGCTAGGGTGATCCGTGTTCATGTTGCTCGATGTCAACTGGCTATTAATGGCTTGCTTCTGAAAGGAGACACTTTGATCGAAAGAAGAGAGAGAGAGAGAAAGAGAGGGGGGGGGGGGAGGGGAGACAGAGAGAGTAAAGGAGACAGATTTACAGACTGACGGAGTGAGACGACATAAATGTAGGAGGAAAAAGACTGGCAAGCGCACACGCTCGAACACGCATACGGGCACACTGACACACACGCACGCACGCACTCACGCGCGCGCTCGCACACACACACGCACACACACACACACACACACACACACACACACACACACACACACACACACACACACACACGCACACGACAGAGAGAGAGAGACAGAGACAGAGACAGAGAGAGGAATACAAATTAACTTAAGAGATCCATGGACAGAAATAAAGATGGGCATATGCAAGTTTTAAAGCACGCGCGTGCCCGCGCACTCGCACACACACACACACACACACACACACACACACACACACACACACACACACACACACACACACACGTACACACATTCTCTCTCTCTCCTCTCTCTCTCTCTCTCTCTCTCTCTCTCTCTCTCTCTCTCTCTCTTAGTAATATCATCTGAATTATGGATGTGCCTGTATCTGATGTTTGGGTGCGCGCGACGCACACCAACGTACAAGCACACATGCAAAAACGCATGTACATCTTAGCACCCATACATAATTATTATGTCTGTGAAACGGTATCTACCGCATCTGATGTTTGGGAACACAGATCTGTATTTTCAGCCTGAAACATGGCACCAAGGTTGATTGTCGGTATCTAATGAGGGTTAGCAACAAAAAACAAAAACAAAAAAAAAACCGCCAATGAAATGTAGAAAACAGCTAGTCTTTTCTTATCTTCGCTTCCTTTTTCTTCTCCTGTTTATCTCCCTTTGCCTTCACTCTTTTTCTTTATCTTTTTTCCCCCATGATTTCCTCCTCCTCGTTCTTAAACCCTATTCACTAGTTATTTCCCCTTATTTTATTTCTCCCCGCAGCTTTTCGATCGTTTTCCGTTTTCCTCTCCTGTTCTCACGTTCAAACGTCACCCTTTCCCCACCCTCCAAGTGCGGTCGGTCGGTCGGTCGTGGCTTGGATGTGTGCGAAACACCGCCGTCTAACGACGCCCTACCACTTGCCAAGGCCGAGAAAGTTACACGGAAAATCAAAGCAGTTAATCAGGCGTCCCTCTTCACGTTCTATGAATCACACACAATGTGTGTGTGTTTGTGTGTGTGTGTGTGTGTGTGTGTGTGTGTGTGTGTGTGTGTGTGTGTGTTATTCAGGCCTTTCGTCCGAGACGCGTGGAAACATTTTATCTGGAGATCAGCAAGGCAAACTTGGGAGCTGTGTGCATGTTCTCACGAGCAGCCAACTCGTAAAATCGTACGACCCTGCGAGACAGTCTTTACCATCTAAGGTCTAAATGCAGTTTTCATGTCTCGGTTAAACATGGAAGATTTCTCGTCCGTCTTTGAACAGAAGTATCGAACAGAAAGAGAGCCTTGGGGGACTATAGTTTTGGTGTGAAAATGTAGGGATGAACGTCCACAGCGCCTTTAGGGGGAGATGTGGGGTAGCGGCGGGGAGTGGGGGGGGGGAGGGGTTAAGGGAGGATGGATGGTTTTTAGGAAGGTTTAGGGAGCTACTCTTGTTTGAAGACGCTGCCCCATCATGAATGATGTTAATCTCATGCGGCCATCATAATTGACATTAACCTCACGCCGCCGTCGTCAACGCCATTACTCTCAGCCACTCCCTCCATATATTTCTTCTACACGCCACAGTTGGAATTTTGCTCTAAAACACTATATAATCCATGTAAGCGTTTTGAAGCCTACCCTGAATATGAGCCAGTATTTAATGTTAAACTGATACTTGATCAAAAGAACATAAATTGACAGTATAAAAGACATACTACATATTAATGTGAAACCGTATTTAGAGCAACATTGATCAAAAGAACATAAATTGACAATATAAAAGACATACTACATATTAATGTGAAACCGTATTTAGAGCAACATGTTAAACAGAATTTACCATCCATCTTCCGCCCATACACCCCACACCATTCCACCCTATCCCCACAACTTACTGTTAGAACTGGTAAGCAACATTCTCACAGATATCAAAACATCGAAAGAACCAGCACACTGGGGATAAAACAAACGAAACACTGAGACACAACTATGCACGTGTCTAAACTGTGTCTGTATGAAAGATCAGACCGACCCGTTGTGATGTATCTGTATTGGCTTTGTTTCTGTGACTCGACAAAGAAAAACAAAGGAACAAATGGAAAGACAGACCGGAAAATATGTCATTTTTCTCCCCTTTCTTTTCAACTAAGAAGGCACATGTAGCAATGAGGAACATGTGTAGGAACCGAGAAAGAAAAAGAAAGGAACAAATAGAAAGAAAGAAAGAAAATTTAATTCTCAACTAAGAAGGCATACAGACAATAAGGAAAATATGTTTGTATTAGACCATTTTAAGAAGGTACTAGTAAAAGACACGAACCCGGTTTGTATTCACCAGCATCGTCACATGACCATGGTTCAGCATGTGTGTGTGTGTGTGTGTGTGTGTGTGTGTGTGTGTGTGTGTGTGTGTGTGTGTGTGTGTGTGTGTGTGTGTGCGCGCGCGTGTCTGCGTGCGTGTGTGTTTGTATCCAATATGAATTCGTCTGCACTCGGAGTTACCCTTCTTGCAACAATCTCCATCTCATACCAGACGTGGTCGGACGGCGTCAGAGACGTGGGCACGGAAGTGATGGAGGAGGCCATGCTGGTGCGCCAGACAGGATCAAACAAAGTGGGGGCCCGGAGCACACAGCCAGCGCGTGCAAACACTGGGAGAGTATGGAAACACACTGATGTCAAAAGGCTGTACACTACAATATTCTGTAGTTTAGCTCAGCTATGCTGTGACGGCCCAGCTACCTCCAGAGGCCTCTTCACGGCTGTCAGCACGACAGAACAGAGGTCAGTGACGGCCCAGCTACCTCCAAAGGCCTCTTCACGGCTGTCAGCACGACAGAACAGAGGTCCTGACTTGAAACAGAAACAAAGCCAAGCTACGTGCATGTGTACAGCAGTTAGTGACCTGATACCTAAGCTATAGACATGGGTGTGTGTGTTGGGGGGGGGGGGGGGTTAGAAACCAGGGCGTGCGGCGAGCTGCAGCCATGTTGCTTCATCTTTACTACTAACATTTTAAAGTTTAAGAATGTTAAAAGAAACAACAACGAAAAATGAAAATCATCTGAAAAGCATAGGAAAATAGATACTGCAAAATGGACGGCTTGTGTCCTGTCTGCACAGTGCGTACAGTCTCATTATATTCCAGGCTGTCAACCTGAATAAGGACACCCCCATAGGTACACATTTCAATAGCCCTGGACATAACGTGTTTCATATGTCAGTCTCTGCTGTTCACCAAAACCACTCAGATGCCATACACCGTAAATTCCTTGAATCATCTCTGATCTCTAGGCTAGGGACGCTCACTCCCCATGGACTGAACATCAAGGACTGAGGTGATGGAGTCGCCATTTTAGCCATACAATGTGGACTGCCCAAATTTTTTTTTTTTTTTTTTTTGCAACATGCCGGCAGCTGAGATAGGGTACATAGCTTGTTTGTGGTCTTCAGCACTTACCCTACCCTTGTTGTTTTTCAAAACGTTTTTTGAGGTTGAAAAAAATTGTTTGCGGTTGTGCACGTATATATCATATATATGCCTAGACACCCAAAGGTATGAATACCTTTATGAGTTATAAACGTGCTTCTTCCCCCCCCCTTTCCCCCCGCCCCCTCCCCCCTCTCTCTCCCTCTCTATAATGGTATGTGCCGGGCGGGGGGGGGGGGGGGGGGGGGGGATGATGCCGGGAGGGCGGGGAGCGCGCATGTGTGTGTGTGTGTGTGTGTGTGTGTGTGTGTGTGTGTGTGTGTGTGTGTGTGTGTGTGTTTTCTTCCCTTTATGTGTGTGTGTGTGTGTGTGTGTGTGTGTGTGTGTGTGTGTGTGTGTGTGTGTGTGTGTTTTTGAGTTCTTGTCACTTCAAATTTGTTGAAACAATTCCTGTGTCCTCAGTTTCATGTCACTTGAAAAAGACTCTAAGAGTCGAAACGTTGTGTATTGTTTTTGTTTTCTCTTTAACCCCCCTTTTTGTTTCGGTCTTTACCACCAATCTTCAAATTACATAGTTGCTCATTATATTCGTTGCCAAATTACAATAGTTGAAAAAAAGCAGCAAATTGTGTCAGTAAGGAAAAGAGTAAAGAGACACGTTTTAGAGCGAAGAGTGGATACTAAGCCTTAAAAAAAACAAAAACAGAACGGAACAGAAAAACAGCAGATGACAGTGAAAAAATACGCCAAGTGAAAAGTCGAGGAGAGTGATTGGAAAGAGGAAATTGTCGGCGCAAAACTTCAAGGAGTGGGAATATAACTGACACTGAAAGAGTTGCAGATATTCCCAGGAAGCGTAAATGTTCTTAGAAGTAATTACTTTTCGTCCTGGAAAGAGTGCGGTATACTGCAAACGTTATTTTCATGTAATACTGATCACTGTCACTGTAAACATTCGGGCATTTCTTAGATTAAAAAAGACAGAACAGAAATCAGAATTTTTTTTAGCCACAAGAAATTCCCTTTCACAGCGTAACATTCTTTTCACTGATTAGCGCCTTCTCGGTTCCTTCGAAGCCTCACTCGCAGATACATGAATCCTAATCACTCATTTGACGCCTGCTTACAACTGCACAACTTTTCAACCCAAAAGTGTTAATCAAGGAAAACCCTAATATGTCAACTGCTTACAACTGCACAACTTTAGAGCTAAAAACAAACAAACAAACAAACAAACAACAACCGAGATAATCACTAACGTCACTGAAAAACAATATTCACACAATACGTTCTCTCTTTCCTCCTCGAATGGATGTGTCTGTTCAAGGAGAAAACTGTAAAAAATTCTATCGTTTGACAACACATGGCTACCATAAGATGACAGCCTCCTGCACTGGACGAAGCAGGTACATAATGATGCAGACTGTCTGGTCATCACACAGGGTGTTTCAGGTGTATAATGATGTACACACTCTGGTCATCACACGTGTCTCAGGTGTATAATGATGCAGACTGTCTGGTCATCACACAGGGTGTTTCAGGTGTATAATGATGCAGACTGTCTGGTCATCACACAGGGTGTTTCAGGTGTATAATGATGTAAACAGTCTGGTCACCACACGTGTCTCAGGTGTATAATGATTCAGACTGGTCATCACATGTGTTTCAGGTGTATAATGATGCAGACTGTCTGGTCATCACACGTGTTTCAGGTGTATAATGATGCAGACTGTCTGGTCATCACACGTGTTTCAGGTGTATAATGATGCAGACTGTCTGGTCATCACACAGGGTGTTTCAGGTGTATAATGATGCAGACTGTCTGGTCATCACATGTGTTTCAGGTGTATAATGATGCAGACTGTCTGGTCATCACGTGTTTCAGGTGTATAATGATGCAGACTGTCTGTCTGGTCATCGCACAGGGTGTTTCAAGTGTATAATGATGCAGACTGTCTGGTCATCACATGTGTTTCAGGTGTATAATGATGCAGACTGTCTGGTCATCACATGTGTTTCAGGTGTATAATGATGCAGACTGTCTGGTCATCACTCAGGGTGTTTCAGGTGTATAATGATGCAGACTGTCTGGTCATTACACAGCGTGTTCCAGGTGTATAATGATGCAGACTGTCTGGTCATCACACGTGTTTCAGGTGTATAATGATGCAGACTGTCTGGTCATCACACAGGGTGTTTCAGGTGTATAATGATGCAGACTGTCTGGTCATCACACAGGGTGTTTCAGGTGTATAATGATACAGACTGTCTGGTCACAACACAGGGTGTTCCAGGTGTATAATGATGCAGACTGTCTGGTCATCACACGTGTTTCAGGTGTATAATGATGCAGACTGTGTGGTCATCACACAGGGTGTTTCAGGAGTATAATGATGCAGACTGTGTGGTCATCACACGTGTTTCAGGTGTATAATGATGCAGACTGTCTGGTCATCACACGTGTTTCAGGTGTATAATGATACAGACTGTCTGGTCATCACACGTGTTTCAGGTGTATAATGATGCAGACTGTCTGGTCATCACACAGGGTGTTTCAGGTGTATAATGATGCAGACTGTCTGGTCATCACTCAGGGTGTTTCAGGTGTATAATGATTCAGACTGTCTGGTCATCACATGTGTTTCAGGTGTATAATGATGCAGACTGTCTGGTCATCACGTGTTTCAGGTGTATAATGATGCAGACTGTCTGTCTGGTCATCGCACAGGGTGTTTCAAGTGTATAATGATGCAGACTGTCTGGTCATCACTCAGGGTGTTTCAGGTGTATAATGATGCAGACTGTCTGGTCATCACACATGTTTCAGGTGTATAATGATGCACAGGTGTATAATGATGCAGACTGTCTGGTCATCACACGTGTTTCAGGTGTAAATGATGCAGACTGTCTAGTCATCACACAGGGTGTTTGAGGTGTATAATGATGCAGACTGTGTGGTCATCACACAGGGTGTTTCAGGTGTATAATGATGCAGACTGTGTGGTCATCACACAGGGTGTTTCAGGTGTATAATGATGCCGACTGTCTGGTCATCACACAGGGTGTTTCAGGTGCAACAAGGGAGCTCTCTTCTCACGTGTTCTGCTCACCTGCCTCATTTCCTGTTATCCTCCCAATTATTTTTGTTGTCTGAAGGAAACAATCTTGTTTATGCATACTTTGTCGTCTTCGGTCGTTCAGATTGATAGCCCTTTTCCAACACGCACACCCCTCTATCCCTCCCCCTCCTTTCCCCCGCCCCCGCCCCCCCCCCCCCTCCCCCACCTTCCAGCCCACATTGCAGATGCCAGCTGTTGGATTCAGTTCATGTTGTGACGTATTAGGGTTTTTCTTGTTTTAAACTTTTGGGTGGGAACTAGGTTGTGACACGTTGTTTTCGTGTGCTTTGTTCGATCTACCTGTGAGATTTACACCGTGTTATGGGTTTTTTCCCCCTTTGTTTTACTGTCGTGGGACTTAAACTGTGTCATGACATACTGTATTTAGTTTCAGCGATGGGAGTCTGTAGGTTTGTCATCTGTTTTCAGTTGTTTTGTTTTGCTTTTAAGCCATTGGTATATCACTTTTGTTCTAGGACATCTTTTCATCCTTGGGATTTAAATCATGTTGTGGCATTTTTAGATTGTTCCCATCGTTTATCAATTATATTTGGACAGAGTTGTGAGAGATTGTTTCTCATTTATTTTCTCCATTACAATGTCGTAGACTGTACTGGGTTTTCCTTCATATTTTTGTGTTGTACCAACATGATTTGGGCTGGCTTGTTTCGTATTAAGGCCTCACCCCCAGTGTAGCTGTAGCTGGACATAACATTCATTGTTTGGCTTCTTATTTCCAACTGTGGATTTTTTTTTTCGTTTAATTGTTTCTTTCTTACCTTTAGGACTTACACTACTTTATGACACATTGCGTGTACTGTCTTTCTTTCTACCTATGATATTCAGAACATGTTGTGACTTCTTCTTTCTCTCTTTTCTTTCTTTCTTTCTTTTTTCACGTGAAGATTTATAGATGTTACAGCATAACGTTTTTCTTCTCCTTTTTCATGGGTACGGGATTTAAATTATGTTGTTCCATGTTACAGATGTTCTTCTTTTGTCACTGTGGCATTTGGATTGTATCGCAAAGTGCTGTTGTGTGTGTGTGTGTGTGTGTGTGTGTGTGTGTGTGTGTGTTGCGTGCGTGCGTGCGTGCGTGTGTGTGTGAGTGCGTGTGTGTGTCTGTGTATGTGTGTGTGTGTGTGTGTGTGTGTGTGTGTGTGTGTGTGTGTGTGTGTGTGTGTTCTTTTTCTATCAGATGTAGACTATGCTGTGACACACAGGAACTTTTCTTTTTATGCACGGTATTTAGACTGCTTATTGGTGGTTTTGCCTGTCATTTATACCTACAGAATGTCGACCGTGTTGTGACACTTTGAGGTTTTCTTGTGAGAATTGTATTTTGTTGTTAGGTGGGTTTTTTTTTTTGTAATCCAACGTATGGTATGCAGGCTGTGTTATGATATTCTGGGGTTTTGTTTTTAACGACTACCGGATTTACACAGGTCACTCAGCTAGGAATAGCACTTACTTGGAGCTTTCGACAGACCACCGTCTGTCTTCTTCAGTGGTGGTGTGGCTACTGGGTGAACTGGCGTTCAGTGCACACGACCACGGGTCGAACCCTGGTCATGTGACTGAACGATGAGGGTGTTGTACACGATGGCAAGGTGTGTCTGCCCCGGTCCCGGTTGAGTGTGGGGTTGTTGGTGCAATATGGATAGCCTCCTTCACCCCACGCTGAAACCATCTATTGTCACGGTTTTTTTTTGTTTTTTTTAGTTTTTTGTTCTACTTATAGGACAAAAAGTTGTTTTACATGTTTACTGTTTACGTCATGGGATAGTGATTTTATTCCTTTTTTTTTAACTCTGTGAGGTTCAGACTGTATGAGGGTCACAGCATATTTGTTTGTTTGTTTTTACTTAGACCGTAATATGATGTTTTGTCTTGTTTTCCCCCGATTTTTGCCAGCGGGATTTGGTCTTTGTTGTGACAGGCTGCATTTTGTTAAAACGTTTTGATTCAGAACATATCTTGACGAATTCGTTTTTTTGTTTCTTTACTTATGTGATTTAGACTGTGTCGTTTTTTTCATTACCTTTTAAAAACATTAACTTATGGGACATTCAGTCCATGTACGTTGTGATATTCCAGCTTTTCCGCTGCTTCTTCGTTTTTCTGCTTATTTGATTTATACAGTGAGAGAAAATGGGATGATCTTCACACAAACACACACACACACACACCACACACACACACACACACACACACACACACACACACACACACACACACACACACACACACACACACCTACCTTTGTGCATGCGTGCGTGCGTGCATGCAGGCATACATGTGTGTGTGTGTTGTGTGTGTGTTGTGTGGGTGTGTGTGTGTGTGTGTGTGTGTGTGTGTGTGTGTGTGTGTGTGTGTGTGTGTGTGTGTGTGCTCACGCATTGATACAATAACTGCTGGTTGCATTCAATATCTTTAGTCCTACGAAACCTAAGTTCATTCTTTGTAACCACAAAGTACGCACTTTTCCCTAATGGTTCAGATACACATATTTAGATATGATGCATATTGTGAGAAAGATGTTGCTGTCCTGTTACCTTTGGTTGTAAGTTTGTTTAGTAAATGGTAATCATCCTTTCTCTGGAAATATAAGTGTTAGATGATGTCACCGTACCTCAGATCAGCGTTCAAATGAACGTTTACATCAAGTATGGTTAACACCATGTGGAACGCTCCTAGCAGTACATGGTGACCTATATTTCCATTTTCCACGCTTTGGCGTTTCTTGGTTTAGTCACTCCTGTCTCCTTTGCCATCCTTTTTGGCAAACATTACTTGTAAATAAAAAGATTCAATGGTGTATGAAATATTCAGCGCGTTAGCAATAATAGTAGTGATGATGATGATGATGATAATGATGATGATGATGATGATAATGATGATAATGGTGATGATGATGATGATGATGATGATGATGATGATGACGATGATGATGATGATCAACATGATGATTATGATGATGATGATAATGAAAGTAATAATAGCAGAAACATAATAATGATAATGATGATAAGGATGATGATGATGATAATGATAGGAAAACAGCAATAATGATGATAAAACGAGTAGTGAATAATAATAATAGTAATGATAATAATACTAATGATAATAATAACAATGGTAATAATTAGTTTACTTTTTCGGTACATCCCATGATACAGGTCAAAGCACAGTCTTACTGTTCCATGTATTATTTACATTTACCTCAGGAGCCGCTTAGACAGGAAAAGACGGATCGATCTAATCAATACATCATATATCTTCGTCCCATAGTGCCTGTCTGTACGTCTCCCCAGTGTGTTGTGCCCAGAAGGAATAGTAAACACCACCAAAGGAACGATATCCAGGTGACATGTCATGCATCTCGCAAAGAGCAGATACTGGGATAGGATGTCACATATCACCAAAGGAACGATATCCAGGTGACATGTCATGCATCTCGCAAAGAGCAGATACTGGGATAGGATGCCACATATCAATAAAGGAAAGATAGTAAGCACCACCAAAGGAACGATATCCAGGTGACATGTCATGCATCTCGCAAAGAGCAGATACTGGGATAGGATGTCACATATCAATAAAGGAAAGATAGTAAGCACCACCAAAGGAACGATATCCAGGTGACATGTCATGCATCTCGCAAAGAGCAGATACTGGGATAGGATGTCACATATCAATAAAGGAAAGATAGTAAGCACCACCAAAGGAACGATATCCAGGTGACATGTCATGCATCTCGCAAAGAGCAGATACTGGGATAGGATGTCACATATCAATAAAGGAAAGATAACTGGATGGAAATTCATATATCAATAAAGCAAAGACATCTGGATGACATGTCACATATCAATAAATGAAAGATATCTGGATGACATGTCACATATCAATAAATAAAAGATATCTGGATGACATGTCACATATCAGTAAAAGAAAGATATCTGGATGACATGTCACATATCAATAAATGAAAGATATCTGGATGACATGTCACATATCAATAAATGAAAGATATCTGGATGACATGTCACATATCAGTAAAAGAAAGATATTTGGATGACATGTCACATATCAATAAATGAAAGATATCTGGATGACATGTCACATATCAATAAATGAAAGATATCTGGATGACATGTCACATATCAATAAATGAAAGATATCTGGATGACATGTCACATATCAGTAAAAGAAAGATATTTGGATGACATGTCACATATCAATAAATGAAAGATATCTGGATGACATGTCACATATCAATAAATGAAAGATATCTGGATGACATGTCACATATCAATAAATGAAAGATATCTGGATGACATGTCACATATCAGTAAAGGAAAGATATTTGGATGACATGTCACATATCAATAAACGAAGATATCTGGATAACATGTCACATATCAGTAAAGAAAGGATATTTGGATGACATGTCGCATATCAGTAAACGATGATATCTGGATGACATGTCGCATATCAATAAATGAAAGATATCTGGATGACATGTCACATATCAATAAAGGAAAGATATCTGGATGACATGTCACATATTAATAAAGGAAAGATCTCTGGATGACATGTCACATATCAATAAAGGAAAGATCTCTGGATGACATGTCACATATTAGTAAAGGAAAGATACCTGGATAGTTGATCACATTTGCAATAAAGGACGAAACATTGAATAGCGCGTCATTTATCAGCGAAGGAAAGACAATCGATGGTCCTTCACGAGCGATGATGACGTCAGTAACACTGTAGGTGGCAGGCAGCTCAAGGTTGGATATTCGCCCCATACTTCAATCGCAGACCTTCTTACTGTTAAATAAAGACTAATTTCGTTTGTTTTATATCAGCCGGTGTTTGAGCTTCTGAGGCATGAAGTATAGAGCATTATCCTTGTTTATCAAAACCAAGTGATCTTGATATCCGACGGAAAAAAAAACACCCTTACAGAAGAGAGAATAAAAAGATGCAAGTTCACCAAGAGAAAATATCTAAAAACAAATGAAAACACATCGGTGGGCCTTAAACCAAGTAATGTATAAGCATGCTGGTGAAATGTTATGCATCATGTGAGAAGAAGCAGTATAAACGGGGACGGAATGTTAGCAGCAGCAGACGGGGTACAGCCCTAAACTTAAAAACACCAATAAAGTTTAGAAGGTCAAAGAGCAACCCCCCCTGAGGACTTCGTCTCTCACCGACCCTCCTGATCCCGTCCCAGCACTTTCTCTCCATCCCCCCCCCTCCCCCGCGCGCTTCCCCTCCCCGTTCCCCAAACTCCCCAGGCTCAGCAAGGTGCCTGGGGTTGTCACGCATTTCTCCGTGCAGCCCTGCCTGAACCCAGCATGAAATTGCCTTCATCGTGCTCTATCATGCCGAGACGGCCAAGTTCTCACGCGGCTCGGATCTCGATTCGGTTGACAGCTCGTGCACCGGAAGTAGTCACGTCGAGGCGCGGGCTATCCCGGGAGGGGCGAGGGTAGCAGGTCGGTGCAGGCGCGTGCGTGAGAGTGCAGAGCACGTGATCAAAGAGCTAAAAATAAGTGATGGAAGCGAGCGAGTCCAGATTGCAGGCTACACACCTGAAAAGAAACACAGGAAGGTCGGTGAATACAGTCCTAGAGAAAGGCAAAACTAATACTAGAACTACAACATAATCGGCTGGCTGTGTACTCTGCTCTGTTAAAGAAAGTTTTTCTTTTTTTTAAGCGAAACACATTTTTAGCGTGTTTAAACAACAAGTCAGATTCTGTCCCAAAATGTCCTATCGATTACAAAGTAGCGGCATTTCTGACTGAAAGCCGAAGTTGACGAAATTCTGTGCGTGGCGTACCGAAAACCAAAGACCAGTAACTTGTTCAGGCCGCAAGAACATGATGACAATGGCAAACACTAACGTCTCCATGCTCATGCCAAGAGCATGATAACAATGGCAGACACTAACTTCTCCAAGCTCATCCATTCCGCAGGTTAGCCTGCACTGACATGCATCAGTCATATTTCTCTATTCAAGATCATCCTACAGGCTTCACTGGAACTGAACATGTATCCATGTCCTAACTCCCTGTCTAACTTCTTTCTACTTGGTACAGTGGAGAGTGACATGCTTCAGTCATATTTCTCTATTCAAGATCATCCTACAGGCTTCACTGGAAGCTGAACATGTATCCAGTCCTAACTCCCTGTCTAACATTCTTTCTAACTTGGTACATGTGAGAGTGGACATGCATCAGGTCATATTTCTCTATTCAAGACCATCCTACAGGCTTCACTGAAGCTGAACATGTATCCAGTCCTAACTCCCTGTTCACTTCTTTCTACTTGGTACAGTGGAGAGTGGACACAAAGCTTCCGCCAAGACCGTACTACAAGTAAGGGGGAGGGTGGGTATGTATCTCCCCATAACTCCCCGTCAAGACATTCTACACGTACAGCGGAGGTGAGATGTGTCTGACCCTCCTGCCATTCAGTTCCAATCTACAGGTAAATAGAGGTGGACATACATATCACCATGATTCTCTGTCCAACACCATTCTACAAATTAAAAAAAATGAACATGTATCTCGCCAAGACTCCCTGTCCTATACCATTATATAGGGCAAAGCAGAGAGTGGACATGTATCTCACTAGGATGCTCTGTCCAAGACCATTCTTTAGGTTATGGTTGAGTGTGGCCACACCTTTCTGTCCTAGATTGCCCTGTAGGGCACATTGGAGGTGGGGGGCAATGTATCTGGCCGTAACCGTCTGTCCGATTCCTTTGTACAGAGTAGAGTGGAGGATGGACATGCATTCAGCCGTCACTCTTTGTGGGAGACCATGGTGCAGGGCACGGTGGGGATTTGACGGTGTCACAGAGACAGACCAATGACGTTCTGGATGGACTGATGGGTTGACGGTGTCACAGAGACAGACCAGTGACGTTCTGGATGGACTGACGGGTTGACGGTGTCACAGAGACAGACCAATGACGTTCTGGATGGACTGGTGGGTTGACGGTGTCACAGAGACAGACCAATGACGTTCTGGATGGACTGATCAGATCACCTCTGCTCTCTCGAGTATGACCATGGGTTTGCAGGTAGTGGTGTTACTCAGAGCCCGAACATCCGCGACGGCAACCTATGGTTTAGTTTATCGGCAACCTATGGTTTAGTTTATCGGCAACCTATGGTTTACTTTATCGGTAACCTATGGTTTACTTTATCGGCAACCTGTGGTTTACTTTATCGGTAACCTATGGTTTACATTATCGGCAACCTATGGTTTACTTTATCGGCAACCTATGGTTTACTTTATCGGCAAGCTATGGTTTACTTTATCGGTAACCTATGGTTTACTTTATCGGCAACCTATGGTTTACTTTATCGGCAACCTATGGTTTACTTTATCGGCAAGCTATGGTTTACTTTATCGGCAACCTATGGTTTACTTTATCAATCTGGTCTAAAGTGAAGATTCTGCATGTGTAAAATCAGAAATTCCCAGTCCAACAAAGTATGTTTCAAAATATGCCTCGAGGTAAACGGCCCTCTACTTTGTATGACGTGTGTGGCAGTGGCGATTGATGCTGCTGTTGATCTATCTCTACTGTTGCAATGGAAGCATTGGTTACCTCCGCTAACGTTAAGTTTTCAGCCACATCTGTTGTGTGTCTGTCTATCAGAAGATCACATTCAAATAACCACCAAACTGGTGGTCACCAAGCTTGATGGCAACATGATGTATAACCTTGGACCCACCCGTTAATGTTTGGTGAGGATTCAGATCAAAGAATGGATCCAGGGGGAGGGGGGGGGGATTTCCCTTCTTTACTATAACGAGATATGACATTTTCGGTCTTTTCGTAAAGTTCTCAAGAAAGAATGCAAGAATCTTACTGGCAACGATCAGATCACACATGTCATTATCGCTGCGAATCTGAAGAATTTGGTGAGGATCCGTTGAACAACGTCAATAACATTCATAATAGGGCGGATGTTGGGGGCGGGTGAGAGAGGTGATGAGAGGGAGGGGTGGGAAGGCTGCTACTGTTCATCGCAGAGCGGTGTGCTGTCTTGAGTGCCAGATGTAAATGTTCCTTAACTTACCGATTTTACAACAACAACAACAACAACAAAAGCTGGCAAATATCAGCTAGATAAAATATCATTGCTAAATGTATTCGTAACATATCAAAATTGTCGTCCAATCGTTCCCGTTTGTGTTTCTGTCACCCTTTTATTTATTTTTTCTTTTTTTTTTTTTTTTGGGTTTCCAATGAGACCATTTCCTAAAATGTACTTAAGGCCCCTTCGGGGCAAAAGTTTTTACAAAAGTCTGAATACAAAGATGATGGCATCAGATGTAGTGAAACGTCTCTTTGACTGCTTTCAAAGTGATTCAAGCAACATGGACATCACTCTAGGTGAGCTACACATAAGGCAAGAAAAAAACAAGAGATTTTGGGTACACTAACCTTTCAAACAATTCCTGTAAACAGTTTTAGTAAATGACTTCTCCAGACTTAAGGACAAATCCTTAAGATTTACAAGGAACATCCCTTTCTGGTAGATGTTTGCAACGGAGAGGAAAAAATTACCTAAGTGAATAAAACGCCCAAATCATTGCCCAAGTAGATATAAGCCAGTCTTAAAATGGCCCCTCCAAATTATTGCCACAGTAAATATATTCCAGTCGGCCCCTGCGAAATATCGCCACAGTAGATATAAGCCTGTTATAGAGTGTGCCCCTCCAAAATATTGCCCTCGTAGAAATACGCCGGTTATAGAGATGGCCCCTCCAAATATTTCCCCTGTAGATATAAGCCGGTTATAGAGATGGCCCCTCTAAATACCCCCCCACCCCCCTAGATATAAGCCGGTTATAAAAATGGCCCCTCCAAAATATTGCCCCCGCAGATATAAGCCAGTTATAGAGGTGGCCCCTCCAAAACATTACTCCCGTAGATATAAACCAGTTTTAGAGTTGCCCATTCCAAAATGATGGCCCCGTAGATTTTTTTTTTCAGTGGAGATAGACCATCCAAATATTGCCCCCATAGATATAAATAAATATATAGATAGATTTGGCCCCTCAAAAGTATTGCCTCCATAGATATGTTTTGTTTTTTTATTATAAAGATACCCCTCCAAAATATTGCTGCCACAGACCTACGTCAGTCTTAGAGTAGGCTGTTCCAATGTTCTGTCCCAGTCATCATGATACAAACCAGTTTTGAAGAACAGACTTGCTCCTCCATAAGCATTGCCTACGAAGACAGACAGCCAGACATCAAGATGGTTCATCCACTGAGCTCAGTGGCTACCACAAACAAGATTTTGTCAGACTCCTTTCCAATCTTCTCATGTCTGTAAAGAATCACAGTGCGCTTCACACACCCACACGAAGAAAAGCAAGTCACACATGTGGATCCACACGCACACCCTCACAAGCCCTCCTCCCTTTCCACCACTCTCTCCCCTCTCGTGCCTTCTACACCTGGTATCTCGGGGCGCGTGCACTCTCACAGGCATGACCCCGTGGAACAGCTGGGGAGCATATGGCTTTACGGATGATTGGAACGTGCATACAACTGATGCTGGCACTGCTTGAAGGTATCGTTGGATCTGTTCATACTGCCGTGAAAAGAGACAATTATAAAATGCCCTTTTAAACACACACACACGCACGCACGCACGCGCGCGCACTCTCTCTCTCTCTCTCTCTCTCTCTCTCTCTCTCTCTCACACACACACACACACACACACACACCATATGTATATATATATATATATACAGAGAGAGAGCTATCCACATACACAGAGAGAGACAGAGAGAGAGGCACATTATAAATATCACTTAATCTCATACTGCATGT
>CM065717.1:99460130-99470130 GCA_033310375.1 Conus canariensis
TTTTTTGCTGTCCCACCTCTGCGCCACCTCAGAGGCGGTGCACCCACGCCGCTCATTCTGACACCCCGTCCACAGCCACCGCCCGGCCGGTCCCGCCGCAGCCCCGGCACCGGCAATCCACAGGGACCAGTCAATGTCAAGTCGTCAAGAGGCAACCCACCGGAGGAGACACTGCACTGCTGCCGAGTCACTTCGGTGGTGTTCAGTGGCGCCTGTTCTGATCTAACATACGCAGGACACCACCTACTAAGCCCCCTACTGACGACAATAATTGCTTAGTCGCGGAGCCGGCGTGAGTGAGCTCTCCCTCCGGAGGGCGCCACCACGTCCGTCCAACGACAGCCCCCATGGGCTCGCCGATACCGGTGACCCCGACGGAACCAAACCAAGGCCACAGACGTGGAGAGGACACCGAAACTGAGGTCACCATGAGAGCAGGGCATGAAGGGCCACAGAATTTGAGACTTTTTTTTTTTAATGCTGATTGATGAGAATGAGGATGATTAAGATGATGCTACGGATTTCCATTTCGGTCTGAGACTACATGACAGGGCTGTACTCTACGCTTCCTTTCATAATATATCCCGGCGTTAACCAGGCCCGAGAGATACAGGCACCTGCAGTGTTGGTCATGAAATTTGAGCAACACTCTCAGAAACGCATCCATTAAGTGGATGAAACTCGTCCCAGTCTTCCCAACTGAGTCCGCAGCAAACTCAACTCTGGGTAGGAGCCGGTCGGGGCAGAAAAACCCACATGACTCTGATGGGTTTCGAACCCACGACCTCCCAGCCGGGAGTCCGCGACGCTAACCACTTCGCCACGGCGGCTGGTCCAGTTCTTATTGTTGCTTTGCCAGCCAGTATGTCTGCTCTCTCGTTTCCTTTAACTCTAGCATGTCCAGGGCTGTACATCCATATGAGTCTCTCCAATGAAAGGCTGCGCATCAGTTCATTCCAAGCCGGGCTTCCCATTCCACTTTTCACTTTCTGAAGTAGGTTCATGGAGTCAGTCATATCATAGCTTGTTGAGTTTGAAACTGGCTTATGGATGTAAGCCAGTGAAGTGCTTGTGTCACTGCTTCTACCTCCATTGTTAGACTTGAAGTTGTTAAACTGTGCGCACCATTGTCTTCCTGGATAGTTCGGCCATTTTGCTTCACTGTGTATCCCCAGCCTGACTTACCTTTGGTGACAGAACCGTCAGTGTATATTAAAATATCCTCTTTTGTGCAAAGGTCTTCTACCAGCATCTGAATTTTTGCGTTGGTTTTGCCTTCTGGCCATTCTCGATAATGTCTTCCAAGTTCTGGAGCGATGGCAATTTGGTAGAGGTGCTTCAAGTGGTCTGGATATTTCTCCCATTCCTTGGTTTCTTTGACTTCTGCTAACTGGCACACAAGCTGTATACTGTCTTCTGCCTGTCCCATCCATGATTTTCCACGTCCTAGCCGAGTGCCTTTTGTTTCCTTGACCGCCGCATGAAGTGGGTTTTGGGGATTTTCAAGTGCTCTGAAATATACCTTCACCTGTTCCAGCTGGTGTCTTGTCTGCATTGAAGGAAGGTCGAGCAGGTATCGCATAGTTTGAACTGGTGTGTCCTTTGTGGTTCCCAGGATCAATCTCATTGCTTCATTTTGAATTCTTTCTAATTTGAGAAGGTTGTTGTTGGACAGTGTTGTAAGCCCTAAACCATAATCAGTCACACTGAGTACAAGTGCGTGATACAGTCGGTAGAGATGGCTCTGTTCAATGCCTTTAGCTGCCATTGCTTTCATGGCAGATAAGCCTTTTTTGCATTTAAGAACAATATTCTCAACATGCTTTCTAAAGGTGAACAGAAAGAATATAAAGTAGGAATCGGGATATTAATGTAAACCAACGGGGAGAGGGTTAAAGTAGGAATCGGGATATTAATGTAAACCAACGGGGAGAGGGTTGCTAAAGTGAACAGAAAGAATATAAAGTAGGAATCGGATATTAATGTAAACCAACGGGGAGAGGGTTGCTAAAGGTGAACAGAAAGAATATAAAGTAGGAATCGGGATATTAATGTAAACCAACGGGGAGAGGGTTGCTAAAGGTGAACAGAAAGAATATAAAGTAGGAATCGGATATTAATGTAAACCAACGGGAGAGGGTTGCTAAAGGTGAACAAAGAATATAAAGCAGGAATCGGGATATTAATGTAAACCAACGGGGAGAGGGTTAAAGCAGGAATCGGGATATTAATGTAAACCAACGGGGAGAGGGTTAAAGTAGGAATCGGGATATTAATGTAAACCAACGGGGAGAGGGTTGCTAAAGGTGAACAGAAAGAATATAAAAGTAGGAATCGGGATATTAATGTAAACCAACGGGAGAGGGTTGCTAAAGGGAACAGAAAGAAATAAAGTAGGAATCGGGATATTAATGTAAACCAACGGGGAGAGGGTTTAAAGATAAAAGGGAATCGGGATATTAATGTAAACCAACGGGGAGAGGGTTAAAGCAGGAATCGGGATATTAATGTAAACCAACGGGGAGAGGGTTAAAGTAGGAATCGGGATATTAATGTAAACCAACGGGAGAGGGTTAAAGCAGGAATCGGGATATTAATGTAAACCAACGGGGAGAGGGTTAAAGCAGGAATCGGGATATTAATGTAAACCAACGGGGAGAGGGTTAAAGAGGAATCGGGATATTAATGTAAACCAACGGGGAGAGGGTTAAAGCAGGAATCGGGATATTAATGTAAACCAACGGGGAGAGGGTTAAAGCAGGAATCGGGATATTAATGTAAACCAACGGGGAGAGGGTTAAAGTAGGAATCGGGATATTAATGTAAACCAACGGGGAGAGGGTTAAAGCAGGAATCGGGATATTAATGTAAACCAACGGGGAGAGGGTTAAAGCAGGAATCGGGATATTAATGTAAACCAACGGGGAGAGGGTTAAAGTAGGAATCGGGATATTAATGTAAACCAACGGGGAGAGGGTTAAAGCAGGAATCGGGATATTAATGTAAACCAACGGGGAGAGGGTTAAAGCAGGAATCGGGATATTAATGTAAACCAACGGGGAGAGGGTTAAAGCAGGAATCGGGATATTAATGTAAACCAACGGGGAGAGGGTTAAAGCAGGAATCGGGATATTAATGTAAACCAACGGGGAGAGGGTTAAAGTAGGAATCGGGATATTAATGTAAACCAACGGGGAGAGGGTTAAAGTAGGAATCGGGATATTAATGTAAACCAACGGGGAGAGGGTTAAAGCAGGAATCGGGATATTAATGTAAACCAACGGGGAGAGGGTTAAAGTAGGAATCGGGATATTAATGTAAACCAACGGGGAGAGGGTTAAAGAGGAATCGGGATATTAATGTAAACCAACGGGGAGAGGTTAAAGAGGAATCGGGATATTAATGTAAACCAACGGGGAGAGGGTTAAAGTAGGAATCGGGATATTAATGTAAACCAACGGGGAGAGGGTTAAAGTAGGAATCGGGATATTAATGTAAACCAACGGGAGAGGGTTAAAGTAGGAATCGGGATATTAATGTAAACCAACGGGGAGAGGGTTAAAGTAGGAATCGGGATATTAATGTAAACCAACGGGGAGAGGGTTATAGGAATCGGGATATTAATGTAAACAACGGGAGAGGGTTAAAGAGGAATCGGGATATTAATGTAAACCAACGGGGAGAGGGTTAAAGCAGGAATCGGGATATTAATGTAAACCAACGGGGAGAGGGTTAGCGCCTGAGAAGTAAGGAGGGACAGTGGGGGGGGGGGGGGGGAGGAACTGAATCGCCGATCGATGTTTGTCCCCCCTATCAGCTCAGATACTGCCAAAAAAGCAACGCACCCATCACCCACCACCCTCCACCACTACTCACTCCTCTCTTCTGTTCCCCCCCCCCCCCTCGCGCCCCCCTCAACCAATACTCCCACCCCTCACGTCCATCCCTTCTTCCAAATCCCTTCTCCCTCAGCTCAGTGTAAACTATAGCCCCCTGCCTTGTCAAAGCACAGAGTGCAAGCCTCCAAATTACACGTTGTGCCTTGTCTTTTCCTCAGCCCACCCAGCTAACTCTCTCTCTCTCTCCTGCCCCCCCCCCCCCCCCCCACACTCCCTCTCGCCATTCACGGTATCAGATCTTTGGCAGGGCGGAAGAGAGAGGAGAAATTAATGGACTGACTTGTCGCGCCTTGTCAGTGGCCCCAGATATAGAGGGCAGCACTGGTGGGAGAGCGAGCGCCCCCTGGTGGCGCCGGGACTGGTGGTCCCCCCTTTGCTGCCTAACCGGGCCATTTAATAACACCTGGCCAGACAGGAAAGAGGAGGAGAAAGGAAAGGGGAGGAGTTCGGACAACAGAAAGGGAAAGGGTTCGTTGGGAACAACCAGTCTGTAGCGGACTATATCACGTAGTGAGAAAGAGTGTGTGTGGGGGGGGGGGGGGGGGGGGGGGGGGGGCGGGGGGGGGGGGGGAGAGGATGGGGGGGACGGAGGGATGGGCGGGGGAGATAGACAGGGTATTAGGAAGGGGATGGGGCTAGGTATTGATGGAGAAAGAAAGGTGGAGGGTTGTGTGGGTGGGGGAATGGATTGAACAGTAAATAACAGCTAAGGTGTATTCAGTCACTTGCACTCTCTCGTTTCCTTTTTTCTCCTTACATTTTGATATTCACTCCATCTCTCCTAAATGTTCTCTCTTATCTCCAAAATGCTCCATCTGATCATAATTATTTTCTCTTTTCTCTTTCCTGTCGTTTTTCTTTCCCACTTTTTCGTTAATTGTCTCTGCTTTTCGTACTTTCCCCCCTATGTTCACCAGTTACAAAAATGTATTGCTCCGACCTTTCCTGTTTTCTTTACTCTTCTGGTAGCTTTCGTACTTTCCCCCCCAAATCTTTTGCTATTCTTTCGTCTTTTTTCTCTCTCTGCAATAGATTTTCCTCTACCTTTTCCCGTCTTTCTCTTTTCTTCTCTACTGTTTTCCACTTTTATGTATTGGTTCTTTTTCCTTATTTTTGTTTCTTGGTTCTTTTTCCTTATTTCTGTTTCTTCTGTCTTTTCTAATTTTTTTTTCCAACTTGTCTCTACTTTGTCAGTGTTTGATAGGTTTTCCTCCTGTCTTCAAAGTTTTTCTCATAATGTTCCCACGTTTTACTATTTTCCATCCCCCCCCCCCTTTTTTTTTTCCCCCACCCTTCTTTGTCTCTAACAACTGTGTGGGGAATCACTGGGGCACCACATTGAAGAACAGTTCACCAGGTTCCTCCAGTTCTTGAGGTTGTGTGCCAAGGCTGTGGTATCTGCATATGGCTCCCTTGTCCGTTGTGCTACGTTGTTTTTCCATTTCTTTGTTGTTTGTTCTGTCTTCCTCTCCGTCTCCCTCCCTCAACAGTTCCTTGCAGGACTGCACTAGCAAGGCTGTTAGAGCTCTCTAAACAATCGTGTCATCGTATTCGCTTGTTTGTTTTATAGTCTGATGTCAGTGTTTCTTCATATGGCCCGATGTGCTGTTTGATGGTCTGTGAACATGTTGACTGGTGGAATGACCAGTATGTCTGATGCTTAGTACCTGGCATAAACATTTCACTTCCATGGCTAGGATTTTTCTTTTCCGTGCGCTGTGAGGATCCATGCCTGGCAATGTATACATGAAGACGGAGTATACAGAATTTGATAGTGTGCTTCATGGAGATGCCATTGTCCTTACATACAGGTTTCAGACGGGCAGTGTTGCTCTTCTCTTGCTGCCTGTAGAGGCTTTCTGATTGGGATCCCTCATTGCTGCCTGTAGAGGCTTTCTGATTGGGATTCCTCATTGCTGCCTGTAGAGGCTTTCTGATTTGGATCCCTCATTGCTACCTGTAGAGGCTTTCTGATTGGGATTCCTCATTGCTGCCTGTAGAGGCTTTCTGATTGGGATCCTCATTGCTGCCTGTAGAGGCTTTCTGATTGGGATTCCTCATTGCTGCCTGTAGAGGCTTTCTGATTGGGATTCCTCATTGCTGCCTGTAGAGGCTTTCTGATTTGGATCCCTCATTGCTGCCTGTAGAGGCTTTCTGATTGGGATTCCTCATTGCTGCCTGTAGAGGCTTTCTGATTGGGATTCCTCATTGCTGCCTGTGGAGGCTTTCTGATTTGGATCCCTCATTGGTGCTGAGTGAACGGATGAACAGTTTCAAGCTTTTGTCCACGGACAGTCATCCCGGCATTGATGGAGGTGTCATGGCGGACCACCAGCTTGTCTTCTCTGTACCGAGTTCCATGCCATGCCTTGTCTGTTTCATGTAGTCTTTGAACGATGTTGACGATGTCTTGTTCTTGTCCTGCCAGGCCATAGACGTCATCCGCTAACAGAGGGTCTGTGATGGCTCTGCCTCCAGCGCTGGCTGTGCTGACACGATCTTCAAGAGCATCAGTCACGATGCGTTCTGCGGGAGACAGAAGGCTGCCCGGACACACTCCATCTGAAGTGTGGAACTACTTTACAACAGCTCCCTGTGTCAGCCGTTCTCTGCTTGCTTCGGAGTACAGTGGCTGGATGCTGTTTTTTTTGTTTTTGTTTTTGTTTTGTTTTTTTGTTTGTTTGTTTTCATCAATTATCAGATCAATGGAGCACTTAGGGCTGTGATTTTTCTTTCTTTCATTCTTTTTCTTTCCTCCTTGTTTTCTTTTCCTTTTTTCCCATAAGGCCCATATCCAGCTATTCATTTTTTGGCGCTTCGCATTGTCCTGTTCATCTCTCAAAAGAAAAAGGAAAAAAAATGATAAAGTAATTTCTACTACTAACTTTTTTTCAATAGCTCAACTCTCTCTTTCTCTCTTCCTCCTCCACCCTCTCTGTCTCTCTTATATAATGTTACCCATGCACTCATAATTGCTAGTCTGTGTGAAAATCTATTATTGGACAGTTTCTGTGCGTTCTTAATGTTTGTCTTGTGCTACAGTGTGCTGGGTTTTTCTTTCCTTTGGTGTCAGTAATCTCTCTCTCTCTCTCTCTCTCTCCTCTCTCTCTCTCTCTCTCTCTCTCTCTCTCTCTCTCTCTCCCCCACCATGCCCCTCCCCTGTCTCTCTCATTCACAACAATTCCCTCCACCCCCTCTATCTCCAAGCCTCTTCCACTCTCATTCTCGCGACCCCCTCTCTCTCTCTCTCTGTCTGTCTGTCTGTCTGTCTGTCTGTCTCTCTCTCTCTCTCTCTCTCTCTCTCTCTCTCTCTCTCTCTCTCTCTCTCTCTTGTATTATCCTTTGTCACTTTTTTTTTTCTTTCCGGAAATGAGTTAGACGGCCGGATGTGCTAATACATGTTAAATATCATCATTGTGGCTCACGTCTCCTCCTGCAACACTGTCGAACGCCTTATTGAAGTCCATGGAGACATGGTAGAACTCCCTGAGATATCAGAGATGCTTTTCACAAAGGGCACGCAAACTAATTTTTTTTTACAACAGTACTCCTGGCTTTGAGGTAGCTCCAGTTTCCTTCAGTGTGAAGGGTATCTGCTTGCGGTTGTAATCTGTTCGGAATGATGTTGAGCATCCCTGTGCTGGCATGGCGGATCAACCTGATACAGTGGAAGCTCTTTTGGGGTTGGAGATTTCTTTGTTCAGAAAGGGTGACGGTTTGTAACTGAATCTATGGAATGGGCCTTTGCCGAGTGTGTTTTTCCAACTTTTTTTTTCATGTTTGTTCTCGTTCTTGCTCTACTTCTTCGACTTTTCATACTTTTTTCGACCTGTTTTTTTTCAGTGTTTGCTCTACTTCTGTCTTATATCTTCCTGTTTGTTGTTATTTGTTCTGACCTTTTTCCTAACTGTCTATTTGTCATCATCTTTTCTTATATCTTCCTGTTTGTTGTTATTTGTTCTGACCTTTTTCCTAACTGTCCATTTGTCATCATCTTTTCTTATATCTTCCTGTTTGTTGTTATTTGTTCTGACCGTTTTCCTAACTGTCTATTTGTCATCATCTTTTCTTATATCTTCCTGTTTGTTGTTATTTGTTCTGACCGTTTTCCTAACTGTCTATTTGTCATCATCTTTTCTTATATCTTCTGTTTGTTGTTATTTGTTCTGACCGTTTTCCTAACTGTCTATTTGTCATCATCTTTTCTTATTCTTCTGTTTGTTGTTATTTGTTCTGACCGTTTTCCTAACTGTCTATTTTTCATTATCTTTTCCTGCTTTCACTCTTTGTTCCCACCTGTTCCTGCCTTCCTTACTTCGTCCAACAAAGTGTTTTCCCCACCATTTGATCCTACCTTCTGTCAGTTTTCATACTTTGTCCCATTTGTTCTGATCTTGTTCCTCATTTCTCTCATTTCTCCCACTTTCTCATTATCTTTTCTATTGTCCCTACCTTTGTCCCCCCCCCCCCCCCCAAAAAAAAAAAAAAAAAAAATTGGGAGGGGGGGGGGGTACAATTTTCCTGTTTGTCCCTCCCATGGTAACTTGCTCTTTTTTAACGATGATGTAAAGCCTGCAGCTGTTCCTTTTATCTGTAAATGATTGCCTTTGTATCCGACAAACAGTGCTTTTGATGAAAACAGTCGATTAAGATTTCTTTCATTCTTTCTTTCTTTCTTTTTTCTTCCTTTTTTTCCTTTTGTGGTTTGTTTGTTTGTTGCTGCCCTCCTGAGTTCCCTCCTCCTGCTCTATTTTACCTCTCCTCTTCTCCCCCTTCCCCTTTCCTGTTCTCCGTTCTTTCTCAAGGGTCTCACATGGGTTCTGAATGTTACGAGGGATTTTTGAGGCCGAAAAAAGACATGGAGAATTATTATTATTATTAATCCCTGACGGGTGGCAACCCATCTGTCCAGGCCTGAGTGTAAAGAATCTCTTGGGATCTGCTTCTCACAGCCCAGCAATGAACAGACCATCATCACACAGTGGAGTATCCATAGGGCACAGTCTGTCATCCAACAATGAACACGCATGAATTCCGAAAACAATCGCTTGGGATCTACCCAACAACACCTGGGAATCCAATGATTGTTGTATGGACTCGATCAATACACATTTGAATCTGTACATCAGCTCCATTGTAAATATCTCAAACATCCACAATGAGCAGCCGGGCAAAGTGAAATCTCAATAAAGCTGTTAATTAGTCAATAAGCTGCTGACAGTCCGCCAGTTGACAGTCTATAGTCCACCAGTTGACAGTCTATAGTCCACCAACGATGAATTGGGAGCTCACTTGTATTCTACCAATTAGCAGCGAAGAATTCACCCATTAACTGCGGAGAATTAATTCATTAACAGCGACGAATTTACTAAATAACAGCGAAGAGTCTACCAGTTCACGGCGAAGAATACACCGATTACCAGCGAAGAGTCCACCAATTTACAGCAAAAAATTCACCAATTAGCAGCGAAGAATTCACCGAACAACAGCAAAGAATCTACCAGTTAATGGCGAGGAATCCACAAATTAACAACGAGGAATCCATCCATTTACAGCGAAGAATTCACCAAATAACAGCGAAGAATCCACCAAATTAATAGCGAGGAATCGACCAATCAACAACGAAGAATCCATCAATAAACAACGAAGAATCCGTCAATCAACAGCGAGGAATCCACCACTTGACAATGAAGAATTAACAGCGAAAAACCCATCAATAAACAGCGAAGAATCCGCCTGTTAAAATTTATGAGCCCACTAACGACCGAACTTCCACCGACCGACGATCCACCAATGGACAGCCAGGAAGCTAGACAGGCAGTTACATACATGGTCAACCTCCCGGCCCACCTACGTCACGTGGCAGTCAGGAGGAAGCATCGCTGGAGAGAGGGGCATGGGACGTATCTAACACTGTACTGGAACACCGGGGTGAAGTGGGTACCTTCGCAGACTCCCGGCTGGGAGGTTGTGGGTTCGATTCCCATTAGAACCATTCATGTGTGGGATTTTTCTGCCCCAAACGGCCCCTGCCTAGAGTTGAGTTTGCTATGGGCCTAACTGGGAAGACTTGGACCACACAGTCGAGTTTCACCCTCCTA
>CM065717.1:99475130-99480130 GCA_033310375.1 Conus canariensis
TTATACCTTTGCAATTTATAGGTTGACATTTTAAATGTCTAATTAGAGAAAAGCTTCACAAATAGACGTGTTAAAATTGACTTCAATGTCGAGATGCATAAGTCATTGTTGAACATTTTTTCGCGTTAAGTAGATTGATCTAATTTAAGTATTTCTTGTTGTACGCATGTTAGATATACAGTCGTCTGGTTTGAAGTGTGTGGGCGTGGGTGGTGTGGTGGTGTGTGTGTGTGTGTGTGTGTGTGTGTGTGTGTGGTGTGCATGTGTGTGTGCGTTCATCTGCGTGCGTGCGTGCTGTGTGTATGTGTGTGCATGCGGTGTGGTACGTGGTGTGCGCGCTGCTGCGTGGTGTGTGCGTGGTGTGTGTGTGGTGCTGGTGGTGGTGTGTGTGTGTGTGTGTGTGTGTGTGTGGTTTGCGTGGTGCGTGCATGTGTTGTGTGTGTGTGGTGTGTCGTGTCGTCGTGCGTGCGTGCATGCGTGGTTGTGTGAGGTGCGATGAGATGGTGATGCGTCTTGCGGCGTGCGAATGCGGTCTGATGTTCTTTGTGTGGCTGTTGTCTCGTGACATGCCCTTGAGCTCGTAGCGGTGTTGTCGACGTGTGTTGATGTGGATGAATTGCAGAGTCAAGAGAAACATGCGGACTGACCATCTGACATCGAGCTTGACAGACATAAGACACGGCAACTCACATGTCCTTTCTGACATGGCAATTGACAGACATCAAATATGAACACAAAACAAGTACCAGCATCAGACAAATCCAATCAAAAATATGAACACAACAACATTCAGCCAATGGTACATCGAGCTTGCAATTGACAGGATACATCTAATGACACAAGAACATTCCCAATGTCTCGACATCACAATTACAGCCTTAAATATGAACACAACAATTCACAATGTCCTCAGACATCAATATGAACACAACAACATTCACCAATGTCCTCAGACATCACAATTGACAGACATCAATATGAACACAACAACATTCACCAATGTCCTCAGACATCAAAATGAACACACAATTCACATGTCCTCAGACATCAAATATGAACACAAACAACATTCCCAATGTCCTCAGACATCACAATTACAGCCAAATATGAACACAACAACATTCACCAATGTCCTCAGACACCCAATTACAACAATATGAACACAACAACATTCACCAATGTCCTCAGACATCACAATTGACAGCATCAAATATGAACACAACAACATCACCACAAATATGAACACAAACACATTCACCAATGTCCTCAGACATCACAATTGACAGACATCAAATATAACACAACAACATTCACCAATGTCCTCAGACATCACAATAGAACAAAAAACAACATTCACCAATGTCCTCAGACATCACAATTGACAGACATCAAATATGAACACAACAATCCAATGTCCTCAGACCCTCGCCAAATTGACAGCATCAAATATGAACACAACAACATTCACCAATGTCCTCAGACATCAAATTGACAGTCATCAAATATGAACACAACAACATTCACCAATGTCCTCACCAGACATCACAATTGAACACAACAACATTCACCATGTCTCAGACACAATTGACAGTCATCAAATATGAACACAACAACATTCACCAATGTCCTCAGACATGGCAATTGACAGTCATCAAATATGAACACAACAACATTCACCAATGTTCTCAGACATCACAATTGACAGTCATCAAATATGAACACAACAACATTCACCAATGTCCTCAGACATCACAATTTGAACACAACAACATTCACCACTGTCCTTAGACATGGCAATTGACAGATATCAAATATGAACACAACAACATTCACCACTGTCCTTAGACATGGCAATGACAGACATCAAATATGAACACAACAACATTCACTAATGTCCGTCAGCAGGACAACGACATTGGAGGGTTAAAGATTCTCTCTCTCTCTCTCTCTCCTCTCTCTCTCTCTCTCTCTCTCTCTCTCTCTCTCTCTCTCTCTCTCTCTCTCTCTCTCTCTCTCTCTCTCTCTCTCTCTCTAGTAGCTCCAGCTTAGAAGCTGTTTTCACCTCATTACAGAAGAATGCTGATATCTTAAGTAATTGGTGCAATGTAAATCACATGCCACTGAATCCTAACAAAACAAAACTAATGCTGATAACAAGGCAAAGAAGACAAAACATAACCACGCAGCCTCCATCTGTTTTTATCAATAATCAGGAAACTGAAGTGGTGGATAGCCATCGAGTTCTAGGCGTGTTGATAATAATCCTCTTGGTCTTATCACCTTCGCAGTTTATGTAAATCAATATCCAGACAAACATATCAGCTGTGCAGATTAAGCATTTCTTAAACCTTCATGCCAGGAAATTGTTCCAACACGCACATGTTCTCTCTTCAATCAGTTATTGTTCAACACTATTTGATTCTGCTAGTGCTAATGCCATGAAACCTCTTACGAGTGTCTACAAAAGAGCACTTAAAGCATTTCTTTTAAAATCGTCTAGTCTTAGTAAAGGGGATTATACTAAAGCAGGGGCCCTTCCGCTAAAAGAAATGTTTGCTGTCAACAAATGTTTGCTATGCAAAAAATTGCGTCGGCTTTAGCACCACTCTCTTCAGTCTAAATTTAACAAAAACCCAAGGGATTCAACCAAATTCCAGGTTCCCACACCTAGAATAGATCTATTTAAATCAAGCTTATCTTACTCTGGTGGTGTGGTTTGGAATTCACTTCCACTATATTTCCGATGCACCCAAAATGCAGAATCCTTCAGGGAAAAACTAATTACACATTTCACAGCAGGCCATTACTATTAGGGATAAAATACATATACCAGAGCACACCCTTTGTTTTGCTGCATATTAAACTGATACACCGCTTCCTTTCTTAAACCAGATAATGATAAATTGAGAGATATGGTTACCATTGGTTTTATTAATGACTGTAATTATATCATGATGAATGAATGTTGTGATCACTGACTTTACTGATGCATTGTCACTAACTGATTGATGTCCTAATACTTTTGATTTCTTGAAGCACTGTATCTACATGATGATAAATGTGTGCCCTGCCCTGGTAACTGTTGTATTATATTGATGTATTGTTGCTTGTTATTCACATTTTATAGTAATGTTTAGCATGTATTATTTTGGATAAGAAAAATGGAAATATCATTCTCTCTCTCTCTCTCTCTCTCTCTCTCTCTCTCTCTCTCTCTCCTCTCTCTCTCTCTCTCTCTCTCTCTCTCCAACTCTATGCATAGACGGGGAATTAAGCTGATTCTTCCCGACAAGTCTTTATCAACCACGGGCAAATTCGCAAAACTAATGATGTTACCACTGCAGAGCCAACTGACCTATAATATGGCAGTACTAATGTTTAAAGTCCATGCAAACATAGCGCCAACATATCTTGCTGAGTTTATCCAAATGGCAACAACACGATATGATTCAAATAATTACATTTTACCACGTGTCCGCATTGATTTGTTCAAATCTAGTTTTGCACTTTTTGGTCCATCTGTGTGGAACTCTCTTCCTCCGTCTGCCAAAACATGTCAATCACTGCCGTCCTTCAAATCAGCAATACTTAAACATTTACTTGAACAATAAATCTAACCTTTTGGTCATAGTCTCAACGCCCTACTTTTATGCTTGCCTCTATATTAGCTAATGAAAATGTGTGTGTGTGTATTGTGTGTGTGTGTGGGGGGGGGGGTGGATGTGGGTGTGCGCGTGCGTGCGTGTATGTGTGGGCGTGTGCATGCATCTGAGCGCGCGTGCGTACGTGTCTGATTGTGTTTGTGTAATTTTGTAATGGAATTTTTTTTTCTTAATTCTATAATTATTATTCTTATTACTATTGTTATTGTTAATATTATAATGTTGCTATATTTTTCATTGTTTCTGTCATTATTAATATGTGCAGTCTGTTTAGTTGAATGTTGTAGAATAGCAAGGACAGATTGGAAGAATAGGCACTGCCTAAAATCTCTATCCTTGAGTAATAAAGTTTTTGAGTCTTTGAGTCTTTGAGTCTCTCTCTCCGTATTTACGGCTGCGTATTGATGTATTGTCACTAAGTTTATAATTATAGTCTTGGGTAGTGTATGAACAGTTCAAGAAGAAGAAGAAGAAAAAAACATGAGGGGGGAGAGAGATTGTGATAGCATCTCTCTCTCTCTCTCTCTCTCTCTCTCTCTCTTACACACACACACACACACACACACACACACACACACACACACGCTTGCACACGCACACGCACACATACACAAATAATAAATACACAAATAATAGGCGTTATGACTATTGACGCTAGGACTTTATTGTTGCTAACTGATAATTGATTGTAGTACTGCTCGTTCTTGTCTTGCCTTGTAACCACATCATGTAACTGTTAAAGAAAAAAAATGTTGATATTACTGATGCATTGTAGTCGTCTAATTATCATCCTTGGCAGCTTGCTGTATGTTAATATTTTACAAAAGGAATGTAACTCCTCTCTCTCTCTCTCTCTCCCCTCTCTCTCTCTCTCTCTCTCTCTCTCTCTCTCTCTCTCTCTCTCTCTCTTCTCTATAGGAGGATCGCTTATTCTATGTCTGTGTGTGCTGATTTTTTTTCTTCTGTGAAATTAATTTCTTTATTTTTGTTTGTTGTTGCAATTGCTTTCTTTTTTCCCTTTAAAGTCATCTACGCCTTAAATGCTAGTGGATGAACAACTCATCAACTTTTAATGCATTTGTGAAGATATGTGTGTTTGTTACAATTTTTGTAAGTCTTAGTCGCTAGTTATGCTTAGTAGTCGCTAGTCATACTTAGTTAGTCCCTTAGTGGGGCAAGGGCCGGATGAAAAAAAAGCATGTGTTTGCTTATCTGTTACCCTTGGAAATAAAGATTATCATCATCATCATCATCATCATCAATCTCCTCTCTCTCTCTCTCTCTCTCTCTCTCTTCTCTCTGCCTACCAACACACACACACACACACACACACACACA